>CAUYUJ010007814.1:473227-511929 GCA_963575745.1 Prorocentrum cordatum
GAAACCAAAAAACAGCGACACCGCCGCGCCCCAGACCCGTCGCGGGGTGCGTTCTGCCTAGACTCTCGGGGCGACTCCCGTCGTGGCGACGACGCCCACCCAGGTAAGGGGTAGCGGTATTGGTGCCCCTTGCTCCTCTGACTGGCCATCGCTCGGACGTCCATTCCCTGTGTTTTTGTTTCCGGTTTCGTGCGTGTTTTTTTCGCCAGATGATTAAGGATGCTCCTCGCCGCAGGAAAAATGCACACGTCCGAGCGATGCGAAGCTGAAGAAACGGGTGCCCGAAGCCCACCCTGTGGCTGCTGGTGCGTTCTGGTGGCCGAGCCGGATGTCGATCACGCTGCCCAGCTGCGCCACCGGCGGCTCCCGCGCCTCTCGAAGGCGAGGGTCCACCAGGCCGCATCACCGCTGTCTCGGCGGCAGCTTCGGCAGCGACATCAGCAACGGCAGCGCTCGCGGCAGCTGGTGGTCGTGGCTCGAGGATCGAGGTGTTCGGTTGTGCTCGTCGGTTCTCGGTGGTATTTCGGTCTCAGGGTGCTCTCCAACACTTGCGCCTCGCTGATAGCCTTCAGGGGGTGCCTGGATCGCCCCCAGCGGCCGCCAGAGAGCCGAGCTATGACGAAAAAGCCGGGAAACACTGGCAGTGACATCAGTGGGAGCAGCTGCGGCCGCGACATGCGTTCGGCGGCACTCCCAGGGCCAGAGGGGAAGCTTCAGAAGGCTCAGCGGGCCTCTGGCCTCCTGAGACGCTTTCTGAACCTTCGCCGAAACCACGGACTCGCCATCGCTCGGACGTCCGTTCCCCGAGCGCGTTTCGATTTCGTGCGTGCTGATTTTTTCGAAAAACTACCCACAATGTTCCTCTCGGGTCTTCGCCGAGAAAAAATGCACGTCCGAGTAATACCAAGAGTCACGGAAGGCTTCCCGGAAGGCTGGAATCCATCTGGGACTCTGGGATTAGAAAGACCAGGGACTGGTTCCCCTCCAAAACAGCCGAAAGCCTCCGAAACTCTCCGCGAACCCTTCTAAAAGGGCTCTGAGAGGCTTTTCGGCGGGTTCCGAGTGGGTCTTGGGAGGCTTTTTGGGGAACCAATCCCTAGCGATAGAGGCTTTCTAACTCTGGGGCGTCCCCGTCGCAGTCTAAGGAGGCTTGCCCCCTCGAACTTCTCCCCTCTGAGCGCCGCCGATACGTGGGGGTCGTGGCGGTAGCAGTGGAGAAACATGCAGCAGGAAGGCGTTGGAAGTAGATTGGGCTTCCGCCCGCCCCCTGAAGAGTAGGGACACGGAGCACCGCTCGATCCTTGAAGTAGGACGGCGCCAAAAGCAGATTGGAATGTGGGAATCCAGAACAGCCTACCTCCAACGATCGGCGTGCACTGGCATCGGTACTGGAAAAGGTGGCGGTGTCACTGTGGGTGGCGCACGGGGGTGCAAGATCGGAAGCCGTATCCTGTCTTGAGCGTGGTATCAATGGAGGCACAAGACTATGTTTGGACTATGTTTGGACTGTTTTTGGGGTACTTTAAATTTTGTCGTCGAACATCCCCCTGTAGGGGGACAGGCCCGACTTAATAGTAACACTGGAGGCACAAGACTGAGCACTAGTTCTCTTAGATGTGCGCCGGAAGCAGTCATGCTCGCAGCGCTAATCCTAAGAGTTGTTGTAGCGTGTAGTGCGGAGCATGCAGCACAAACCCCACTGAGATGAGCAGAAGCATCTGGAAATCCAAGAGCAGAACGGGCAGAAGCAGAAGCAGCACTCGAGGCAGTACCAGACACTTCGTCAATAGCAATACCCTCGTGGTGCTCATGTCTGTGGCCTTTCAGCCACGGCGCGGACGTGGACGGAGAAGTGCAACGGAATTTGCCATCCTGGATTGTGCGGCGGAGCAGGCTGCCCCCGAGTGTGGAGCGCGCTCTCCCCTGTGAAGGAGGGGGGGAGAGGTGAAACTTCAGAGGAGCACAGAGTAAGCTGCTCCTGCCAGGGCAAAGGACACAAAAAGAAACTCCTGAGTGCGGGGGACATCCCCCCTCTTGTTCATACGATTCCTTCCTCCTTTTCTTCTTCTCCTTCTTGTTCCTGTTGTAATGATCCGTACCATCCAGGTCATTATCATGATTATGCTTATTCTCTTGTGTTGGTAATCCGATTCGTATCGTCATGACGCCCAGCGATGTCTCACGACGCGAGGGGGTTCTGCGGAGGCAGCGATGCGGCCGCAGCCAGCGGCCAGCGGCCGTCGGAACCGGGCCACCTTTTCGCTGCCGCGGGGGGGGGGCCGGGGGGGGGCAACGCGCACCGCCGCGCGGCCGAGGGGGCCGGCCGAGGCAGCGGCGGCTCTCGCGCCCGGCCGAGCTCGGTCCCCCGACCGATCCCGGGGCCCATGACCGCGAGAGGAGGAGGAGGAGGAGGAGGAGGAGGAGGAGGGAGGAGGAGGAGGAGGAGGAGGAGGAGGAGGAGGAGGAGGAGGAGGAGGAGGAGGAGGAGGAGGAGGAGAATGAGGAGGAGGAGGAAGAGGAGGAGGAGAAGGAGGAGGAGGAGGAGGGGGGGGTAGAGGAGGAGGAGGGGGAGGAGGAGGAGGAGGAGGAGGAGGAGGAGGAGGAGGAGGAGGAGGAGGAGGAGGAGGAGGAGCGCCAGTAGCTTCAGCGAGTCGGTCGAGCTCAGCCTAGACGCCTCGGCCTGAGCCAGCTGTATGGCCTAGCCGCATTGGGCGGAGGGGGTAGAATCGAGTAATTGCTTGGCATTTTGGCCAATGCCGCTTTCAAAGCATCGAGCTGCTGCGGGAGAGTTAAAGGGCGTCCGTCTTGATGCGAAACCATCTCCTTGGCAACGTGGTATATATAGAAACTGCGAGCCGTTGCTAAAATAACACTATCCCGGGTGAGGTCAAATGCCGAATATTGTGTAGGGAGACCAAGACCGAGGCGGAGAAGGGGACACGGCGAGACGACAGCACGCGGACGACAAACGAGGTGAGTGAGGCGGGGGCACTTTAAATAGTGTGCTATGCTATCGGGGTGCGAACATCCGAAAACACAGCTCCATAAAGTATCTGTAACGTGCATTCGGCCCGTGGTGGTCCATCCCCCCGAAATCGTTTTGAGGTGCGGCCAGCGAATGATCGGAGGGGCCCGGCGCAGGATTTCCCGCACCAGGTCCCATCGAACTCGCATGTTTCGGGGGGCAGGACAATCGAACCAGGACCGCAGGCGCCTCCCAATTAGGAGCTCAAACTTTCGGGATAGGCAAGGCTCGCAAGGGTGCGCGCATAGAGGCCTTGCATCTTGGGCCGACGACCCTCCCGCGTGGCCTCGCGCACGGCGATTCGTGCACGGCGTTGGGCGAGGCGAAGCTGCACAGAAGAGAGGGGGGGGGTGCGACATCGGCATGGCGGAGCAAAGCTTGCGCATAGTATTGGACAATCGCCTGGCGGTGCTGCCAGCACGGAGCACGCCAGCTACCCTGTACGAGGTCGACTGCTCCGAGGCCCCCGGCAGCACCCGAGGCCTCCGCGGCGTCCCTTAGACGGCGAAGGAGGGGGCCCCAGAGAGAGTCGAGCGTGAGTGAAGCGCAGCGCCAGGCACAAGCGAGCGAAGAAGGGACAGGGGAAGGGGACCAGGTGCCAAGAGAGAGGAACTCAGAGAGAGCGAAGGAGTTGGGAGGGAGGCGCAACGATTTGTGCAGGCCCCACAGCTCTTTCTTCCGCATGGTGTCGCTAATGGGGTAAAACTGCGCCACATAAGACGTGCAGGACAGAACCGACGAGTTGTGCAATCTGGCAGAGACGTCGGCGGAAGAGGCAAGAGCACCGAGCTCAATGCATCTGCTGCGCCACTTCATGAACGGGACATCCCATTCATTATCGAGGGTCGCACCTGGTCCCTGCAGGGTTCCGAGATATTTAGCCTTAGGTGCGACCAGAAATTTAGACCAGCTGGGGGCACACAAAAAGAGCTCCGCCTGGACAACGGATTTGACCTCATCTGCAAGGTCAACCCACAGTGGAACGATGACGCACTTGACGGCCTGCAGAGATAATGCCGCAACCTGTCGCAGCCGGAGAAAATGGGGCTCAAGGACCCGAGCCGTCTGCAAGGCACGGAAGACCGTGCCGATGTCATCCGCGCAGGCTCCGAGGGAACCAAGCTGGTGAGTGGGAAGCTCTCGAGAGAGGAGGCGAAGGAAGGGGTCGAGTCCAAGCGCCCACAACGTGCCACTGAGAGGGCATCCCTGGGCAACGCCCGAGAGGATTGGGATCTCGCTCACGCGCTTGCCTCCTACATTGACATATCCCATCATGCTGGAGCATAATCCGGCAATGGCATGCCTGTATCCCAGAGGAATTTTGAAACGCTCCAACACTTTGCTCAAGTAAGTTATGTTCGGGCTCGCTCAAGCCGACGAGAAATCAAAGCTAATAAAAACTGGATGGTTCGCCGCGGCCCTGGGCTCCATTGAAGCGATCCGACATTCTGTGTACATGACAAGAATGTAATTGATGAAATTCCGCCCCGAGATGAAGCCTTGCTGGTTCTCGTCGGTGCCGCACTCGGCCACGCGCTTGAAAGTCCAGTTGATGGCCAAGGCGATGGCCTTCGAGTCCTGGTTCTTGAGGCTCAGCGGCCTGGTCTGGTGAGGCTGGCGAATGCAGTCCACTCGGTCGCTGCGGCCCTCCTCGGGCGAGCCCTTCGGCAGAAATGCGAAGTCGCTGGAATTCAGGTCGGGCGACGTGACCGCGCCCTCGAACAGCTTCAGCATCACCGGGTAAACGTGATCCATTGCACGCGGGCGTGGGGGCCGCGCCTCCACTGGCAGCCCGTCAGGCCCTTGTGCTGACCGCCTCGCCCGACGAAAAGCGGCGCGCAACTGCTCCAAGCTGGGGGTCGCGAGGTCCACGAGGGGCACGCTGGGCATCGCGCTGTCGAGGAACTCGTCGAGGGCAGATGCGTCGACCTCGGCGCCCAGGAAGACAGGGGCCCAATACTTCAAGAGGGCGTCGGCGACGTCACCGGGTTGCCGGGCGACGGGGCCGTCGGGGCTGCCAGAGTGGAGTTGCAGGCCGTTCAGATAGAGGCGCTTGCGGAAGGGGGCCCACAGGGCTGCGCGCCTGCGTGCCAAGGCCTCCCAGCGCTGTAGCACGTCAGCACGCTCGGGGCTCTCGTTCTGCTTGACTCTCCAAGCGGCCAGCTGGACCTGGCGCTCATGCCAGCGACGATTGAGGTCATGATACTCGTGCTCGAAGCTGGTCGCGTCGACGAGGCGGACGACGGCGGAGTTTTCGGTCACCTCGAGGTGTCGCCGACCAAGCTCCGTGTCGCGAACGAGGTTCAGAGCGATCCAGCGGTCCTGACGCCACACCGCTCGTGCAATACTCCGCATGGTGAGCCTCCGAGCCTTTACCGTCTCGGGGGAACCCATCTCCGTGCCCAAGGGGAGCTTGGAGAGTGCGTTCCAGGTGAGCCGGGCTGCCTCCTGCATCATGCGTTTCGTCTCCGACAGCCGCTGTTCGGGGGGAAGGGTGACCAGGTTCAAGGCGTCCATCAAGGTGCCCAGCGTCGCGGCGTACATTGGGGACTTGGAGATGTGCTTGGGCATGCTCTGCGCGTCGCGCTCGATGGCAATCCGCGGTCGTATGCGCAAGACCACGGCCGCATGATCACTCGGGCGCCAGTCGGCGTACTTGGCGGCCTCGCGGTGCACCTCGAAGTCGCAAGTAAGCTGCTCGAGGTACTGGGGGGGCACGGAGACGAAAGCCCAGTCGATGCAGGTAGCCGTCTCAGTCGCCCTCGAGTAGCGAGTTGGCATCTCGCTCGTGATCTCAACCATGTGGTCGTCGAGCGTGTCTTGCCACTGCCGAGGATAATGTCTGTATCGCGTAGCCGTGCGGGTGGCCTGTCGGGCCTCGGGTCGGACGTAGGAGGCGATGGCGGCGGCGTTCAAGTTGAAGTCCCCGATGGCGACGAAGGTGCGATCCTCGACCAGCTCGGCAGCCCAGCGCGCGGCCGAGTGCCATGCGCCCGCGGTCCGCGCCAGCTGCTGCTGGGAGAGGTCGAAATTGTGGACATTCATGATGCGTAAAGCTTTTCCCGTGGTAGGGTGCGTACTGTGTACAAACTGAACCCGCCCTGGAACGATGAGATCCTGCCATTGCTGCAGGCGGTCAGCAGGAGGCACAACGGCGCTGGCATCTGCGCAAGAAAGCGGGACTAAGACCGCCACGCCGCCAAAGCCTGCAGGTGAGCCGTTGTCTCGCAGGGGGGCCGCCGAGAAGTGGATGTGGTAGCTCGATGTGAATTGCTGCAGTGTCTCCTCAAGAAGTTGACGACAACCTCGAACTCCTTGCAGACAGATGATCGCTTGCTGTCTGAGGAAGGGTGCGAGGTGACGAAATTTCTTCATGCGACGGGGTTTGCGAGAGCAGAGGAGCGATCCAGCATTCCAAATATAATCTTGAGACCAGCGGAAGCAGTAGAGGCTGCCGGTGCGATGGCCCGGGGGCGCCAGCGATCGTCAAAGATGCCATCCAAAAGTATCAGCACTGCCAGGTTGGGCGAATAGGTTGGCGAACTGCGTGCGGTACTTAACGTAGTCCAGTCCGAAGTTCTGAATCGTGTGCGGGTTCCAGATGATCTGCGTGGGCTCGTCCATGGCGCCAACCTGGAGCTCGCAGATGGGGGCGGCCCCTGCGAAAATGGTACCCTTGCTGCGGTCGACGTTCCACTTAAGATCGGGCCGATCCGTGGCCAGGATGGTGTGAAGCTTCTTGGACTGAATCTCACGACGAACATCCTTCTGGCGATTTATCTCCACTGACGTAGAGTGGCTGGGGCTGGCCAGCAGCGTTGTTGACGTGGAAATCGCGCCAGCGGCCGCCCACCTTCAGGTTGCGAGTGAGTGCCAGTGCGCGCGCAGAAGTCTCCGCACCTCCAGCGATCTGGATGTTGAAGCGCTTGTTCGGGGCGTCAGTGCCGATGACCGAGAGGCATGCGATGTCGACCCCGGCGTCGCGGAACCATGGCGTGAGAACGGTCTTGAACTCGGCCATCGTGAACGTCGGCGGTGAGCCGCACGAGAAAACCGTGGGCTCGGACGGGCGATCCCGCTCCGCGGGCTGCTGGAGCGAGAAGGCGGGGATCTTGGACTCAGCCATCGAGAGAAGCTCCTCCATCTTTTTGACGGATTCCTTGATATGTTTCAGTTTTTTTTCCAAACTTGTTGGATTGCTCGCGGTAGACAAGGAGCTCCCTCTCGAGTTCCGAATGTTTCCGGTGTACTGGTGCCAGTTGCGATTGCATGGACTGGATGATGCCCGCCTGTAGCGAGCCCTGCATAGACTCGAGGCTGGACGTGACCATCGTCGACAGAGAAGCCGATAGATTGGCCTCGATGGAGGCCTGGGCCGCACCGAACTGGTTGGCCACGAGGCGTTGGATCTCATCCTCGAGCGTCGTCGGAGTGTCCGTGCCGCCGATGGGCGTGCCAGCGGCATCGGCGGCGGAGGCAGCAGGGCCGGCGGCGTCTGCGGCGGCAGCACCGGGTGCAGGGGCGCCTCCGGCCCATGGGTCCCTGGCCCCCAGGGGGTCGGCTCCACGAGGATCTGCCCGAGGCTCGGCGCGGCGCCCGTCACCACGACGATCGCGGCCCCGTTCACCACCTCGGCGCACGTCAGGTCCACCTCCAAGGCGCTCGTCACGGCGTTGACGCTGGCGTGGTGGCCGACGCTGCGAGAGCCAGCCGCCGCTGCGGCTGTGGCTGTGGCTGGCAGCACCGCCGTCACTACGGCCGCTGTCAGAAGAGCCGTCCATCGCATGCGGGTTCTCCAGCAGGAGCACTCAGGAGTTTGCTGGCCGAGCGTGGGGCGGACCACGCTGGACCTCTGCCTGGGGCGGTAGGTGAAGAAGAGAGAAGTGGAGGGATGAGGTCCCTCGACCTAAACAGTATGCAAGAGAGCTTGAGCGCTCCAACGTTACGAGGGCCAAGTTGGCCCTCAGTCGGAATCTAGGTACGATGTACCGTTCATCCGATTTGAGCCAAAATGGCTACGGAGGAGGAGGAGGAGGAGAAGCCCGGGGATCTAAACTCTAAAGACCTCTTGAGGCCACCCCCGGAGATCTGGGCGCAGCATGCTCGTTCACTCCCGGCGTCTTCGGCCGGTCTCGGGCCTCGGGGCCTTGCACTGATCGATCCGGCTCAGGGAATGGCACAGAGATTTTTTAGGTGTAAGAATCCGATCGTGTTGTTCTCGACGTTGCAAGTTTTCGCAACTTCGGATCTCAGGGATGAGCGAATTTCTCTGGGCGGGTCCACCAGCCGTGGCGACGAAAGCCACCCATGCAGGGGAGACGCCTCAGAAGAAGAGGGCAAGACGAGAGGGAAGGCCACCGGTGTCAGCGACTGGCCCTCTCCCTCAGACATACGACGACATGCTATTTGGACCGCGCGGCAGAAACCCTTGTCCAGGGTCCAATTTCCTGCCCCAGCTTGCCTTTCTTTCATTGTCTCGGGGCCGGGCCCGAGAGGCCAAACTCGAGGAAAACCGCACAGACTGAACAGAAACAGTAGGGGCCTCGTAGATGAGGTCCGAGTAGATGAGGTCGGAGGATCGCGCCGCATCGCCGATACATCGGTGATGCATCGGCGATGTATGGGCGGTGCATCGGCGATGGACTGGCGATGCATCGTCGACGTGGACGCTGCATCGGCGACGTCGGCGTGGAGAAAATCTGCCTCCGCATCGAGCCGCATCGAGCCGCATCGTCGATGCATCGGCGATGCGGTGCGATCCTCCGATCCCATCTACTCCGACCCCATCTGGGAGGCCTAGATTTCCATTGTCTTGGGGCTGGGCCCGAAAGGCCAGACTCGATGAACACCGCCCCGACTGCCCTGAATCAGAGCTCTCGGCTACACGCAAGAGTGACCCTAGGCGAGAGTGCCCTTTGGTTTGGACGCCCGAAATGGGCACGGAAAGAATGGGTTCAATGCCCAACAACAAGTGATGTTCCAAACCAACAGCGGCCGCTGTTGGGCAGGCGGCCTCCTGTCTCAAATGGACACAGGTCGCGGCGGCGCGGACAGCGAGTCCTGTTCAAAATGAACAAGAACTGCTGTTGGGCATTGTACCCATTCTTTCCGTGCCCATTTCGTTCGTGCAGATTTGGTGCGCGGACTGACGGGGCCCAAGGTGGACAAATCCAGGCGTGCGACCAGCCGTATCGCACCGCGCTCGGCCATCGGGGGAACCCCGATGAGCCCGCACCAACGCTCACTCCGGCGAAGGGCCACCCTTATGTGTAGTCGAAGCTCGGGCCAGGCGAAAGGGGCGGATAGCAAAGGTTGGCGGCGCGCACAAGGGGGTGGAGGGAGGGGGAGGGCTTCTTAGAAGGAGGCTGCTTCTTAGAAGGCGCCATTCTTACATCTGTAGGTAAGGCCCGCACCTTCTAAGAAGCAGGGGTGCTTCTAAGAAGCTCTCCCCCCTCCCCCCACCCCCCTCTTCGCGTGGCTGAAAAGGGGGGGGGGAATCAGCTCACGTAGCTGATTTTCCTGGAGCCTCCCAGCGCCGGAGGCGGCCATGTATCGAGGAATGTGCCCCTCGGTGGGGCCGAAACCAGCTGCATGCAGCAGATTTCGTACCCCCCCCTTTCCCTATCCCTCCCTCTCCTCCGGCACGAGACGCTCAGGGCGCGCGCACCAGCCCGGGCCGGCAGACCCGGGCCCTGCCGGGTCCCTGCCGCGAAGCCTGGCCCTGCCGATCCGCAGCTCCCACAAACCCGGGCCAGCGAAGGCTCAGAGGGCGGAAAATTGAGCAGGGACCGACCGTCCCGGCATTCCTATACTCATACCACGACATGTTCTTAGAAACCGAACATGCTCTAAGAACAAAAGCAATGTTCTTAGAACATAAACCCGATGTGTTAAACCATGACAATCTCAACTAGAAATGTTCTAAGAACATTTCGTGGAAGCCACATGTGCGGTTGGGTTATAGGCGAGCCAGGACGCTTCTCCACTGCTTGAGAAAGGGGGGACTGGTCCCACGTGGCTCCCCCAAGCCGCCCTCGGGGATAGGCTGATCCTCCAGGAGGCCACATGCGAAACCTACCCCCATCACCCCACGAGTGGAGGTGGGATTCGCTTCGCTCGGGACCTCCCGAGCAACGTGAACCCCGCCTCCCCCCCGAATCATCATGGGGTGGCGGGGCACGGCTCGCATGTGGCTACCGACCCCCCCGCTTCGCGCGAGCCCCGAAGATCGTCGGAGATCCCGATCGACTGCCGTGCGGCCAGCGCGCGGCCGCCGCCAACGCGGCCCTGCGCGCCGAGCCCGGCCGCTGCGCGACCGGCTCCGCCGAGCGCGGCCCGCGCCTCCCGCGGAGCGCAGCGGCCGCCGCTCGGCCGCTCGCCCGCCCGGCCCGCACGGCGTGCGCGGCCGCCGCCGCCCCAGGCCGCGCGCGCCCGCGCAGCCCGTGCGGGGCGGCCGCTCGGCCCGCGCGGTCGGCACCCGCGCCAGCGGCGAGCGGCGCCTCCGGCCGCCGCTCCGGCGGCCGCCGCTCGGCGCCCGCGTGTCCGCTGCCACACGCCGAGCCGCGCGAGGGCGCGCCCGGTGTAGAGGTCAGAGGAGCTGCAGCAGCTCGAGGGGGAGCCAGCCGCTGTCCGCGTCGCGCCCCGCGGCGCCAGACCTCTCAGCGGGCAGGCAGGCAGGATGGTCGGGCGGGGCGAAGGGGGGGACAGCATGGGAAGGGGAGTTAGCGTCAGGTCCGGCATGTCCTCGTACAGGTGGGTTTGGGGAGAAAAAACAAAAATGGTGAAAAAGAATCCACAGAGGACGGAACATAGCCTCCTGACTATTTCTCCGTATGTTTTGTTTAAAAAAGAAACCTCCTCTAGAGGGACATGCCCGACTTAAAGTTAGAGAATCCGCTCACGCAGTTTTCCTGGCGCCGACGTGTCGAGGAAGGGGCCTGACAGCGGAGAGCCGAAGCCAGGCGCACGCAGCAGATTGCGCAGGCGCCCATGTCCCAGTCCCCCCCCTGTCGTCCGACTCGAGGAAGGGGCGGGGCCGGGAGGGCTGGCAACATTCTGCCCGTTGGGTTCGTGGAGGCGGAGTGCTGCCGCGAGCGGAAGGGATTCCATCAGAGAGAGAGAGAGAGACGAAGTCTACTCAAACCTGCAACGTATTGAACAACATCAGCCCCGGGGAAATGGAACGGGATTTCCGCGGATCGTATCCATGTCTGGGCAGCTACAGCAATCAGGAACGCTGGATAAGGAACAAAGCCCCATTTTGGCCCCAAAGGCGCCTGGGTGCACGAGGAGCGCTGAGGGACTGTCATGGAAGGACCCAAGGAGCAGCGAGCCCATTCTGCACACCGACGTGATCCTTGGTTCAGCGTGTTGACTGCACCCCCCGCGCCCTCTGCGAATGCGGCACGTCGCAGAGGTACCTCCAGGGCCTCATCCCCTTAGCTCCCTGGACCGGCACGCCGTCAATCTCCTCCTTCTCCTCCTGCGATCGCCCTCCTCCTCTTAACATCCATTATCGCCCTCAACCTCCTGCTCATCATCCCCCTGCTCCTCCTCAATCCTCCGGGCGACGGTGCACTTAGACATGCAATGTCTTGAATTGTTCATCACGGATGCCCGAAAGTCACGACCCTTTCACAAAGGCTCCTTGTTTATCGTGAGTCGTCCTTTGTCTGTCCCAGGGCCGGCAAGGACCCCCGGAGGCCGAACATTGCCGAAAACCGTCGGTGGTGCTTTTTCAACGCGAACATGTCTGGGTGGGACGACGACGACGCCGACGCCGACGCCGGCGTCGGCGGCGCCGGCGCCGACGCCGCCGCCGACGCCGCCACCGACGTCGACGCTGACGCCGCCGCCGCCGCCGATGCCGCCGCCGCAGCCGCCGCCGCCGCCGCCGACGACCAGGACGACGACGACGACGACGACGACGACGACGACGACGATGACGACGACACCTGAGGCGGCCGTACACGTAGCTCGCAAAGCGGTCCGAGGAGCCCGGCGGCTCTGGCGGGCCCCAGACCTCCAACGCGTCCCCGGGCTGGATCGCCAGGTAGCCGGGGCCCTCTGCCTCATGGCTTGGGCTTGGACTCGGACTGTAACACCCTGACGTCGCATCTTTGCTGTCACGGCGTTTTCGCCCAATTTCGGTCCCCGGGACCCTCACAGATCGATCCGACTCGAGAAATGCAGTAGAAAGATTAGGTTTAGGGCTCGGGCCGTGATTGTTTGCGATGAAGTTTTTCGCGACGACGTCGGATCTCAGGAAAGAGGGGACGTGGACGTGTACCCGGACTTGCAACTTGACGTAAAGCCACTGCACTGCCATGAGGAGCTCTAACTGAGAAACGGCGAAGCTTTTCTGGTCACGACGAGCCTGGGTCACGAAGAGGAGGTTCCTCGACCTAGATGGAAGGACTAGCCCGATGACTAGAGTTTTTGTTTGAGTGATTTGACTGCTTAAGGTTGTAGACTCAGTCTGGGACTCCGTTCAGGACCCCCCCCGAGGAAAGGGGGCTGGCCGAGAGCCCTGGGTGCCCTGCGCTGGAAAGCCACCACGTCGCAGGTCTGGCCAGCTGGTCGTGATTTCCGGGCCCCGATCGGAGCCCGAATCGGGGCGAAAAGGCCGGGCGAAATGGCACGTCGACCGTGTATGAGGGCAGGCCAGGCCAGCCTCGCCTCTTCGCCTGGGCGGAGACAAGGGGCCCAGGCCTACGTAGCCCAGCGCGGGGGACGAGAGGACAGACAGGGAGAGGCACGAGCGGGATCGGCAGGATGGGGAGACGAACAGAAACGGGGGGGGGATCAGCAAAAGGGGGAGGGATCAGTGGACAGGAGGAGGGGCGAGAGAGCCACAGGATGGGGAGGGGATGAACGAGGGAAGGACACGGGCAGGAGTGCATTAGTTAGACGTAGGCGAAGAGGCTATTGGGGGAGGGGTTCAAAACGAGGAGGAAGAGGGGAAGGAGGAAGAGGCGGAGGAAGCCCCTGTGGCTCAGGCGTGTGCCTGTAGTGAGGTCACTTGCTCGCACTTGCGGGCCTCTGTGTCTCCCCCCCTTGCATCGCCGCGCAGCAATGGTCTCGGACGCCAGGCTTCTGTGGGCCGTTCGTGAACTGGATTTTGGCCGGCAGGGCGCTGTCAAGTTGTGCACCCACGCGGATTAACCCGTCGTGTACGTTCCTGTTCCCCGTCTGGGCGCCGGCTATGCGGAACGGCCTCCTCATCAGTTTGCTCCAGTCGATGTACATGGACGTCGGCAACGCCATTGTCGTGGATCCATACACGTTCGGCGCTCCGCGCGGATTTCTTGGATCTGCGCTGGACCCCCCTCCCTGGCGCGCCAGGGGCGGCGCCGGAGGCGCCGCCAGGGGGGCCCAGCGCAGATGCAAGAAATCCGCGCGGAGCGCCGAACGTTTATGTTTGTGCCGCTTTTTCTTCTTCAAGGCACGGCGGCTGAGATGGGTAAAGAGACCTGCAGCCAGCTGCCAGGCGAGAGCAGTGAGGCTGCTCTGTGCTCGGCGGCGGCAGAGAGCGAGCCGCGCGCCGCGGACGAGAAAGGTACTGAGAAGGAGAGGCTCCAGCAGGACGCTGCGGCCGCAGAAGCCCAGCAGCCAGCGGAGAAGCGCACAGTCGCTCCAGGCCCGGCCGCCCGCCTTATCGGCCTCGAGGACGGGCCGTTGCGGAAGGAACGCGGAGGCACCCTGAGCTTCTACGACGAGGCTGCTGGCCGCTGGGCCTTCAAAGCGGGCGCGGAGGCCATTCGTGTCAAGGCGACACGTCTTGAACGGATTGGGGCCAACACCAAGTGCCAGCATCGGGACCCAGTGGCGACCGACCAAGTGTTCCAGCTGTTGTACGGCCTCGCTGCCAAGAGAGGGCAGCCCGGGGTGGCTGAATGTTTCGATCGGTCTTCGACGGCAAAGACGCCTCTGACAATATGTTGGACAAGCCTGCCACTATGAGCCCACATATCGTCTACCAGTGCGTGGCCGCTCAGCGCTCATGCACCATATGGTTTTGTTCCTTTCGCACGTCGCCCTCCTCTCGCCCCCGTGTCTGTTGGGGTTGCGGCAGGAGTGGAGGTTGCGTCTTTCGCGGCAGCGTCAAACTGAAGGTTGCGCCACTCATTCCGTCGGGCGAGTGCAATGATTTTCGTTCCTTCGGGCGGGAGCCGACGTCGAGTTCATCTGCTTCTTCCTTGCATGATGTGGACACCTTTGGCGATCGTCTTCAGGGTTGTTGGAAAAGAGAAGGAGGATTTTGGGCCAGACAATGTCCAGAAGAGGAGACGGGGAGGAGGAGGAGGAGGATCACGAACGCGGCAGCTGTACAGTTTATGCTCCACGCCCTCGTCTTCGTGCTCCCATATTCTTCCCCCTCCTCTCCATTCGTCCTGTTGGACGTACCTATTACTTCCTGCTCCTGCTCCCTCCCTCGTCCTACCTTCCTCCTGCTCCTCCACCTCCATGCCTTCCTCCCTGTCTTTCCCCTTCCTCCTCCAGCTCCCCTTTTTCTCTTCTTCCTCCTCCTCCTCTTGGTGCGAAGAGGAGGAGCTCGATGAGGAGAAGGGCGACAACAACGACGACGGCGAAGCCGACGACGACGACGAAACGGGGACGGCGGTAGTGACAAAGATAACGGCGGTGGCGACGGCGGCGGCGACGGCGGGGACTGCCGAGGCGGCGGCGATGACGACGACGGAGACGGCGCTGGCGCCAACGACGGCGACGATGCCGACGGTGCCGATCCCTGAGACCCGAGGTTGCGGAAACAGTGCGACATTCTGGAGAATCACGCCCTGCGCCCTGTGGCCCAGTCTCCCTGCGGCATCCCTCGGGCAAGGTCGGCGCCGTGAGGGCCCCTGAGCCCGAAGCTAGGCAAAGACGCCCTGGGGGAAGAAAACTGCCTCGGCTGGACGCACACATTCGACGTCGAGCTGCTTCAGCAATGTGTCCCCCCGCCAAAAGCCTGGACCCCCTTTCCTGGGACGGGCTTCTCGTCACCGAGCTGCTTGTTTTTGACGGCCCTGGGGCCTGGCGGGGGCCCCTGGAGGCGGAAGACTCCCAACAAACTCCCGTCGTGATGCCGTCACGGTGCGAGGATGCCAGGGTCCAGACATTCAACATCGACCCCTGGGCCTGCTCTCGGCTGCGCTCTGGCCAGAATTTCGAAGCGGATCCAGCCGTGGCGACGGCCTCCCAGAGGAACGGAAAAGGCGGACAACTGAAAACTACCGAGCATCCGACCTTCGACCTGGGGATCTCAGGGACGACAGCCGCAGACGGCGGCGGCGGCCGACCCTGAGATCCGACGTTGCAACACGAATGCACCATCGCAAATCAGGGCGACTGGAGTCATGGACCCCATCTTCCTGTGGCATCTTTCGAGCCGCATCGATCTGTGAGGGCCCTGGGGCCCGACAATCGACGAAATCGCCCGTCGTGAACAGAGGCGACGCCAGTACCTTGGGGATAGATGTGAATTGGAACGCCGAGGCCCTGGATGATGGAGCGCACGACACAG
This sequence comes from Prorocentrum cordatum, assembly GCA_963575745.1. Lineage (NCBI taxonomy): Eukaryota > Dinophyceae > Prorocentrales > Prorocentraceae > Prorocentrum > Prorocentrum cordatum. Next base: position 488,776 of record CAUYUJ010007814.1, read on the forward strand.
CGAAACAGGCGCTGCTCTTCGAAGCGCGCACCACCTGGGGCCGACCCCCCCCCATCCACCTCCGCCACCTCCTCCTCGCCCTCCCCCCTCTCGCCCTCTTCTGCCTCCTCCTCGCTTGTCGGGCCGGACGGACGGGGGGGATCGGGCAAAGGGGGGGGTACGAAATCCGCTGCATGCAGCTGGTTTCGGCCCCACCGAGGGGCCCATTCCTCGATACATGGCCGCCTCCCGGCGCCTCCCGGGGGTTTGACAATCAGCTACGCGAGCGGATTCTTAACCCCCCCCTCTTTGCTATCCCCCCCTTTCGCTCGGCCCGAGCCTGTCGCCCTCCCTCCTCCTCCACCTCCGCCTCATATTATCGCTAGGACGTCCATCTCCCCTGCATGTTTCGGCTTCGTGCGTGTTTTTTTTTGCTCGATGGTCCTGGATCGTCCTCCATGGTTCTCGCCGAGGAAAGTACACACGTCCGAGCGATGCCAGGGCCGATGCCAGGGGTTTGATAACCAGCTACGTAAGCTGATTCTCAAACCCCCCCTCCCCCTTTCGCCCAGCCCGAGCTTGTCGCCCCCCCTCCTCCTCCACCTCCGCCTCCTCTCCCTCTTCCCCTGCCTCTCCCTCGCTTGCTGGGGGCGACGGCGGCGGCCGAGCGACGGCGGGGCCGCTCGTCGCCTCGTAGGCCGCGGAGGCGGCCGCCAGGCGGGCCTCGAGGCGCGGCCCGCTCGGCTCGAGGCCGGGTGCCGGCGGGCCCGCCGCCGCGGGCGCGGCCTGGGAGCCTCGACGGCGACGACGACGACGACGACGACGAGTACGAAGACGAGGACGAGGAGGACGAGGACGAGGACGAGGACGGCGTCGACGACGACGACGACGACGACGAGGACGAGGACGAGGAGGACGAGGACGAGGACGAGGACGAGGACGAGGACGAGGACGACGACGAGGACGAGGACGAGGACGAGGACGAGGACGAAGACGATGAGGACGAAGACGATGAGGACGACGACGAGGAACGAGGACGGCGTCGACAAAAGAAAAAGCTCGAGGGTTGACAGAATCCTCTTTAGCAAACCGCCCCTGAGAGAAAGCTGATGGGGCACTCCACGGGTGAGCGCGGCACTGCGTTCCGAGTGCACACCAGCGGGGTAGCTCATCGACGTCCACAATCACACGAATGAGTCCAGAGAAACGCACACCGATTAGCGGAATAAACCGATGATATCACCGATTGTCGCGGGTCGCGAAAAAGTCGGGACGAAGGTTTTTCATTCGTTTCGGCCTCTGGGGGCCTTCGCTGGGCCCCAGGACCGCCCAAAAACGATTCGGGACGAAACATCGGTCCAGGAGAAGTGTTCAAAATGTCCCAGAATCCACGCATTGAAAAAATGGGGGATGCAAAGGTGGGCTATACCTGGCCCAGCCTCGCATACTAGTGCGTTGCAGGTGCCCTATGTGGGGATGGGCGAGTAAATATCCTAAGCCATGTCGTGCACCTGTAGCCCCCTCGTGAGCCAGGTTCGGCCCCTTCCCCGCGTCGGCACACGATCGCGGCGACGGTCACCACGCTCGGCTTCTGGAGGCCTTCGCTGTGCCCCCGGGTGGCCAACAAAGCGGCTCGGGCTCAAAAGCTGGTGCCAGGGAAGTGGCCCAGATGTCTGGGAGACCACGTTTGACAGGACCCTGGGACACACAAACTGTCACGGCAAAGCAACCTAACAGCGACGTGTAGAAGCATATCTGGAAGCATTGCCCTTGAGATTCATGTAGGAGTCCTGTTGTAGAATTCTGGTGTAATCGCGGTCGCAGTCGCAATCGCCATGGCAGTTGCAGTGGCAAAGGCAGTCGCAGTCGCAGCCTCAGCCTCGGCCTGCCTCAGCCTCAGCCTGCCTCAGCCTCAGCCTCAGCCAACCTCAGCCTCAGCCTCTGCCGAGTAGTAGTAGTAGTAGTAGTAGTAGTAATAGCAGCAGCAGCAGCGGCAGTAGTAGTAGTAGTAGTAGTAGTAGTAGTAGTAGTAGTAGTAGTAGTAGTAGTAGTAGTAGTAGTAGTAGTAGTAGTAGTAGTAGTAGTAGTAGTAGTAGTAGTAGTAGTAGTAGTAGTAGTAGTAGTAGTAGTAGTAGTAGTAGTAGTAGTAGTAGTAGTAGTAGTAGTAGTAGTAGTAGTAGTAGTAGTAGTAGTAGTAGTAGTAGTAGTAGTAGTAGTAGTAGTAGTAGTAGTAGTAGTAGTAGTAGTAGTAGTAGTAGTAGTAGTAGTAGTAGTAGTAGTAGTAGTAGTAGTAACAGTAGTAGTAGTAGTAGTAGTAGTAGTAGTAGTAGTAGTAGTAGTAGTAGTAGTAGTAGTAGTAGTAGTATGAGCACCCCCTAAAGCGGCGACGGATGAGAGACACCCAGCACGACGCAAATCTCAACGAGCCGTTCATTTTCCCATGCCCTAAAGGAATCTCATATAAGATGAAAAATAAGAGTTCGCTTTTGGAGGTATGGACACTGCCAGGGCATGTATAAAATGAGGCACCGGGGCCGTTGATTATGATGTAGACCGAACGGTTGCGCCATCTAGATTTCGATGCGCCTCTGTTGTTTGATTGGCCCATTTTGGCAAGCATGTACGTTTTGAGGAGGTCGACGGTGTGGCTTTATTTCAGTATCATTGTTCTGGTCAGGCGATATGTTTCTTACTGTCCCTCAGCGTGGCACCTTTTCTCATAACATCCTCCACTATCCTACTCCTCCTCTGCCTCCCCGCCTTCCTGCTGAGAGGGTTGTCGGGGGGGCAGCCATTTTTGGCTTCAAGCACAATGGACGTGAACTTAGCACGTGCCATTGCTCAGCACGCCCAGCTGAACGCCGCGCGCGACGGGATCAGCTTTCCCTCGCGCGCTTCCATGGCGGCGGCGCTGTGCCAGGCAGCGCTGGCAGCTGGCCACGACGATGGCCCCTCCCAGGCTCCCTGGGGATAATGGGTGGAGCGAGGAAGGTTGCACGATAGAAAAGGAGGGCGGATAAGGAACGAAACGTAACATTGCTGGAGAGGAAGGAGGAGGGAGAGAAGGACGAAGGAGGGAAAAGGAGGAGGAATCATATCGCACATTTTCATTCGCCAGAGGTTGCAGCTGTTCGCCGCTCTGCCGACGCCGCAGTCAGTTTCGCAGCGGCGGCCACTGGGAGCGGCGAGCTTGGTTTGGTATTTCTCCGGGAAGCGCTGGTCCGGGTCGGAATCGCCGTCTCTCCTGCCGCGCTCATGAGCATCGAGAGGCGAATGGTCGCTGTGCTTCTGTCGCGGGCAGATCCCGCCCCAGCGTTGGCCGTGGTGGCGGATCCTGGAGTTGCTCCCGATGGTGGTGATGGCGACGATGCTGCGATCGTCCCCGCTGCCCTGGCGCTCACTCCTCAAGAGAAGGACAGGGCGTTGACAAAAGAGGTCTCCCGCAAAAGAGGTCTCCCGCTTGACAAAGAGGTCTCCCGCTTGAAGGATAGGGCGACGACGGCCGAGTTCTGGCTGATCCAGGTTGAACGCGACAGGTTATCAGCAGCGTTGGGGTGCAAGCTTGGTAGAAAGAGGCGCGAAGGTGCCAAACGAATTAACTTGAGCGTGCACGGTGGGTACCAGCTCGCCATGCGACGAAACATCGGCCACATAGGCAGCGATGACCTGGTGACTGCGCTCGAAGTGCCGATCTCAGGGCTGAGCGTCACTCGATGGGAGCGCAAGCTCGCCAATAATATAATTTTGGCTTTCGCCATTGTCCGCCGTCTCTCCAGCGGGCTCTAGCTCTAGCGCTCCTCCTCCTTCTCCTCCTCCCTCCTCCTTTCATCCTTTTCAGAAATTATTCCTCCTGCTTCTCCTCCTGGGCACTCCTCCTTCCTTTTCCTCTTCCGCCCCCTTTTCCTCTTCCTCCTTTTCCCTTCCTTCATCCCCTTCCTCCCCTTCCTCCGACTCCTCATTATCATGCCATATTTCTTCCTCCTCCTCCGCCCTCGCCTCCTCCTCTTCCTTGGATTCCTTGCCTCTTCTCCTCGCCTCTCCCCCTCCTCCTCCTCAGACTCCTCCGGACTCCTCTTCTCCTTAAGCAGCTTAGAGGGGAGGGCCAAGCTTAGAGTCCAAGCTTGCGTTCGTCGTGCGGCGGATCATCGGGCGATCTTGGGACTGGCATTCTCGGCAGCGAGAACTGATCAAGAAGGTTGGGATCGCTGGTGGGCGATCGTACGAAGTGCATTCGGCACGGGCCGACGCGACCAAAAGCGCGGCCGCTTCCACGAACATGAAGGTGCACGTGTGCGCCGTTGGAAGCCTGTACTACTCGACAGGCTCGACAGGCAACCCAGGGTCAAGGGGCCCAGAGGGGGGATCGGCTGATAGAGGCCCGGGGCCTGACGGGCCCGACGCCGACGACGGCGAAACGTCGTTCTCCTCCTTCTCCTCCTCCTTCTCCTCCTCCTCAGGTCCTCCTCCTCCTCCCACTCTCCTCCTCCTCCTCCTCCTCCTCCTCCTCATTATCCTTCTCCTCCTCTTTCTCCTCCTCCCCCTCCCTTCTCCTCCTCATCGGCGGTCTGCGCTGCAATGCTGCGGGGCGGATGAGGAGTTACAGAAGGAGCAGGGCGGACTCCAACAAGTGAGGGGGGAGCTGGAGGAGGAGGATGGATGGAGAAGAAGCTAGAGGAGGTGGATGAGGAAGAGGAGAAAGTGGAGGACGAGGGAAGATGGATACGGGGAGGTGGGATGAGGATGACAAAAGGTAGGAGAGGCTCGAGGAGGAGGAGGAGGAGGAGGAGCATGACGACTCCCGACTGCGATCACGAGCCGACGGCGGCGACGCGCAACGCGGGCCCACCAACGCCCCCTCGGGATATGCAAAACCAATCTCTCAAACAGAATGCGGAAAACGGCTCCGGGGCCCCACGAGGCCCCATGAGGCACCATCCATTTTCTTGCTTATAAGCGGGGGGAACGCATCTCGCGCCCAGGTGCCGACTATGTCGACGACGACATGCTAGAACCGATGCACGTGCGCGCGGGCATGCAATTTGCGCCGCGCAACAATGATGGACACTCGCAGGTGCTGCTGTTGTCGAAACAACTGACGAGCGTCGGAGTGGCGCTTCGCTCAGAGCAGCTCCACAGTCGGCACCTGCGGGCGCTGATTTGCACGACAGACAAAGGTCATGTCATCCTCCTTCTCCTTCTTTTCATTCCTTCTACTCCTGTCCTTCCTCCTCCTCCTCCTCCTCCTCTCACCTCTCCTCCCCCTCCTCCTACTCCTCTCCTCCTTCTCCTACTCCTCCTCCTCCTCCTCTCCTCCTCCCGAGCCCCGCCGACCGCCCCCTCTTCCCCGTGGAGCCCTAGAGGTCCGGACCTGCAGGGGGCGTGCAAACTCATCAGGGAGGCGCGCAAGGATGATGAGTTTACTTTGGTGTTTTGGCAGTGGTGCGTTGACCATTTGTGTCATAGGTCAGCGGAACTGCATTTGAAACGGCTTGACCAGCGCAGGTATTTCTCGAGACTCGCTACTTTGGTCAATGTCTGGAGGGCTACAGGTGCAAGTTCTAAGATATATGCTGCGCGGGTTGGGTGTTACGGCGTGGGCGACGCCAAAACGAACCTGAGAAGGCTGCCGCCGAAACCTCTTCGCGGACGGTGGGGCGCCATCGCGGCGACAGAGGTTTTGCGGCGAGTTAAAGCCTCACACCTCGGCGCGTGTCTTTTTTTTGTAAAGTTGGTGTCCAGGTTCCTGGGGTCCCGGGGTCCTGGAGCGGGGTGTCATGGGATCGTTTTGGCGCGTTGGGTTCACGCGGGCTCAGGAGTTCTTGGAGAAAGCTACTGGTGGAGACCTGGGAAAGTTGAGGGCCGTGTTCGAAAAGGTGTGGCCTTCTGGGCCCAGCGCCGATGCTTCTCGCACTTCGAAGTCTGGCGTCGGTGCCGCCGACGGGGAGGAGGAGGATTATTCTGCCAAGATGGGTCGGTGGATCAAAGACGCGTTGGACTCGGTTTCGAACAATCAGTTTTGGATTCACGTCTTGACGGCCAGCAGGTCCAGGCAACCCCTCACTATTCTTCTTCACTGGATGCAGCAGAAACCAGATCCTGGGGAGCCAACGCAGACGAAGATTGTTAGATTGGTGAATGGGAAACTCTCGGAGCTCGCGCGCATGTACGACCATATGCTCTTGAATGCTCGTGAGAGAGGTCGCTCGTGGGACCCCGTCTTCGCGAAGTGTGAGGGTGAGCAGAGCTGCGCAGATCTGAGGACACTCATCGTTCAACTTGTTTTAGAAATGCGAGCTGATTCCGAACGGCGACTGTTGGGCCCGTTGACTGGCTACCCGCATCGTTTGTTCAGGCTGCTCAGGGCCCCGGGGCACGTCGCCGACGTTGAGGGCCCAGATTCGAGGGCTTCGGTTGCGCAGGTCTGTTTGGGTCTGGGAAATCAATGTTCCTCCGACTCCCGCTCTCTCTCTCTCTCTCTCTCTCTCTCTCTCTCTCTCTCTCTCTCTCTCTCTCTCTTTCTCTCTCTCTCTCTCTCTCTCTCTCTCTCTCTCTCTCTCTCTCTCTCTTCTCTCTTCTCTCTCTTCACTATCTTTCTCTCTCCCTCTTTCTTTCTTTCTTTATTTGTTCCTTTCTCTCTCTATCTGCACGTCTGTCTTCCTGCTCTCCTCTCTCTTTTTTATATATCCCTTCTTCTTGCTCATTCTTACACCTTCTGGTTTTTCTCTCTATCTCTATCTCTATCCATCTCTCTGTACTTCTGATGATTATTATTATTGTTATTCTTGGTATTATTATTCTCTCTCTCTTCCTTTAGTAATTTCTGTTTTTCTCTCTCTCTCTCTCTCTCTCTCTGTCTCTCTCTCTCTCTTTCTTAGCCTCCTCTGTCTCTCTTTCTCTCTCTCTCTCTTTCTCTCTCTCTCTCTCTCTCTGTCTGTCTGTCTCTCTCTCTCTCTCTCTCTCTCTCTCTCTCTCTCTCTCTCTCTTTCGCATCCCTGCCACCTCCTCGCAATGTCTACCGTGCCCACGCCGCTCTTCTCTTGGGGGATCCCCTCCCTGTCCTCCTCCTCCTCCTCCTCAGCCTCCTTCTCCTCTTCCTCCTCCTCCCCCCCCCCTCCCCCCCCCCTCCCCCCCCCTCCCCCCCTCCGCCCTCCCACCCCCCCCCGCCTCTTCCTCCTCCTCCCCCCTCGCCTCCTCGGGCCTCGGATCCCTTCAGGAGCTGGTCCAGATGCTACATTGCGATCCGGCTTCGGCAATGTGCCAAACCACCCGCGAGTTTGCAGCTTGGTTCCGGGATGGGATGACCGAGGCCGCGGAGACTGGCCTCCTCGACGACGATGTATATTCTTTTTTGCAGAATGTATCTTTGATGTGGTTCGGTGACGCCCAAGAGATAGAGGGGTGCAACAGCATTGTGAAGCACGCGGGTAAACTCGCCCCCAATATCAGCCCCCCCTTGTTGTCGAGCCGCATCACCATTAAGAAGGCTGTGGCGAAGTTAGCCCTCCCCATGGAACGTAGGGCATTTCTGGATACATGCGTCGCGAACCACTCCCAGGCGCCAACCGCTGGAACAAATGGTTGGCTCAGCCCGTCTCTGGACCGTCCTGGGCCCCCCCCGTCCTTCTGGTTTTCGGAGCTTGTTTTGGGGCCCCTTTTCGGCGGTCTTCTGAGGGCGGAAGAGGAAGGAGGAGAAGGAGGAAGGGAGGGAAGAGAGGGGGGGGGGGGGGCTGCGGAGGGGGGAAGGCGACGGGAGGGAGGAGCGAGGAGGGAGGAGATGCGTCTGTCTCCCTGCCCCCCTGCAAGGCGCTGCCGCTGGTGGACGGGCCAGAGGGCGAGCGCTGGGAGATGGTGCCGCTGCCGATGGCGCCGATCGATCCGCCACCGCCGCTGCAGCCGCCCGCGGCGCCGCCGCCCCCTCCCCCGGGGGCTGGCGCGGCGCCGCCTGGGCCGCCGGCTGGCTCCGGACGCAGCGGCGCCGGCGGCGGCCGCGCAGAAGAAGTTCGCCTTTCGGGTGCTGGCGCTGTGCAAGGATCTAGGGTCCAGGGCGAAATAAAAAAGGACAAGGGGGAAGTTGGGGGAGAGGACGCGCTGAGGGCACTAGATTAGTAGATTGAGTCAAACGAGTCAACACGATGAGGATAAAACATGTGGTCACATGCGTGGCTTGGTGCGTGCTAGTGCGTGCTACTGCGCGTGCGCACGGCGCGCAGTATGCAGGTGCCCCGGGTGCCCTTAGGTGCGTGCGTAGCTTAGCTTAGGCATAGGGTTTCTCCGAGGCTTTTGGCGCGGGGCCCCCGAACAGTGAGGGAGATCGCTCTTCCCCGAGCGCAGAGCACATCAGCACATCAGTGAGCACTGTTTGAGGCTCACAAACTGTTTGAGAGTTTGGCGGGGGATCAATGTTGTGCGTCTGCCGCGGCAGGCTGTTCTTGCGCCGCTTCGGCCGAACGTGCGCTTCGGGATCTTCCTGGATGGATGTTCGCCAGGGCTCGTCGACACCCGCGCGTGGTTGGTCACGCACAAGTTCGGCAATGGTGAGTATTGGGTTGAGCCGCTCGATGTTCGCGCGGCCGCCATGGCAGTTCGGCCGCGCAGCTCTTTGGCCCCGAAGCGCATCCAGGATGCGTGGTCGTGCTTGCGGGCGGCCGCGATGAGGGCGTCCGACTCGGACGATATCCGTTTGGCCACGCGCAATTTGTCATGGGAGGACGACTTGGGCGCAGCTGCCATCGGTGAGGACTCCGCGCTCTTGCTTGACTGTCATCAGCTTCGCAGGCGCCTGCGGCAGAGAGCGAACGAGAGCGAGACAGAGACGGGGGGGAGTTGCAGAGAGGACGGGAGGGGGGAAGGACGGGAGGGGGGAATGAGAGAGGAGAGAGCGAGGGCAAGGGCAGAGGGCTGTGCAGCGCCCCGTGGGTACTTAGAGGGCACCACGGGGAAAGGTGGGGGGGGAAGTGGGAGGGGGGAGCGTAGAGGGGGGGGGAATAGAGAGAGAGAGAGAGAGAGAAGAGAGGAGAGAGAGAGAGAAGAGAGAGAGAGAGCGAGAAAGAGAGAAGAAAGAAAGAGCGAGAGGAGATATTTTTTTTTAAAAGAGAATGATGCAGAGAGAGAGAAAGAGAGGAGAGAGAGAGAGTAGAGAGAGAAAGAGGAGGAAGGAGAGAGAGAAAGAGAGCGAGAGAGAGAGAGAGAGAGAGAGAGAGAGAGAGAGAGAGAGAGAGAGAGAGAGAAAGAGAAAAACAAACGAGAGATATCTAACTACGGTAACTACCTCCCTCCCTTCGTTCTCTCGCTCTAGCTCTCCCCGGGTCTCCCCCCCTCTCTCTCTGTCGCTCTAACTCTCTCTCTCTCTCTCTCTCTCTCTCTCTCTTGCTTGGTCATCGTGCGCTCTGCTCTCTGCTTCTCTTTCTTTCGCTTCCCTCTCTCTCTCGTCTTCGTCTCTCATCTCTCTCATCTTTTCTCGCGCGTGCCCATTGCCCCCCTCTCTCTCTCTCTCTCTCTCGTCTCTCTCTCTCTCTCTCTCTCCTTTTCTCTGTTCCTTTCTTTCTTTTTTTCTCTCTCTCTCTCTCTCTCTCTCTCTCTCTCTCTCTCTCTCTCTCTCTCCCTCTCTCTCTAGTCTCGGCTCGAGAGTGCCCGGCACTCAGACCGCAGCCGCGACGCGAAGCGCCCCGCCTCGGAGCCAGACTCCCAGGCCTCGCGAGACCGGAGGGGTCCCAGCAGGACCCTACTGATTCGCGTCACCTCTCCCCACCAGAGCGCCCGCAGCACTGGCCCCCAGTAAGCCGGAGCGCCGTCGCTCTTCCAAGCAGCCTCCGAGCTCACGTCCTGCTGCTGAAGGGTCTCTCCTCCAACGCAAGCAGGACTGCGTCGCAGCTTTCAAGCAAGCGGGGTCTGACCGCCCCACGGCCGCATACAACGGGCTCGCCGAGCTGAACGCGGACGAGCTGCAGGCCACGTACGACATGCACAAGACCAACACAAAGAAGCTCGGCAGTGCCTTGATCCGCATGCGTGCCGCCAACCAGATCAGCTACACGCTGGATCACCACCAGCGCAGCAAGCCTAAGCGCAGTGGTGGTGACACACCCTACCCACCAGCTGCGTCCGCACGTCTTCAGGCTGCGGACGCCCAATTCATTGCCTTGGACCCGGCCTTCTGGAAGGTCCCAGTCCTCGCCGAACCAACATCACTTGACGACGGCAAGACGTACAAGCACAGTATCAGCCTCCACGACTACGAGAGCGGAGAACGGCTGCTGCAACACCACCTCGTGCAGGGTAAGCGTACCACGGGTCAGCTTGCGATTGCTGTCATGGGCCCAAAAAACGATAACTACGTCGGTACCGAGCTCGCCGTCCCCGTGCTGAAGCGTCACCCCAAGTCGCCCAAAGTGGTCCACACGCACGTCCCCGTGACCGTGTACCAGCTGGGCACCAAGGAAGTCGCCTGCACGGAAAAAGTAGCCGTCGCCACCATCGCTCGACTCCGGCCGAACACGTATTATGCTGGATTCCGGGCGACTATAGTCATGAACCTCGTGAGCGCCATCGTCCCTTCCAGTCCCCCTCCTGCGATCCAGGAGCCGTTCGAGGGAACCAGGGAGGCATCGGGACGGTGTAGACCCGCCTATGGAGTGAACGGACGAGTCCCTCGCGCCAAGGGCCCTTTTCGAGGGACTCCGCTCCACAGGACAAGGCGCGCCAAAACCAAAAGCACAGGGAGTCCAAGAAAGACGCTCGCCGCCAGGAGCTCGATAGTCAGCTCCAGGACACCTTCAAGGCCCTCTTCCACGGCAACTTTAAAGCCGTCACCATCCTCGAACCCTGCAAAAGCCTAGGCAGGTATGGATCGGGCGTCGGAAAGAGGTCCCGGGCTGCCACCTTCGGCGTCAGTCTTCAAGCGGTTGACAAGGTCTTGGCGGGTTCAGGGCAACTCGGCGCCACCTACGACCTCAGCAACGTAGGTGCAGACGAGCCCACTGCAGACAAGTATCAGACCGTGTGGTTCCCTGAGGACCAGCCCATCACGATGGCAGATGCGTTCCAGAAGTCGGTGGATTTCAAGGCCCTAGGAGTCGTCAGGCACGGCAAGTCAGGCTTATTGGGGATAAGGACCGTTTTCACGAGGGTCATGACGACGCCCGGCCCTGAGGGCTGCCTGCCACAGCCTGATCGATCCGCGTATGCTGCGAAGCACACCCATGCCTACGGCCAAGACGGGGCGCTAGCCCGCATCACTAGGCATTGCGTGCGACACCACGCCATCGTCTGACCTCTAGATCGCAAGACTCTCACCGGTCCCGGTCCGTTATCATGACTTGCGTAGGTCTCTGACGGTCACCGCTGGACCCGTGTGTCACTTAGGCTCAGTTTGCCTTAGTGCGCGCCCATCGTCCCCCACCCACATACACGGTACAGGTCGCAGGGTGCCCCATCCCGTGGAGCATCACCGAGGCCCCGTTGGCTGAGGTGGTGCCGAAGAGGGACAACGTTACCATCGTCACCCCTACCACTATCACAGAGCCTGTGACGCCGCCAGCCCGTGGTGGCGGCTTCAGCCCCGCCACTGGCACACTCCTCACCAAAGCGGCCCAGAGCCCTTACCTCCACGACCTCATGACTGCCACGCCCAAAGGCAAGGGCGTCGCACCGCTCCTGATCCCCAAGGAGGAGCCTTTAGCAAAGCGCCACCGATCCTCCAGTGGGAAACGCGACGCCACGCCGCACGCAAGATCACACGGCGCCCCAGGCCGCAGCTCCTCTGCACCCCCGCACGGCACGGACGGAGCTGCCGAGCAGACGGCCGTCCACGGATCAGGTGGTCATGACCCGCAGCTTGGCACGGTGGCGGCTGAAGGTGGGGGCCACACCGAAGGGGACGCTGCCACAGCCGCCGAAGTACCAGGCGACGCTGACGACGTCGAGATCCTCTCATCAGGTGACGAATACAGCGTGGCTTCCCACGAACTCAACACCTCCGGCGAACGCTTCGCATCGGCCCCTAAACTGCCAGATGCCGCCACGACCCGCATCCAACACATGGAACAACAGCACGAGCTGCTTGCCAACACGGTGGATAACATGCAGGTTCAGCTTGCGGGCGTTCTCTCCTCCCAAGCCACACTCACGGAGCACGTCTCAGGTTTGGAACGGGGGCTTGCCACCGTCGTCACCCAGCAACAGACGGCAACCGCCGAAGCCGCTGCACTGCGTGGCGACATCCAGGCCCTCCTCGGGCACCTCACGGGGGGCACCATCCACCTGCCACAGGTGGCCACTCTCGAAACTAAGAAGGAGGAAGCTGCATCAGTTGCCGATCCCGTGGTTGTCTGCGGGTGGATCGACCAGCCAGGGCAGGTCACCCCAGGGACGGGGCCCCCAGGGGCTGACAAAGGTCGGGTCACCCAGGAACCCTATTGAAGGTGCCTCAGAGAGCCTGCCTCAGCCCTCCGAGGAAGCGCCTTCAGAGGCATCTCTTCTCTCTTCGCGTCGTATCTCTTTCTTGTCATATCACGTCAGTTTTGGCAGCAGCACGCGCAAGCTATCTGGTGTAGGGACACCCGTCATCTTGCAGGGGGCGTGATTGTTGCAATGTACATGAGCATGCAGGGGTATCTGAGGATGCGTGCTGACGTGCAGCTGTTGGCTCATGGCTCGCGCCGCCCGCCAGGCCTCGCCATCATGTGGCGCCTTGCCTGCAGCCTGGCCCTCCCCTCGCTCGCTGGAGCACACCCGTCTTCAGGCGGTGCGCCCCAGCATGGAGGTGAGGTTTTCCTGCGACATGCTGAACGTGGGACTCTTTTTTACCTTTACGATGACAGCATCTACAAGTACGATCACTGCACCATTTTGGACCCGATCGTGAACAGCACCGCAGCAGCGGGTCCGTGCGGCAACGGACCGCTGGGCGCCATCGTGAGCGCATGCACGCCCTTGTCAACTACGACACATGCATCGAAATCCACCCCCAGCGTGGCCTCGACCGTGGTGCAGCAGATCCTTGACGGGGACGTTGATACAGGCCAGGCACGCAGTGGCGGCTTCAGCCCCGCTGTCGTGCCCCGCTATAGCCCACGGGTCTCACCACCCCCCTGTGCGCTAGGGGCGAACCCGAGGAGGACCCCGCTTTCTGGCACCTGATGATGATCCGCGCCCGGCTCATACCGTGCGCTGCGGCGTGGCACCAGGTGAGGACCACCAGGACGTGTTCTGGGCATGGCTCGAGGACTGCGTCCCGTACATCCTGGCGACGCTTCATCTGCCACAGTACGATCACCTTTTCCAGGAGGACTCTGAGGACACAACCGACGCCCTGCGCCAGCTCACCGCGTTCGACATGTGCGAGGACATCTGGTACAGAGCGGGCCCCGACAGACAGCGCACAAACCGAAACCTCACTCGTATCCAGGGCAGCCGCGAGTATTCCACCCGCTACTTTGGCCTCCTTCTGGAATACCAGGGTGCTCGTGCCCAGCTTGTCGGCCCTGAGGCTTTCACGGCACCCTTGCCGCCATACCTCTCACGGGCCCACGCCTTACTACCAAGAGGCCTTCCCCCGCCCGACCAAGACGCCCTGGCGTACCTCGCTGATGCGATCCTGCACCACCCGACAGACCTGCAGCCGCTTGTCGAGGCGGAGCTCGCCGCGGCACCGATGGAACCGCTTAACCCACCACCGCCAGCTGGCCTCGCCCAGCACGCCACGGGTGATCAGGCCGCAGACGACCCCGTATCATGGCTGCTCCAGCACATCGCGGCCAGCGACATCAGCGACACACCCTTGGACTCGTTCCACGCGTCGGACGATATCAGCAACATATCCCTGGGCTCGGTCCACGTGGACGATTGCCAGGACGACATGGAAACCCAGGATCGCGACGGCACGACACCACCAGGCGACACGGCCCAGCGTGACCGCGACAGTGAACCCCACCTAGGGCACACCTCGCCGCACAGCAGTCCCCCCAACAACTCGGCCCAGGCCGACCCCTGCGCACAGCTCAACGACGCTGAAGGCGCCAATGCCGCCGACGCGACAAGCCATACCACTGCATCGCCAGCTCATGCCAGCCCGCGCAGTGGCGGCTTCAGCCCCGCTGCAGCACTGGCTGGACCTGGACATCCCCAGACCGCAGGTGGCAGCACCACGCCCCGCACCTCTGTATACCGTGTTAACGTGACTGACTCCAACCCCAGTGTCATTGACCACTGGCAGGCCGACATCGGCAACGACCCCATCGATGATGAGTACCCAGATGCCAGCGGTTCCCACGAGCCCCAGCACAGCGCAGCGGCATCACGACACTGTGGCTGCCTCATCTGCCTCTTTGTGGCCACGTACGCCATCGTGATAGCAATGCCGTACAAGGACCAGATCGATGGGTACTTGTCGACACCGAGCCGAGACCCCAGCTACCGACAACGACGACGACGTGAAGCGGCGGCACCAGGCCCATCTGTGCCCACCACATCCCGACGCACAACGACATACAACGTCACGTCCGCATTGTGGGCCACTCTCAAATGGACCAGCGTCGAACTCAAAGATAGCGTCTCGGGCGGAGCCAGCGCAGTCGGGGTCGGCCTCGGGGGTGTCCTGAAATGGGCCAGCGGCAAACTCGGGGCTATTGCCACGGGTGGAGTCGTGTGCGGTCTTCTACTCGTCGGCGCCAAACTTCTTGCTCAAGGAGCCGTCGGACATGTAGGAGCCCGCATCTGTGCGCGGGCCCTGGACTCATCCACAGCCCAGTGGTGCCTCCGCTGTTGCCAACCGAGCAGGAGGCTTCGCGCTGAGGCCACATACACAATGCCGTGCACGCTTGCCGACGAACACGACGGCCAGCACGTGCACTCACTCCGACATCCGCTGCTGCAGGAACACTACGCCGCAACAGTTGCCGCCGCAGTCGCCGATGTCACCACCGCCACCACCGCCGCCATCGTCGAAGTCACTGCCGCCGTATCGCGAGCCTCGTCTGTCACACCAAGATCGACCAGCCCGTCCCCGCGAGACGGCTCCAAAAGCGGCGCGGCATACGGTAACCTACCGACTAACGAGGATGCCACAGCACACGGCAGCGACACCGAGGCAAGGGAAACACGTGAGTGCACCCACGATAGGCCGTGGTCCATCTTCCGACATGCTGATGCTCGTGGTTCCTCTCCCGACGCGGACACCCAACCACCACGACGGCGAGCGCGCTATGCATCACCCGACAGGCCCCAGGCGCCTTCAGGCCCTGGTATGCCTTACACAGCCCTCAAGCCACCGACACGCAACTTACGCAACACCATCCAGCGCGACCCAGCGGTCCCCGTGCCGCCGACGAGCATCCTCACCGCCCTGTACCAAAACGGCTTTGCGCTTGGTAACAGTGGCGTGTCTACAGAGGACATCAAAGACGCTCTGCGACTCCACGACCATCCTCGATTCACCCCTGATCTAACACTCCAAGCGCTGGGGCCGTGGACTGACATCATGCAGAGGCCCCCGAACCGCCTCACTTGGGTGCTGGAAGACTCGGGCGGGAACTCAGGCGAGACAATCTTCCCCTACCTCACGTGGGACCTCCGCCAACCCACCACCGACGCGCCCACTGTCTTCTGGCATGGGACCCGCGGCGACCTGGCGGCCCGTCTTGCTGCCAGCGGAGGGCACCTCTTGCCAGGTCCCCGCCGTGAAGCGAAGGGCCGAACTGGCACCAACGTTGGCCTCACGTACGTGAGCGTGCACCCTTCGCTGGCCGCGTGGTACGCAATGCCGCCCCACCCGCCCTACAGTCTCGAAGACGACACCCTCGCGTGGGGACCCATCGCACTCTGGATGTGCGAGGCCACCCAACCACCGCGCGGGGACAACAGGCACAACGTCGTGAAAGGGGAGGCCCACGGAGCGCGTCTCATTTACCCTCGGGTCCTGAGCCTCCTCATCCGCATGGACTGGTGCGCCCCCACAGAAGCAGCTTCCAGGTGCCGTGCCCTACCACACGCCTATGGCATGGGCGACTGCGCGCACGCCCTTCACATCGCTGGCTACGATCATCCAGATCTCCGTGAGGCGGCTGAAGCTCACGACCAGGAAGCTAGCACCAGGCGCAGACCCGCCATCGCGGCAGCGTGGCCACCGCCGCAGGCACTATACTCGCCAGAGGCAGCGCGAGTATGGGCCAAACAGCACTACGACACTGAAGCAGCCACCAGGGACGACCCAAACCAGCCCCGCCCACGCGTCTCGCTTCGCAAGCTCCAGCTGGACCCGAAACCACTCATTGACCTGGTGTACACTGGCTTGCAAGCCGTCCCCGTGCGGGGGCATCCTGACGCACGCGAGTCGCGCCCCAGCGGCTCCAGCCCTGGGGCCGCGTCTGGCCCACCGCGCACTCACAAGTCAGGCACAGCCCTGGCGCACAGTCCAGACCGCTCATCGACGTCATCGGGAGCCGACGAACGCCGTACGCCTTCCCTCATCAGCGCGGCCGCCGCCCTCGCCCGAGGCCACGCCCGCCCACGGCGATCCGCCTCTCGTTCGTCACGACAGAGTGGCGGAAACTCCACCTCAGACAACAGTGGCATCGAGACGTGGGAGCACATTGAGACGGAAGAGGAGCCGACTGCCTACCACGTCCTCGCCTACCACGTCCGTGATGTGCGGACCCGTGTCAATGCCCCTGGCATCGAGGTCTGGCTTGACCCTGGTGATCACCACGACGGTGCCTACTTACCGTGGGGACGACAGTCATGGGCCACCGCGTTATTGACCCTGCGGTGGCGGGGCGGGACGGCTGGGTCATCCTCCACCACGACCACGGCGACACCACTACTAAGCTCTGGGCTCCGACCCAAGTCCACGTCAAAGCGGACGACACCTGGCGCACCGTCATGGTACCAGCGGACATGGGGCCCCAGTGGATCAGGTGCCATGCCGAGGACGCTCGCCTCCCCGCCGAGGTCGTCCGCACTACAGGCCAATCCTGGTTTGCTGACGTCTGGCCCTTGTGGGATCGCCCGCGACCCCACCCAGACGACCCAGGCACAAACGAGCATGCGCTCCCGCCTCTACCAGGACGCTTGTCTTGCCTACAGTGTCGATTCCAATGCTGTCAGTACTGTGCGGCTCGCCGCAACACGCAGCTCGGCACCTCGGGCCAACCAACGTGCCCAGACTGTGCCCGCAGCGGACTGCGTACACTTATGGACTGGTCCACGGACTACTCTTGCAACAGTTGGACGTGTGCATACAGCACCGACAACAGGGACTCCAACACATGCTGCCTGTCCAGCAGGTGCCCCCATCCCCCCAGTCCACACAGCCTGCTCGACGTCCGTGCCACAGGGATGCCGCCGCACATCCTTGCCCGCCAATTCGGCAACGCGCCAGCCCACCACGACCTCAAGGAACCCCCCCGAGCGCCTTCAGGCCCCGGGGGGGAACCTCCACAACCAGGCCAAGCAGGTTACCAGGGTCAATGGTACTTCCCAACGAGGCCGCGGCGCGTCCCCAGGCAGGGACTGCCTGACGGCACGAGGCGGCCACCTGGGTTCACAGGAACGGGGATGCCCGAAGAACCGTCCCCCGACCAACCTCTCTGGAGGGAAGGCTACGTGCTCTTCGGCCCCCACCAGGCCCTCAAGGAGGAATTCACCTTCAACAAGCCGGTCCGCCGACCCTACTCCCTAGCCATCACCAACATGTACAGGGACCGTGTCACGGTCAGGACCGTCTGCGAGTCGATCGCCGAGCGCATCCACACTCCCCGCACCCGCTGGCGAGATGTGGTACTGTACTGGGACGCCGAGGGTGGTCCTGGGCCTCAAGCCCTCGACTACGACATGCGACTCTGCGACGCCATGGTGAGCCGTGCCACGACCGAAGCCGAGCTAAACCACGACCGCAGCAACCGTGGTAGTTTCTGCCTCTATGGACCAGCGCACCAGCGAGCTGTAAACATCACGGCGATCTCCGAGCCGCAGAACACCGACTACATGGAGCATGTGCGGCGATACTCACCCGTAGGGGAGACCTACCCAGACCACGCCTTCGAGCACGTCTATCGGGGCTGGCAGCGGCCCGACGTGCCCACCATCCTCCCCGACACCCGCCCCCTCTCGAGAGCCGACTGGCAGCGACACCAACAGCACCAGCAGCGCATTCAGCAGCGGGACCAACGTGACGCAGGACAGCAAGGCACGCCACGCTACCGCTCCCCCGCGCGAGTCCCGACAGGCGGTAACACGGCCTACGACGGGGTTGCCGCCTACTACCGTGGCCCCATAGGTGCCAGGCCCGCGGCTGCTGGATCAGCCGCCTCCAGCTACGGCCACGCCCCCCACGCCAGGGTACACCCAGCGGTCATCGGCTACCCGCGTGCACCCGTGCAGGCCCTCCCACGGGCCACCTCGCCCGTGCCAGGGTCCACGCGCGCCTGGGGCCATTACTCAGGCCGACATGATGGCACCTCCAGCAACCAGCCCGCAGTGATAACCCCTGCGGCTTCAGCCCAGGGGGCTGCAACAAACCGTGGCAGAACAGGGCGCCCTGAAGGATGGCGTGATGCGAACGTGCGTGCTTGGCAACCGCGCCAGCACACGCCCCCGCCAAACGTGGCTGCAGCGCTGCGCCCTGCCCAGGCAAAACCTGCCCCACCTGAGCGGGAGAGGCAGCCGCTTGTCCCGCTCGTCCTCACGTACACCCAGGCGCATCACAGCGCCTCCCCGCGGCACAGCGAGGGAAGCGCACACCACGTCAGCCCCCGCCCCGACGCTGTCGACCCTGACCAGGCCACAGCCACGGCGGAGGGCGGCACAAGCGCCTCCCGCCAGCCCAGCCCATCACCCTGCGCGGCGCCGATCCGATCCCCGAGCAGGGCTGATTCCGAGCGCGCTAATGCCCAGGCGACCTCGCCACGCGACCGCCACACGGGCGGGCGCGTCCCGCGCAGCAGGTCCTGCAGCCGCCACAGCTCACGCAAGGCCCCAGGGAGCTCCACGAGCTCGCCGCCTCGCGAGACTCAGGCTGATGGCCGAGCCCCCGAAGTGGTGCCACGCGTCGGTGCCAGCGTCATCGAACCTGGCCAGGTCGACCTCGAGCCGACGCCGTCCACGGACCACGAGCCGCCGCTGCCCACCCGCGTGATCGTCCCCATCGACGAGGCGCCGACCTTCGACCCTTTCAAGAACAAGTACCGTGTCAAGGACCTTGCGGCGGGTTTCGGCGGTGGCTCACCGCTCTCACCTCAGAGTCGGGGCGGAGCCCCCGCCACCTCAGCCGCTGCAGCGGCAGCGGCGGCCCCGCGGGGAATCAGCCCTGTCCGCAACGCGGGCCTCACGGCAGCGGGCATGGACGAGGCCCAGCGCCAGGCCACCGACCGCGCTGCTCGAGCTGTTCCACCAGATGCTGCTCATCAAGATACTGACGGGGCGGGCGCGCCACCGCAGGACGGACCATCGGTGTCGCGTGCGCAGTATATGCGCGTGCGTTGTGCCGCTGCCGCGCCTAGCCGCCGCCGCCGGTTCGCTTTTGCTTTTGTGTTCGGCAGGACGGATCGAGGAGTCGCCTCCCTCTCTCTCTGCTGCCGTCTCACCTCTCCTCCCCTCGTCCCCTATGGTACAGGAGTGAGGAGGATTTTTCGAGACAGTTTTACTGACGTTTATGAACCCCCCCTGGCGCAGTGCCGACCATGTCTCGTCTATACTTCTGGCCTGACGGCGGCTTCAGCCCCGGTCAAGCTAATCCATAGGAACGCCATGAGCTCCTACTGTGGCCAAGCCTTCTACCCGGGCGAGGGTCAGGCTGACCTACACCGTGCGGGGCGTGCAAACCCCAGCTCCACCGATGGAGACGGGCCAGGTCGCTCCATACACCTCGTCAGCCTAAACATCACCAGTCTCTCAGCGAACTGGCCAACCATCACCGCTCTTGGTGTCGACCACAACGCCGCAGTCATAGCACTGCAGGGGACCCGACATGCCAAGCCGACCAGACAAGCCATCGCTACCAGCGCCGCCAATCCACACCACGGGGGATACCACGCCAGTCTTGGACCTGACCTGGATCTGGCGCGAGCCCAGCGCAGAGCTGCCCACGGCGGCACAGACCACACCGTCGTGGGCAACACTGGCGCCTCGGGAGGGGTCGCCATCCTCTCTTAGGATGCCATTGTCGACTCCACTGTCGACGACACTGCGCCCTGTATCGTCGCCCTCAAGGCCAAGAAAAGATGGCACGAGGCCTTTCTCCCGCTCTGCACTCAGCACCGCCGCAGGCGGCGACGAAACAACCACGGGCCCGCTGGGATCTACATAGCGAGCCTCTACGGGATTGCTGGAGGAGACAGCACAGACCTTTTTCGGCTCGCTGACTGCGCCGCCGCTAGGGTCGGCTCAGCCCCGTATTTCATTTGCATGGACGCCAACACGAACATCGACGACAATCCACACCTGCTGCACATGATGCAGCACGGACGGTTTAACGTCGCTGAGGGCACACCAGACCACACCATGCACACATACGGCAATATCCCTGACTGGGACCGCGTCACCAAGTGCCCCCGCACTTCACGCATCGATTATATCATTGCCAACCAAGCGGCGCGATCCCTTGTCACCGACTTCTGCTATCTGCGCGACTTGCCAGCGAAGTCCCATGTTGGCCTGCAGGTCACGCTCGACCTCAGTCGCCTCGACCATACGGCCCGACGCCTTCTTGCCCCCACGCCCTACCCTCCCAACGATGGAGCTCACGAGGGTCACGAACTGCAGGCATTAGGGACCCTCATCGCTGGGCGATATCAGGACCGCATGGAGCAGGCCGACACACGCGACGACGTGGAACGCATGTTCGCCTTGGCTAACGAGGCCAGTCATGAGTACCATCTCACCCGTCTGCGCGACCTGCCACCTCCACCGCCCGACCACCCAAAAAAGAAACCCCCCACCATGCACGGGCTCACGCCCACGTTCGAAGAGCGACCAGTTGTCCCCCGCGCCTTCCCCACCTACGGAGCTTCCACGATACACATGAACCGACTGCGCAAGCTCCATCGGCAACTCTGTGAGCTCCGTTTCATCGGACAGCACCATCAATTGGATTGCCGTGCTATCCCGCCGTACCTCGCGCAGCGCATCGACTGCACGTGGACCGCGGCCCGCCTCTTATGCCACAAGCTGCGCCCCACGGTTCTCCTAGACTTCCCCGAGGCCTGGACCCCCGACGAGCCAGTGCCTCACGGAGAGCACTTGACGCTTTGATCCAACACCTCGACTTGGAGCTGGCGCGACGTGCGAACCGTGCCAAAGCTGAACGCATCAAGATATGGGCTGAGGGCGTCCGCGAGCCAAGAGGGCGAAAGGCGGCCATATACGCACGGGCTGCTGACAGCTCGCCCACGGCGTATCTCCGCACGCCTACCACACCTGACGATACGCAACTCCACTGCGACACCAACGCCGTCAAACCTGACAAAGCTAGCACGGACGATAGCGACGCTGACACCGAAGCTGGCGGCTTCAGCCCCAGCGACGGTAGTTCGCCCGACACGGACAACGACGAAGACCACACTTGAGAACCACCACCTGCACAAGTCCCCGACATTCTCCCTGCCAACGCCATTGTTGCTAATACCAAAGACATGCTTAAGCTCATGGTCGACACCTGGGAGCCCATCTTGGGCAGGTACCGCGCCCGTGCGGGGCATGACGCCGAAGCCATGCCGACGTGGGCTGATTTCTACGACGAGTACCGACAAGAGCTGCCTACGCCATCACCAGCTACCCCTTTCCACCTCACCGACGACCAACTCATTCACTTTATTCGCACCCGTTCACCGTGCCGTGCGGGGGGACTTGACGGCTGGACTACTAAGGAAGCTAAGGAGTTACCCGACGACATCCTTCGCCTCTTCGCCAGCTTCTTACGCGCTATGCAACGCACTGGCACCATCCCAGAACCCCTCCTTCATGTGCCAAACCCGTGCCTCCGAAAAGGCCGAGGCGAACTCCCAACGGACCAACGACTTCTCTCGGTGCTTTCCGTTTGGATGTATGCGTGGGAAGCGCCAGCTTACCGCAGCCTCACGGACTGGCGGAAAGGATGGACCCTCGCCACGAGCTTTGGCGCTGTCCCCAAAGCTACCATTGGGGACGTCAGCACCTCTCTTGCCCTGCGCATCGAACACGCCAGGGCCTTACTCCTTCCCTTAGCGGGGGCTGCCCTGGACCGACAGAAGTGTTTCGACTACCTCATCACGGACATCTGCCTCAACCTTGCGCTTCACGCGGGGTGCCCCCAAGACATCGTTACTGTCCGCAGAAACTTCTACAGTCGCCACAAACGCTACATCCGCATGAACGGAGCGTACTCTTAGGAATTGGCCAGGACCAACGGTCACCTCCAGGGAAGCTCTTGGTCCCTGGACGACATTAAGCTGCTCATGTGTGTGTGGACCAAGAGACAGCATCGATACGTTCCGCGATCACTCAGCACTACCTTTGTTGACGACAGCAACTCCACTACCCACACCGCGCCTGAGTTGCAGAAATCTCTAGATGAAACCGCCAAGTTTGATCGATTTTCAGGTCAACGCATTCACCCTGGCAAAGTGGCGGGGTGGGCGCTCACCGACGAGCTTCACACCGCCGTTACCCAGCTCACTCTGGCGGAACGGCCCTTACGCGTGGTCGACTCCTTCAAGCTCGTCGGTAGTTACATCAACGCCGAGGCAGCGCCGGCTCCAGCCGCGCTTAACCTCACGACCACCGCTGACGCCCGTGTTCGCAGGGCGACTAGTCGCCTGCCGCGCATTGGCAAGCTCCCATCACCGATGCTTATTAAGGCGCGGCACGCCCGTTCCCTTGCTGCCAGTGTCTGTCCCACGGGCACCGACATTCAAGCCCCATCAGGCCCCGTCAAAACTGCCTACAACCATGCCCTTAAGGCGGCTATCCGCCCCAAGGGAAACAGGTGGGTCGAGTTTTGGACCCTCATGGCCGTGTGCGTCCCAGGACACGCCCTGGAGATTGACGCCATCACGCAGCGTGAAGTTTTCCTGTGTCTGCGGCGACAGGTTAATCGCGACGCTACACTCTGCGGTCTCGTCAGGGATCTCCAACACCACGTTCAGACCCTGTTTGGTGGAGGACCTGTCGGACGACTGGTCCAGACGCTCCAGCAGCTCCGTTGGA
>CAUYUJ010007815.1:5000-37500 GCA_963575745.1 Prorocentrum cordatum
CGCGCGCGGGCAGGGCGCGGGCGCCCTGGCGCTCGCGCTGCTCGGCGACGGGCGCGCGCTCGCAGAGCTGCGGGGCTCGTGCTCGGCCCTCCGCCAGGGCGGCCGCCGCGCGGACCTCGCCCCGCCCGGCGGGCCGTCTCGGCCGGCCGCGGTGCGCGAGGCGCTCGCCTGGGCCGGCCTCGCACCCGGCGCCGGCACCTGGCTGGGCGGTGGGATCGAGCTCGGCGGGTCCGACGGGCAGAGGGCAGTGGCGCTCGGCGCCGTGGAGTCCCACCTCGGGCGCCTGGGGGCTGGCGCTGGCCTCGCGGGCCTGGCCGAGCTCGTCGCGGCGTCGCGCTTGGGGCGCGTGCCAGCGAGTCTGCGCCTGCGGGACTTGAACAGCCACATCTTCGAGGACCTCCAGGATTCCGAGGCCGGCCTGCCGACCGAGACCAGTCACCTGGCCGAGAAGGTGACCACCGCGTCCGTCTCATCGTTCGGCTTTGGCGGCGCGAGCGGCCACGCCGCGCTCCAGCTGCCGCCGCAGCCAACGCCGCCGAGCCCAGCCCCAGAGGCGGAGGCCATCCGCGGCCTGGGCCCGCGGCCGCCCCCGCCGCTGCAGACGCAGGCGGGCTCCGCTGCGCACGCGCTGCACGGGCACCCTCCTGCGCGGCAGCTGGACAGCGCCACCTCGAGCGACGACGCCTTGGAGGAGTGCTTCGGGCCCGTCCTGGTCGAGACGCTCGCGGCGTGCGGCGGAGGCATGGGCTTGGCCTCCGTTGAGTGGCCCGAGCACCTGCAGGACTGCGCGCGGGCTGGCGCCGACGAGTCGCGCACCGCGCAGCGGCTGGGCGACTCGGCCTCAAGCGTCGGCAGCTGGGAGGAGTGCGCGGAGCTCGGGCAGCTGGAGCCCTCGGCCACGCCGCCGCCCACGCCTCCAGCCACGCCGCCAGCAGGCACAGGAGCCAGCGCCGCACAGCGGCTGGGCGACTCGGTCTCAAGCCTCGGCAGCTGGGAGGAGTGCCTGGACCTCGGGCAGGCGGCCACGCCGCCGCCCTCGCCGCCGGCCACGCCGCGGGCCACGCTGCCCGCTACGCCGCGCGCCACACTGCCAGGCACGCGAGCGCGCGGCGCGCTCGCCGCGCAGCGGCTGCTGCGCGCGACGGCCCCGTGCGGCGAGGGCCCCTGCCCTGAGCAGGCGCGGCCGCCGGCGGGGCCTGCAGGGCGCGCCGACGCGGCCGCCGCTCAGCGGCCCGCGCGCGCGAGCGGGCCCGCCCCAGTGGACCACGGCGGCCCCCGCGCCGCCCTTGAGCCGGAGCGCGCGCCATCGCTCGGGAACGGCTGGCTGGAGTGCCCCCTCCCCTCCCCGAGCACTCCGCCTGCCGCGCCCCGGGCGGGCTCTGGCTGGGCCGCGGGCGCGCAGGCCCGTGGCGCGCCGCCCGCCGACGAGGCCGAGCCGGGGGGGGACTTCGACGTGGCGCAGCCAGTAGGCTCGGTGCCGTGCCTGGGCGACTGGGAGGTGTGCGTGGGCCTCAGGCAGGCGCCAGTCGCGCACGGGCAGCTGCGGGCGCTGCGGGCGCTGCGGGAGAGCGGTCGCTGTGAGGGCACCGCAGAGCGCGAGACGAGCTGAGCTCGAGCTGCGCCGAGCCTAATTCGAAGTGCTCCCAAGGCTTAGGCCTTTGTTTTGCTCGTTCCGGGCATGTCGAAAGAATAGCCTCCCAGCCCCTTGCAGCAGTCTGCTAGTTCTTGATGCTCATGTCGGGGGCCTGCAGGTTGACGCTACCACCTGGAGGACCATGGGCCGCATCCACCGATACGAGTGCTGCCCCCGACCCAGGCGGTGATGGCGGCGATACCGAGGCGATCCAGGATGCCCAGATGCTACCACCAGCAACAGGATCGTGGGCCCGCCTGAGGTGATCCCCGATCTTGGTGGTGGGTGTGTGTCAATTTGTGGGCCCCCCACGGCAGGGATGGTGACGGCTGCGTAGGTCTCTCGCCTTCGAGCCTTCCCCCGGTCGCCAGGAGTGGCCGGGCGAGGTGCGGCGGCAGTGGCTCTCTGGCCGCTGCCTGGAATTCGCCTTGGCGGCGCACTGGGGGGGGCGGGCAGGGCGAGTCGGGGGAGTTCTGTTGTTCCCATCGTACTTAAGGGCCACATCCCAGAAATAATGTCGAGCACCCAGAAAAGTATCGAAGCAGTGTCGAACGAGCATCGGCCCCCAGGGCCCGGCACGTGAGAGCCCTCCAGTTCCGGTACTGTCCTGGTGCTCGAAATTCCTTCCTGGTGATCAAGGCTAAAGCATGTTGGAACATCATAACGGGGGAGTCGAGGTTGGAGTTTTTTTTGCGGGGCGTTTTCGCAGGTCCTCGGCGGCTTTTCAGCCTTGGGATGCCTTCCAGCGGCGTCGCCCCGCCGAGAGCGTCCCAGGGGTGCCCGGCTCGCTGCCAACGGCCGCTGGGAAGCCGACCTAATAGGCCCGAAAGCAGGGGACAAGAAGGGAGGGGTTGAGGACCAGGGGCCTGTGCACATCATGGCCGGGGCCAGGGAACCTCCTCCCAGAGGTGTTGCCCCTTCTTCTTCTTCTTCTCCTCCTCCTCCTCCTCCTCCTCCTCCTGCCCCCCGCTCCGCCCGGAGGGCGTCCCGCCGGTTTCGGGCTCCACGTGCCCACGCGCTGGCACGGCGCGACTTTTTTTTCCACGTGCCGAGGGCGCGCGCCCGGGCTGCTCCACAGGGCACCTTTGCGCGCGAGGGAGGGGCAGAAATAATCAGAGAGAACGCGAGGGGGAGGGAGGGAGATAGATAGGGAGAGAGAGAGAGAGAGACAGAGAGAGCGAGAGAGAAAGAGAGGGAAACGCATCGGCGATCGGCTTGATGGTTTCCTGGGCGAGCTGGCGGTCCTGGCGGCGCAGAGGCAGAGGGACCGCGGTATTGTGCCGACGCGTTTCTGCGGGCGAAGTGGCGCACTCTGATCGGCATCGGCGTCGCCATGTCCGTCGCCATGGCGCTGGTGGACGCCGCCCACAAGATGTGATTTGACCCAACCACCTTTGTTGTAGGTGTAACTGCTTCTGAGAGAGGGAAAGAGAGCGAGCGAGACATATAGAGGCTTGCAGAGGAGGAGAGCAGGAGGAAGAGGAAAAGGAGGAGGATGATGAGGAGGAGGGGGAGGAGGAACAGGAGGACGCAAAGGGCGAGGTGTTAGAACATAGCGTTTTTTGTTGCCAGGCGGATGTCTCTACCGACGCAGCTTGGCTCAACTGACCAAACAGTGCACAGTTAACTCATTGTTTTGTAGCAGATGTCATCAATCTGTTCTCGTGCGTGTCCTTCTCGCGAGTTTGTATGGCAGCGGAGCGAAGTCGATGGCGGCATCGGCAGTGGCAGCAGCCCCCGCACATCCAGGATATCCCCTTCCTCAGTTAAGTGCCCCTAAGATCGCGATCGGTGCTTTATATAGAACCAAGCGAGGTTCAGTGAGTTGTGCTTTGCAGCGGACTATCGAGGTTACCGCAGTTACGTGAAAGTCGCCCTGGGAGACAGTTGTGAGGGAATGAAGGAATTCATAAAAAAAGACACAGCAACACGGGTTAGAACTGACACCGATGAGGAAAACGATGTGGTATTATTCAATGTTCATGACACAGAATATGAAGTTTTTTGTTATACGGCGTCGTCAACCGCAACATGTTCGCATAGGGGGATGCCACTAACTTGCAACTGGGGGCCGAAAAAAAAGAGGGAATAACAAACGAACGCGCAACATGCAACAATGGACCAGGACACGGACACTGCAACATAAACTAAAGCAGGCGAAGGACACGATCCGGTTATCGAGTACAAGGCCACGCAGCAGCTTAAATGATTCGCACGAGACAGAACCAAGCTCCGTGAGAAAACCGAGCAGCTGTGAAACGCGCTGTCGCAGGTCAAATCTCACTACTGAAAGGCTTGAAGAAATCATGTAACAAACTTTAAACAATGGGGGGCACGCGACACCACGAATATGATGATGACATGGTCAGAATCTTTAATGGCAGGTTTACAGCAGCGCAGTATACTAGAGCCGTCAGGCCGATCACAATGCGGACCAGGGCAAATTGGAGTTTGAAATGCGTCATTTCTTGTACGATTGTACGATGTGTACACGTATGCATGTATGTATGAACGTCTGAATGTATGTATGTCTGTATGAATGTGCGTGCGTATACATATATATATATAGTCAACGACAGGCTACAAAGATAGTTGCACCCAGGGGAAGGTTGGTCGAAGGGGTTCCGGAAGGGATGCGGACTGCAGGCGCATCCAAACATATACAAATCGTATTCCGCAGTTGCCCGAGTTACCGTGTCGGCTGGAATGAGCCTGGCCACGAACCGTGATGAGCCGATGAAACTTGTTGACGTAGCCATTCGGTCAGAGCCATGCACGGCCTTCGTCGTCGTGGGGGCCCGGCTAAAATCTGGTCCACCGTGCTCGTTAGATCTGTTTTCCGATTTGCGGACATTTTCCAGAAATTGTGCGTTAAGCGCAAGGATTGGGTACGCCACGAAAGATTGCAGCGAAGGGGGTGAAAGCGTGGATGCAGTTGACGAGGTCACAGGGGGAAGGGGGGAGGGGCCCGAGGGCTAGACATGGGGATCATTCGGGGACGTAGCTGCGATTTGCCTGAATGGAGGGGGGGGGGGCAACAAGGGCGGGGGCGAAGGCGAGGGGCTGACCTGCGGGCAAATTTGTTCACGGAACAAACCAAGGGCGAAGCAGCGGCCGCGGCAGTTTTAGCGGCGCAGGGACAGGGGGATGGAGCAGGGGGGGATCTGTCCCAATGAACGATTGGGAATTGTACAGGCGCGGGGAAATGCTCGCATTTTTGCTGGTTTGGGAAAGGGGCGCATGAGGGTGAGCATCGCAAGGGGATGAGTCTCAAAGGTAGACAGCTACGGAAGGGCGGCACGGGCGCGAAGCTTATCGCTGGGACAGCCAATGCCTGGATGTTCTGGAGCGAGTGTGCCCTGCGACCCGCTGGTTTGAACGGATGTGCCCAGCATTGTCGCGCGAGACAGAAGAGCGACATGATCATGTAATCGGGCTAAAGCCAGAACTATGGAAAGAGCGCGCGTTGTCATAGTCGCGGCCGTCGCGGTGGTTGGCCATCCAGAGTGGGCGAAAGCGTGCCCGCGGAATTGGGCAGGCAGCGCGAAGGCGCTGCAGTGCATTTGGCAGAAGCCCCCGGTGCAGTTCATGAGACTAAAGCTGCCCCCGCGAAGGGGACCCTCGGGCCGCGCGAGACTGCGGCCGTTGCTCTGGGCTCGGGTGCGCGCGACGCGGTGGGGCCCCAGGGCGCGGGAAGTCGCTTCCTGGTGGCGCCGGCGGAGGCGTCGCGAGTGCGCGGTGCTCTTCGCGGGGCGATTATCCAACGATGTGCTTGCATGGGATCTTGGTGGGGAAGAATGAACGTGGAACGAGAGCTCATGCCGCGCCACTGCCAGTGGCAATCGCAGCAAAAGGTTGGGCCCTACCTGGGAAATGGCCGAGGTGGGGCCCCGCAGTTATTCGGGGCGCAAGGTGGCCGGGCAGCGAACTGTTGTTCTTGGGCGGGGCGGCGCGTTCCAGCTCGACATCTGAGCGCCGGCGGGTCTGCGGGGCCAGGTGCCTCGCGGGCGCAGGTGATTTCTGCGGCGTGGAATCCTGGCAGTGGATTTGTTCCGCGGTGTCCACCGATGCCCGCGCGCCCCGCGCAAGCGCTCGCTATCTCGGGGGTGGATGAGTGGATGGTGAGGGTGGCGGTGGGGGCGGGCGCAGTGAGTTAAGCGAGGTATAAGACGCGTTCACACTTGAAAAAAGAAAACAGGAGCGCCCAGAAGTGCGCGGTCTGACTCCAGACCCATCGAGGAGGAAGTAGCGTCCTCGTCGTAGTTGGTGCTCCTGCTGCGTCGGCGAACAGAAAGGCTCGGGGGGGGTTCGCCCCGGGGAAGATTGGGGAACGAGCGCCAAACTTGCCCTGTCGTTTCCGCGGACAATTTGCGGGGGAGAGATGGGGGGGGGGGGGGCAGGGGGGGCGCGATTCTCGTGGTGCATCGCAGGGGGGCTCAGGTACATTGGAGTAGAGTGGTATTCAGAATGGGCCATGTCCGTGCCCAGTCAAAGTGATGGCGGAAAGGGGCGCGCGCGCTGGGCGTGCAGGGGCCGCCCTCAAACGTGATGGCGATGGCGGTCCCGCGATCGCGCCTTTCATGGGGGCCGTCGAGAGCGCGTGTGATTTAGAAACTATGAGGCGTGCGTGGCCCCACTTGCTAAATTCAGAGAGCTGTTGGGACCGTGCAGGGCCAGGCCGCGATGATGAGTCGCGTGCTGGACAGTGCTGCGCAGCTTTCAGTGTGAACCGTGTTGTGATTCCAGGGTTAGCGTCGCGCGCGTCGCCAGTTCCAAGTGACTTCGCGATAGGAGTTGATGGGGGGGGGCGCGCGGGAGGTGCAGGGGGGGTTCCACGTGCCTCTGCCGAACTTTGGATAGGGTCTTATGCGCTTCAAAAGCCAAAATGAGAGAGCGGAAGATGAGTTTGTAGGTGGGGAGTGGTATATGTTCGAGGTTAATGGAGTTAGCCACAAGCCCATCACTGGCGCGCCATAGGGAGCAGTCAAATCGCAGGAAGCCAATGCAATACAGGAGGAGGAGCGTTGGACAGTTTGCCGTGGCCATCGAGCCCCGGCACAGCGTGATGCGATGTCAAAGCGGTAGTGGTCGCTCCCATCGTGGCCCCAGGAGTGGCTGTTCAGCGAGCGCTTAGATATGTGACCCGTGCCCGAACGTTGCGGCTGTGAAGCCATAGTAATAGGGGGCGCCAGCCAGAAGTCACGCGGCGCCGAGTGCTGCGCGCGAGTCGCTGAGTGGTTAGGCTCAACTCGGGCAGGAACCGTGAATCCAAGATAGGGCCAGGCCGCCCCTAACGCGAGACCAAGTGTCCCCTCGCTCATCGACTCGCGTGGAAATTCCAGAGCCGGGCGGCCGCGAGGCAGCGCGGAGCGCGCAGAAGAAGTTTGCGCGTTCCCGGCAGGTGCCCGCCGATGAGCGCCAGGGTGGGGCTGGCGAAATTGGGTGGCGCGGCGTTGGTCGCGTAATCTTTGGAGGAGCTGGGGGAGTCCGAGAGGTTTGCGACGGGTGGGCAGATCTCGGTGATTCGGAATGATGAGGAAAATGGTCAAGACTGGCCCAATTTGATTCGGATGAGGAAAGTAGCCGATGAGGATGCGCCTCCAACTCTAGGCGCGGCCTCATCGGCGACGCGAGGAATTTGACGGACAGCGAGGGTTGAGCGGGGGAATATCTTTGGAGGGCCCATTCGCTGACAAAGCGATCGTGCTGGCATCGGACGACGCAGTTATAGGATCAATGAAGGGACTTCTGCAGTTGATGGGCATCAGTGAGATCTTTGGCGACTGGTTCCTCAATCGAGCGATCCAGATGCCCTGGGGAGTTAATGCAGCGAGAACGGCGACGATGCTACATGGGAAAAGGCAACGAAGAAATGCAGGCGCGCGTGGCCGAGGCGTATTCCCCAGTCGGAGTGGCCGGCGTGGCAGACACGATGGGATTGCTTCCCGGTTCAGCCATGTCAATGTCTGCGCGCCACGTGCGCGGGTGCCCATGGGGCTTTTGAATTCGGCCGTGAGGAAGAAAGCTAAGCATGCAGTTCAATATATATATATATATGTATGTATATATCTGTGTGTATATATGTAGATATGTGTATGTATATATATATATACACTGCATTCTGATCGCTGGTTAGTCTCACTAGTTCGTCTTTCAGTATGCTGCAGGACTTCGGTGCGAAGAACTTGGGAGAGGACAGGATCAGGGGAATGCTCGGCAGTGTGTGAAGCCTCTCAACTTCACTCTCGAGTTATTCCCGAACCAGAGCTTGCCTCTGTGGGGGCCCGAGCGGATTCATATGATTAGGCGAGGTTTGTCACCGATCCGCGACCCGCCCAGGTGCCCAGATGCCTGGGTGCCACATAGCCCTATAGCCCTATAGCTCTAGTGTCATATTGCCCTGTGGCCTTGTCGCCCTCCAGCCTTATCGCCCGATAGCCCCGTGGCCCCCCGTGGCCCTGTAGCCGTATGGCCCAATAATTAGATAACCCTATACCCCTTTAGCCTTATAGTTTTATTGCCTTATAGCCCCATTGCCCAATAGCCCTCTAGCGCCATGGCCCTATAGCCTTATAGCCCAAGCCCAGGGGCCCTATAGCCCTGTAGCCCTGTAGCCTTGTAGCCCTATATCCCTATAGCCTTCTAGCCACCCTATAGCCCTGTAGGCCTATAGCCCTGTAGCCCTATCGCTCTATAGATGCCTTTAGCCCAATGGCCCCATGGCCCCATCGCCTTATAGCCCTATATCCCAATCGCCCTATAGCCTTATGGCCATACCACCTTGTAGCGCCGTATCCCTATAGACACATGGGCCTATGGCCATGTAGCCCTATAGCCCCAGCCCCAGAGCCCCATTTCCCCATGGCCGTATAGGCCTACAACCCTATAGCCCTATGGCCCCATAGCCCTGTAGCCCTATAGACCTATAGCCCTATGGCCCTATGGCCCTGCAGCCTTATTGTCTCATGGCCCTATAGCCCCAGGGCCCCATCTCCCTATAGCCCAACAGCCGCATGGCCCTATAGCCCTAAGAAGACTTGGTTTTGTTTTTCTCCAGTATCATGTGAATATTAAACGGGTATCTTTGTTATATATTTCTGCTCGCGCGCCTTGCAGTGGCGTCGAGTTGCCTTGCCATCTCCGTGCAAAGAATACTCAGGCGTCCAGCAGATAATGTGCGCGAGGGGGGCAGGTGACATAATGGCATGGCAGAGTTGGTCAACGGGGGGCTGCGTGAACGGGCCGACGCGTCTCGTGGCCAACGGCCGCCGACTTGGATGATATTAAGTTTTCGGCGCGAGGCTCTGCGCTGACGCTAGGAGTTCATCGGGGAGGGGGGAAACGAAATCGCAGATGCGTGCCCGGACAGCTCGCGTCGCGCCATGCAAGGCTCGACGGGCATTTGAGTGGGGGCGGCTGAGCTGGGTTCGCATGCCGCGCTGACGAGGCATATCAGTGGCGCGACATCCAAGACGTGAGCGCTAGGGAAACTCACGAAACAAAACGTCGAACATGCTTGGGGGGGCGGGGGGGTATGGAACTGCAGTGGCCCAGGAGACGATGGGGCCCAGACGCTGATGTTGCCGCGGCCCCGCGGTCCAGTACTTGGCGAGCGCGTTCGTCGCCTGGCCGCCGACCCAGGCTCTGGCCAAGTTATTGGGGGCAGGTCAGTGCACGAAATCTTTGGCGAGGAAAGAAGGAGAGAATTCAGGTGGCGTCCGGGGGGGTCTCGCGGCCGCCCAGCGGGGGGCGCGCAGGGCCGCGCGTCGGAGCGCGAGAGATGCAACCGCAAAGTTTGCGCGCGCCAAGTCTGCGCGAGGCGTGAAACTGGGATTGGGGGCCTATGGCCCGTGGAGACGTGCTCGCGGCATATCGCGGGGAATCTGGCCAGGCGCAGGGCCAGGGCGATGTCGGGCGCGGAGTTGAGCCCAGAGCTGCCGCCGCGGCTCGGTTGGAGGAGATGGGGCGCATCAAGTAGCACGGCGTATGCGTGGAGGTGAAGGAGGGAGGGGGGCGCGCTAGGACGTGGCCGGGGATGGCCCATCGGCGCTGCGTGGACTGACAGTGGCCTAGCGGCGCAGGGTGGATTGACAGGAACGAGGGGGGCGAGGCAAATTCTGGGTGCCGATCCCGACTTGTAACCCAGCAGGTTAAACCACCACAGAGAAGGAACATTTGCGCAGCCATTCCGCCGGTCGAAGCGTAGAAGCTATTATGCCCCCTGGCAGTATCGGAAGGCTCTGTTCTGGAGAAGACCATCTGCGGTGCCTGAGATGCTTGTTGCTTGGATTTCGCCAAGGATGTCGATTTCGACGGCGGGTTCGTTCCCCCATGCGCCTGTCAAAATATGGGGGGGGGGGGGGGGGGGCGTGTGTGTGTACATATATATATATATATATATATATATTTATATATGTATATATTATATAAAAAGAAGAAGGGACGACGTCGCGCATGATTTCGAGGCCCAACTAGGGGGAATCCTAGGCCGGGGAGTCAAACGTGAAGGGCGTCAGCGGATGCGAATATTGAGTGGAATATTTCCACGGGGCTGGGATGGGGCATGGCACGAAACTGATCGGGGATGCGGGGGCGTGCTATGTAGGGGGGCGTGTGAGGTTGCCTCAAGTGTGCTGGGCGAAACAATCACGGTCAATTCGGAAGATGAGTGGGGGTTGCCCCCGCGCGATGCAAGCGGGTATCAGGCCTTAGTGGCCCGAGCAATTTACTTGTTCGAATATTGGTCTGGCGTGCAGTGCTCCGTCGAAGAGTGAGATGGCGCGCTGTAGGGTGATCTTTTGGGGGCCTGGAATTTGTCTGGAGAGCTGAAGGAATATCTCCAGAACCATGGTTGGTGTAGTTATGTGTGCAAGTATCAAGCGTTGCCCCGGGAACTGGTGATGCGGGCAGACGCGGACTATGTGTTGTGCAGCAGACGTCGCGCAGCTACCAGTGGGGGAGTAGTTTGGTTTGCGGGGGGCTTATCATATCTGTGAGTGTCACGCAGAGCGTTATTGCTCTATCATTTGCGAACTTAGTATCATCGGATGGTTGAACGAAGACCCGTGGGTTTCGGATTCCAGTCATTTCTCGGCGGTTTAACGTCCTTGCTCAGAGAGTTATCAAGAGTAATGCGAGCGCTGGGCTGGGGCACGCGAGAGGGGGGGCTGGGGCAAGCGGGGCGCGCTGAATCCTGCGAATTTTCGCTGCGAGAGAAAGATTGGACAGGCGACGCCGATGTAGACAAAAGGTCGTCACTGGCGACGACGTAGCCAACGCGTGGTTTAAGTGTGCGAATGGCGATGCGCTCGACGGACGCATGCGAGTCGCCCGCCAGATCGCCTTGCAAGGGCGACGTGAGTGAGCGCCCGCCACTGAGTGCCAACGTGCCGCGGCTACTAGTGGCCCATGTTACCCGCTCACAACCAGATTTTTTTTATTCCGAATCTGAATCACCATCGCCAAATACTGCGAGCTGTGCCGTGGCCAGCGGAAGCCGGCAGGGGCCGGTTGATCCGACCGTCGAGGCTTCGTTCGTGACCCGGGGGATTTTGATATGACCGTGCAGATCGACGGCGCGTCTGTGGCGCTAGAGGGCGTCGGCCAGGGGGCGGTGATTTCTGATCGCATTCTTGATAGGTCCGACGACGAGGCCAGCGCCTTCATGGCCGATGCCCACATGTGCAACGGCACCAGTGTCACTGTCGCCCGATTCTTGCAAGAGGAGAAGCACCGTGGCATAATTCATCAGGACCTCGCCACGCTGACAATCGAACGTGGCGACGCAAGCAGGAAAGTTGACGAGCTCGAGACCCAGGCCGACACGTTAGTAACCAACGTCGAATCTGTCATGCTGCATCAGAACCACGAGCGATCAAGCTTGCAAGGTTCAATGCCGGAAAGTCGTGGGCACTGTGGCCTCCATCGTAGAGTGATCGTGTCCCCGTGGGGGTGGAGTAGAGCAGTTGCCGGGGCCAGCTTATCGCCTCGCAAAAGGCGCGGTGTTACGGCGTGAGAGGAATCTCAAGCCGGACTTCTTCTGTCTCTCATCGCGCGTTAACGGGTGCGATTATCGCCATCGCCGCCCCCGTTGCGGGCGCTGCCCAGCGCCGCGCCTGCAAAAGTGGCCGGCGCTGTGCCGTCTCTACAGACCCTTGCAAGGACGGGGCTCTCCGCTGCAGCGGCGCCGACGCCCTGAGAACGCGCTTCCGGGAGACGCCGATCGGACAGCGACATTTCGGAGGAGTCCAGGGCCCGTTCCCTAATCCGTCCGCCCAGCGGCGCAGGGCCCAGCATTGGCGGCGAGTTAGCCGCTGGCTCAAGCGGAAGTGAGCTAGCGCCGCCACCAGGTGGAGCTGCCAGGATCCAACGCACCCCCCCGCCCAGGAGGCTTTCCCCAGAGCCGGGGCCGCGGTCGTCATCGCTGGCGCCGTCGGCCGCGGCTGTGCGCCTGTGTGGTTGGGCAAGAGGATGGCGACCTGCATTGCCTTAGCTTCGCTCCAGCCCCAGAGTGTTATATAGGAGGAGTCGGCTTGCAGGGGGGGGCGGGCGCGGGGGGGGCGCCAACGACCGCGCCGATTCCATCGCGGCCCGCTGCCCCTTCCTGGGGCTCTCAGGAATCCTCTTGGCCCAGTCGGCCTCGCAGTCGGCGCTGGCGTCGTCGCCCGCGAGCGCCAGCCGGCGGGCGGGCCGACCTTGTTGCGCATGTTTGGCGCGAGAGACCCGCGCAGGCCTCGCGCTGCGCCCGCGCCCCAGGGCGACGGCCCAGGCCCTTGTAGCCTCCCGCGCTGACGCGATGGCCTCGCGCGCGCGCAGGAGCGGGCGCCGCCGACCGTTCGGTTCGGTCCCGCGCACTTCTAATGCGAGAACGCAAAGCCCCCCATGCTGCTCGCGCGCTTTGCGCGCTGAGCAATGCGATGCAGTTGCGACGGCCGCGCGTTCAATTTGAAACCGCAACGCAAGTTTCCATTCCCGCGCGCGGGCGGTGCATGAACTTACAGATGCGCCGACGGTCGAGAATTCGCGCGCGCGCCCGCGCCTGCCATGTTGGGCGCGCGCACTGGGCCCGGAAATCTGTGGCTCGGCCGCCCGATGCGCCCCAAAAGTCGCCCCGCCCCCCCCCCCCCGCCCCCCTCCCCCTCAAAACTCTTCCGCGCTCCTGGAAAAACCACGCCGCCGAGGCGGGAGCTCGGGCCGCGGCCTGATGGTCTCCGGGGCACAGGGGAATCAAAGGAATCAGTACGGAATCAGTACAGAATCAAAACAGAATCGGCACAACTGCGACCCCTGATTCTAGCGGAATCAAAAGAATCAGTACGGAATCAATACGGAATCAAAGGTGGAATCGGCGATGGAACCAGAATCGGCCAGAACGGCGAAGTAGGCCAGAATCGGTGCCAGAACTCATGCAGAGAGGCCTTTTTCCCGCGAGTTCACTGCGGCGGGTGCGCGGCGCGGGCGCGCCGCGCGACTTCGCTGGTTCAGCGAGGCGCGCAGTCGGCGTTCAGAGTGAACAGGTTCTTTTCAGGGCGATATCCTGGCGGCGCGCTGGCGCATTGCGCATTTGCGCATTCCTGGCGGGCTGTTTGAGGGCGACCCGGCAGCGTCGGCCGAATGGCCCGCAAATACCGCGCGGCCGATCGCGCGCCCCGTGCGGCCACGTCGACCGCCGTGTGCCGCGACGGCCGCGCGCCCCGGACCGCGCCATTGCCGCGTTGGATTGGACGGCGCAGCGCCCGTCCTCCAACAGTCGTCACGTGCATATCGCGCGTGTCGAGCCAGCAGCAGTCGCTCCCAGAAGCAGCCTCGACAGGCGCACCATGCCCTCTGTCGCCCGGTTCCGATCCAAATCATAGTTTCTTAGGATGCGCTTGCGCGAATGTGGGCGCGCGGGCAAGTAACGCGTGCGCGCGCTTGGCGCAGCCTGGGAAATCCAACATGGAGCCCCCCGGGGGCGCGGGGCGCCGGCGACGCCTCCGCCCGCCTCCCGCGCGCCCGACCCCCCCCGCAAGCCGACTCCTCCTAGTGTTATATGTGGTTCGTTCAAGCCGCGCGCATTTGGTGTGGTGTCTACGGGTGCTGGATAGACCATGGCTGAGTTTCTGAACTTACTCACCCATCGGGGCAGGTTGCCTCCCGCGAGGACTGCTTTGCGCGCAAGCCTAGTAATGAGTATCGTTGCGGTGTCCCGTGCCAAGCGTTGCCGTTGCCGCGCCTGGAGGGGCCGCCCCTGTGGCGGAACGAGCTAACTGGCCACCGCTTGGCGTCTGGCGATGCACGCGTCATGCAGGTTAGCCACCTCCAGTCCAAGTTGCCCAGGAACTGCCGCGCGCCGTGGAGCTCGAGGGATCTCGACCCTTCGTTCGCCTCGCTCGATTTTGATTACCAGGCAAATCTTCACCGCGACGTTCCCAGGACGCAGGTCTTCATCCGGTGCAAGAGGACGGGTTAATCGATTTGTTTTGTGCCGTGTTCGGAATGCCGCGGGCAGGCGGCCTCGTGGTGCTCGCGGTCAGGTCATGACGAGTCCCGCGACAACCGCGGCGAGATCAGCATTTGCACGGTTTTTAGGAGGTCTGCGACCTGAGAGTCAGCCTACTTCCTCACTGAACTGGTGGATGGGTAGGCGATCTATTGCGAGCAGTGCGATGCCCCCGGACAGTTAAAAAGGGATGATGCGTGCTCCGCGGCAGGCTCCCGACGCGTGCTGGCGCCGCGCGGAATTCAGAGTTTTGTTGTCGCGCTCTTATCGTGCAGTTGATGATCGTCGGCGTGCCTTCCCGCTAAACGGTCCAGGAGTGCGCCGCCGCGCCGGGGCGAGGAAGGAAACCGCGCGCTGGCATGCCTGGCTGCCATTATTCGAGCTCGATCTCTGGATCAAAGGTTGCAGGTCGTTTGCGAGACCCGGCGCCGGCAAGGCGTTGCTTGGGGCGAGGGGTGATTTACGAGCGGACTTCCCATCTTGCCCGCGCGGCCGGACTCGTCATTCTGTGTGCAGGTAAGACGTTGCGAGAACATGGTGGGCCAGAGCAAGCCAGTGAGGGGCCGCGATGACGGCTGCTGGGTTAAGCAGGTGCAGCGCGACGATGCCTACCAGTCAAAGACCATGTGCGATCTTGGGATGAGGTTGCCAGGTTGCCCATATTCCGGTCAGACAGTACCCCAAAACAGGTTCGGATGCGTGGTGACCGCGCGACCATTCTTCGAAGGGCAGCCCGCCGCCGCTACCAGCGCTTGTTGATTCTCCTTCTCTTTCATTTGCCTTCTGTCCACTGCCACTACCGAAGATTGTACATATCCTGTGCAATATTGCATCTCGGAACGATGTACATGTTGTTAGCTGAAGCCACTGCCACCTTTTTTTTTCAAGTATTATTTTTCTTGGTTTCGCGTCTTGTTTGCCCCGCTGGGTTGGCTATTTGGTCTCTGAACTTTCATCCAGTATGTTTTCTGCATGCCTTTGCCCCGCTTCTTTTCGGCCACATGGGCCGAGAGGGGGTTGTTGGAATATTGCTGTGTGACTGGGTGAGAAGGATGCGCTTGCTTAGTGTTTAGGCCGAAATCGTGGCTGACGCCGTGTGGCTCAAGTGACACAGCAATGCGCAACTCGCGCACTGTTTAGGAACTGTCAACATCGCTCCGTTATCGTGCAAATCTTTCTCGCGATTTTGCGGGTGATTATGAGGAGGAGGAGGCTCATGGTGATGAGGCTGCGGATGGTGAGGACGAGGATGAGGATGATGATGATGTGGATTCTGAGGTGGATGATGGGAAGGATGAGGAGGACGAGGACGACGTGGCGGACGATGAGGATGGAGGGAGGGATGGGGGAGGGGATGGAGGCATCATCGCCTGCATGTGCGGAGCTCCGCGCGGATTCTTGGGCTCTGCGCGGTGCTCGCCGTGGACACGCCTCCGCCGCCGACCCCGGCCAGGCAGGGGGCGCCCAGCGCCCATCCTGGACACCCGCGCGTGCCCCCGACGGGTTCTGGCCTCACGGGTGCGGGTGCGGAGGGGGTGCCTTCGCTCTGACGAGCCGTGGCGATGGTGGCCTCGGCCCTCCCGCGCGCCTCCCCGTCCTCGCGTGGATGGCTACTGCCGCTGCCGCCGCTTCCCATCTCCTTCCTCCCAGCCTGCTGGGGCAGCGCGTGCGCAGCACGTGCGCAGCGGGGGGCGGCTGGAGGGCGCACCGCCTGCAGCACGAGGCTCTCGCCTTGCACGCCGCCCCGGACCTCCCAAGCTGCGCGTGGGTGGAAAGCGCCGGTCCTTCCCGGCGCGGGGGGCTGTCGCCGGCCACGTCGTGCGCGGCGCCGGGCCGCCGCGCCCCGTCGCCCTCTCTCCGCGGGGCGCCCGACGCGCCGGAGCTGCGCGGGCCCCGCGGCGCCCCGCGCCCTTTCAAGAGGGCGGGGGCGCCCCGCGCAGGGGAGGGGGGGGCGAACGAAGGGGGGGGGGATAGGGAAAGGGGGGGCGCAGGGGAGGGGGGGGGGGGGGGGGCGAACGAAAGGGGGGGGGGGGGATAGGGAAAGGGGGGGCTGCGACATCTGCTGCGTGCAGCTGGCTTCGGCCCCGCCGTGGGGCCCATTCCTCGAGACACGGGCGCCGCCCGGCGCCGGGAGGCGCCGGGAAACCCAGCTGCGTGAGCTGATTCTCTGCCCTACCCTTTGCTATCCCCCCCTGACGTC
The DNA here is from genome assembly GCA_963575745.1 of Prorocentrum cordatum. NCBI lineage: Eukaryota > Dinophyceae > Prorocentrales > Prorocentraceae > Prorocentrum > Prorocentrum cordatum. The sequence goes on from CAUYUJ010007815.1 coordinate 21,315, forward strand.
CCCCCCGAGGGGAGGGGGCGTGCCCGTGGGGACTGTGGGGTCGGGGACCTGGGGCGGCAGGGTGTGCTGCGGCATCGTGGGCACGTGCTCGGCTCGCTCCTGCTCCTCCTCCGCCCCCTGCTCCTCTTCCGCCACTTCCTCTCCCGCCTCCCTCGCCGCCCGCCCCTTTCTCCCTCCTGCCCTCCCTCCTTCTCTCCCTACCTTCCTCCCTCCTCCTCTTCCTCCTCGTTTTCCTTCTCCCCTCCTCCTCCTGCTCCTCCTCCTTTTCCTTTTCTTTCTCCTGCTCCTGCCCCTCTTCCTCAAGGCGTTGCGCAAAGGAGCCAAGCGAGTCCACGCTTGATTGAAATTTGGTTGAACCTCCTGGGTCTTGGTCACCCCTAACGGCATCAAACAGCTCCTCTCGGACATGCTAGAGTACGGTGAGAGTTTTTGGTCTGATGGTTTGACTGGCCCAGTTGAGACTAGGCATGCTCTTTCTGGTGTTCTGGATCCGCTCCGCCCTTTCGCGTTGCAGGCTGTGCGTGACCATGGACCGCTGGAGGCGGCTGACATACAATGTGATGTCAGGTTTTCTGTGCCACCACTGTGGTCGGTGTCGACCGCTGGGCTCCTAGGTTTTGGTGCAATTACCTCGCGATGCTGTTTTGGGGGTCACTCATCTCCTCAATCAGTGCGGGCAGCAGCCCAAGTGGCCGTCTCAGGTCCTTACGTGCCGAATGCGATGGGCCTGCATGTAAAAGCTCTATGGTTTACAGAGTGGATTGCAACACCCCAAACCATCGTCTGGATCTCTTGACCCGCGAGGGGTCTAACTTTCGTTGGTGCACGGCCGTGAAAGAGGCCCGAGTGCGTACGCCTTCTTGACAGCCACCGCCGCATGCCGATTGGGCCTGAGCCTGTCGGGGCCAGTCAATCCGACTACGGGGCACTGGGCGAATCGGCTACGACGAGCATCCCGAGGGTGACCTGACATCGCTCCTCGGTTCTTGTGCCTCTGCCCTTTCTCATGCGCACCCAGCCTGACCCTTCTGGCCGCCAGCGCCCCCAGCTTTTCTCTGGCGGCCCCCTTCCGCGCCCCGCATCCGGACTCAGGGTCCCGTCTGCGTGCGCTCTCAAGCAGTCGAGTCCAGAGCAGCACCTCGGGACGAACCAAAGCGAGCTGGAGGGGAGGAGGGCAACAACAAAAATCCCGAGGGTGACCTGACCACGTGCTCACCGCAGACCGCGCTCGACGCGATCACCATCGAGAATCCGTTCTCCACCATCAGTGGCCGCCCGGCCTCCCCGTCGGCTGCGAGGGCGTTCCCGTCTCGCAGTAGACTGGCGCCACGAGGGCAACGCAAGTCTTCATCGCCAAGCTCTGGCGGGCACCACTTGCCAGGCGCTCGACGGGTGCTACGCGCAAGTGCCTGGCTTTGGTACTTGAGCACTGGGTGCGCTACGACTCGCCGTCACGACAGCACGCCGCTACAGAGGTCAGCGCTACATTGCCGCCCGCGCGTCCCTGCAAGTTGGCCTGCGTACATCGCGGTGGCTTGGTGCGTTGGCCACGCGGTGCTGCCAATGCTGGGGCAGCTACCTGTTGGCCCCCTCCAGACAGCACGCGTCGTGCCGGTGCCGCTCGGCATTCACTGGACCAACACGTGGCGTAGTCGACAGTCCAGCTGGCTGCCTCCTCCCCCTCCTCCTCCTTCCTCCTCCTCCTCCTCCTCCTCCTCGTAGTCGCTAGTCCTAGGTCGGTAGTTGCCGGACGCCTAGTCGCTACCCGGCAAAGCCAGGGAACGTATTTGGCTGCCAGGCGCGACCAGTTCCGCGGCGTGAGCGCACGCCGGGCACGATCTGTGCCGGGCCCCCACGAGCAGCGCCCTGCTGCTGGCCGTCAGGCGACGTCGGCTGGTCAACGCCGCATTGAGGTGAGGAGCCTGTCCCATACGCTCTCCCTGGCGTGGGGTGCCCTCACGATCCACGACTCTGTTCATGGCCAGCTCATCCCACGTACGTGTTGACCACCGGAGGGCCGAGAGGGCTTTCCAGGGTTCGCGACATTCCGTGTGGGTTGAGGCCCGTGAGCCACGTGTGAGCTGTGCCGAGCGTCCAATGCTGATGCGTCGCGGTTAATACTCTGGTACCTCATTGCGGATGGTTCTCTGTGGCCTGAGTGCTGTGGAGGGGCATTTTCCATTACCTGGTAGCCCCGATTCGAGTGGGGGCATGCTTGCGCGCCCGTTGCCATTCTGGCTCAAATGTGCACGCGACATACCATGGGTCGAAGGGAAAAGGACCTTGCGCTTTGCTATCTCTCATGTTACCTTTTCGGCCGTGTCTTCTGCCTTTCACCCCTCAACGCCCACAGTTGTAGTTCCCTTTCCTCTTCTTACTCCTCTTCCTCCTCTTCTCCTTCCTCCCCCTGCACTTTTTTCCCTGCCCCCCCTCCTTCCTCCTGCCGCCGCCGCGCCAGGAGGAGATGCAACCCGTGTCCCTGGTCGAGGACCGTGGCTGGCTGGGGGGCTGGGGCGGCTCTCGTGGGATCTGGGCCCCGCCAGGGGGGGGGAAGGGGGAAGAGAGAAAGAGGGGACAGAAACAGTAGGAGGAGGAGGAGGAGGAGGAGGAGGAGGAGGAGGAGGAGGAGGAGGAGGAGGAGGAGGAGGAGGAGGAGGAGGAGGAGGAGGAGGAGGAGGAGGGGGAGGAGGAGGAGAGGGGGCAGGAGGAGGAGCATGGGAAGGAACAACAGGAGGAGTATGATAATGAGTATGAGGATGAGGATGCTGATGGGGATGCGGATGCTAAGGGTGATGGTGATGGTGATGATGAAGATGACGGTGATGGTGATGGTGATGGTGATGCTGATGGTGACGATGATGATGTTGCTGGTAATGATGATGCTGATGACGATGATGGTGATGCTGATGCTGATAATGATTATGATGATGTTGTTGATGATGATGATGATGATGATGATGATGGTGATGCTGATGCTGATAATGATTATGATGATGTTGTTGATGATGATGATGATGATGATGATGATGATGATGATGATGATGAGGTGGAGGAGGAAAAGAGGGTGGAGCATGGCGCCTGTCCTCCTCCATCGGGCGAGGGGCGCTACAGGCGATGTACCAGATGAGCGAGGACGAGCGGCGCGGGCCTGGTGGCCTGGACCCCGTCGAGGCGGGCCGGCGTTTCTGTATGCCTTTGTAAAAACATCTGAAAATGTTCGCGCGCGCGCGCGTGTGTGTGTGTGTGTGTGTGTGTGTGTGTGTGTGTGCGTGTGTGAACTTGTGTGTGTGTGTGTGACCGCCTCAGGTCCTTGTGCCCTTCTGCTGGCTTTGGGAAGCTTTGGCGCCTGCGCACCGTGGGCTCGTGGCCCCCCCCCCTCCCTTTGGGCTTTAGGTCGGTCCTGGCCTCCTTGTCGCTCTACGCTGCTTACTCGCTCCCCCCGCCATCAGTCCTGGATGGCCTATGGCACATTACACCGCACCGTAGCCTCGTCCTTCCACCGCTCCCCCCGTCATCCACGCCCAGATGGCTTATGGCTGCTGGCCGCTGTTGGACTTTAAGCGGTCTCTGAAGGCTCGGGCGTTCCCGTTCGCGCACGCGCGCGTTCGCTGCTTTATGACCTTCTCCGCCCTGTTGCCGCGCTCAGGGCCGCGACGCCAAACAGTGTGCGTGTGTGTGTGTGTGTGTTTGTATGTCTGTCTGTGTCTGTGCGTTTTTTTACATTCATGTATGTATGTATGTATGTATGTATGCATGCATGCATGCATGCATGTATGTATGTATGTATGTATGTAGGTAGGTAGGTAGGTAGGTATGTATGTATGTATTTATGTTTGTATGTATGTATGTATGTATGCATGCATGCATGTATGTATGTATGTATGTATGTATGTATGTGTGTATGGGTGTATGTATGTACGTATGTGTTTATGTATGCATGTATGCATGCATGTATGTATGTATGTATGTATGTATGTATGTATGTAATATAATATATTATAATATAATATAATGTAATGTAATGTAATGTAATGTAATGTAATGCACTGTAATGTAAATGTAATATAATGTAATGTAATGTAATGTAATGTAATGTAATGTAATGTAATGTAATGTCATGTAATGTAATGTAATGTAATGTAATGTAATGTAATGTAATGTAATGTAATGTATGTATGTATGTATGTATGTATGTACGTATGTATGTATGTATGTATGTATGTATGTACGTATGTATGTATGTATGTATGTATGTATGTCTACAAATATTTGTATGTGTGTATTTATATATAAGTCCACCGTCATACTGGTGTCCATATGTGTGTGCGAATGCACAGGCATGTGTGCAGTCACTCGTGCGCATATCTTGGCATGCGCACGCAAACGGTGTTGTTCTTGTGCAACTGATTCGCCTCGCGCGTTGCGGTGCGACCCGCGGGATGCCAGAGTATCCTCGGCGTGCCGCCCGCTTACGTCTTTTCTGGGGCATGCTGCCAGGCGGACGCGTCGCCTGAAGCGTCAGCTTCTGTGTGTCTCCTCTCCTTGTCGTTGTCGTTGTCGTCGTCGTCGTCGTCGTCGTCCACGTTCCCCCTCTCCTACTGCCGTTACGTTTTCGGCCGCGCGGCGGTTATAGTATCGCGCGGCGTTCATCGTATTTCCTTGTCTCATGTCCAGCCTGTGCGTTTTTTCCCCTCCTCCTTTCATTGCTCTCTTCCTCCTTCCCTTACTGCCTCCTTCCTCCCTCCCTCCCTCCCCTCCCTTCCTGCCTTCCTGCCTTCCTCCCTCCCTCCCTCCCTCCCCCATCCCTTCCTCCCTACCTTCTTCCCTCCCCTCCCCTCTAAGTGAGCGTTTGTGTCCAGCGCGAGTTTTCCTTGGAGAGCCCGATCCCTGCCCTCCCCTCCGTCGTCCTTGTTCGGGCCCCGTGCGCCAAGCCCCCACCCCTGGCCTGGAGGTGTTCGAGAGCCTGCCAGTGGAGCTGCAGGACGGCCCCGCTCGCAGCAGGTCTCCCTCTCTCTCTCTCTGTGTCCCTTCCCATGGTGATGATGGTGGTGGTGATGGTGATTTTGATGATGATGGTGATGATGCTGCTGCTGATGATGATGATAATGACGATGGTGATGATGCCGATGATGATGTTGATGATGTTACTGATGATGATGCTGATGATGGTGCTGATGATGATGATACTGATGATGATGCTGTTGCTGATGATGATGCTGATGCTAATCATGCTGATGCTGATGCTGATGATGACCATGCTGCTGATGATGCTGATGATGCTGCTGCTGCTGATGATGCTGATGCTGATGATGATGATTCCGATGCTGATGCTCATGATGATGCTGCTGGTGCTGATGATGACCTTGTTGCTGGTGGTCATGCTAATGATGCTGCTGCTGTTGATGCTGGTGGTGATGGTGACTGTGATGCTGATGCTGCTACTGATGATGATGATGATGATGATGATGATGATGATGATGATGATGATAATGATGCTGATATTGATGATGATTATGATTATGCTGTTGCTGATGATGCTGATGCTGATGACGTTGATGCTGATGATGTTGATGATGATGGTGTTGTCATGACGATGATAACCAAGATGTTGATGGTGGTGATGATGATGCTGTTGCTGATGCTGATGATGCTGCTGCTGACGATGGTGATGATGCTGATGCTGATGATAATGATGACGATTGTTACCTGATGCTGATGATGATGATGCTGTTGCTGATGATTCTGCTGATGATGCTGATGATGATGCTGATAGTGATTAGGCTGATGATGATGCTGATAATGATGCTCGTGCTGATGATGATGATGATGAGGATGAGGATGATGGTGATGATGCTGATGCTGATGCTGCTGATGATGTCGATACTCATGATGATGAGGCTGCTGCTGATGATGGTGCTGATGCTGATGCTGATGCTGATGCTGATGCTGATAATGCTGCTGCTGATGATGGTAATGCTGATCATGATGCTGATGATGATGACCACGATGATGATTATAATCATGCTGATGCTGATGCTGATGATGCTGATGATGATGCTGATGCTGCTGCTGATGATGATGCTGAGGATGATGCTGCTGCTGATGATGATGATTATGATGACTATGATTATGATGATGATGATGATGATGATGATGATGACGATGACGATGAGGCTGATGTTGACGGTGATGTTGACGGTGATGATGAGGTTGCTGCTGATGATGATGATGCTGACGATGATGCTGATTATTGCTGCTCATGATGATGATGATGAGGATGATGATGACGATGATGATGATGTTGATGGTAATGGTGACGATTCTGCTGATGCTGATGATGCTGCTGCTGATGCTGATGATGCTGCTGCTGCTGATGATGATGATGATGCTGCTGCTGCTGATGATGATGATGATGATGACGTTGTTGTTGTTGATGATGATGATGAGGATGATGATGATGATGAAGAAGATGATGATGATGCTGATTATGATGATGATGATGATGATGATGATGATGATGATGATGATGATGATGATGATGATGATGATGATGATGATGATGATGACGATGATGATGATGATGATGATGATGACTGATGATGATGCTGCTGAGATGCTGCTGGGCTGGAGGAAACGATGAGGGAGGGGGAGGAGAAAGAGGAAAGGGGAGGAGGGGGAGAGAGGAGGGAGGAGGAGGAGGAGGAGGAGGGTGAAGGAAGGAAGGAACGCGGGGCGCTGTATCTTCAAAAGGAGGACCCAACACCACAGGACGGTTGGGCAAAAGATCAAGGCGGGAGCCCCAGACCCCACCTTCCTGCGCCATTCTTCGAGCCGGATCGATCCGTGAGGCTCCCAGGGCTCAGAACCAGGCGAGAACGCCGGGTGTGAGAAAGCTGCAGCGCCAGGATCTTGGGGTCCTCCTCCCTCCCTCCTCCTCCTCCTCCTCCTGCTCCTCCTCCTCCCCTCCTCCCCCTCCTCCTTTTCCTCTCCTCCTCCTCCCTCCCCTCCTCCTCCTCCCTGCCTCCTCCCTCCCTCCTCCTCCTCCTCTTCCTTCCTTCCTCTCCCCGCAGGAGTGCTTCAGGTCAGGGGACGTCGAGAAGCTCAAGGAGGCTCGGAGGCTCGGCCCGCCCCCCCCCCCCCGGCCCGCCAGGCGGGGGGCACCCGGGCCGCGCGCGCGCGCGCCCCGGCGCACGACGGCCTCCGCGGGGGGTGGGGGGGGTCCGGCCTGCCAGCGAGAGCAGCGCGGGTCGGGGGCAGCCAAAAGGGGGGTGGTGGCTATCTGCCTCCCTCCTCTCTCCTCTCTCCTCCCTCCTCCCTCCTCCCTCCTCCCTCCTGAACGCTGTTTTGCTTGACTTTTGCTGTGTTTTGTCCTTCCTGTTGGCAGGGAGGTGCAGGAAAACAGGCAGAACAAAACGAGAGACAAAACGAAAACACAACGAAACACAACGTTTAGGTCCAGCCCTGCAGCGTGGTTCGGGGGCGGCCAAGAGGGGAGTGACGACTATCTAGGCCTCTCAGGTGGGGTCCGAGTAGGTGGGGTCGGAGGATCGCGCCGCATCGCCGATGCATCGGCGATGCGGCTCGATGTGGGGCCCGATTTTCTCCACGCCGACGTCGGCGATGCACCGCCGACGTCGCCGGTGCGTCGCCGATGGATTGCCGATGCATCGGTGATGCGGCGCGATCCTCCGACAACATATACTCCGATCCCATCTAGGAGGCCTGTAGACTAGGGGGGGCGGATATCATGGCGGATGCCATGATGTCTCCCCAGAATTCATGGCGCCTCTTCTGAGTTCAATGCGTCCCCAGCCCCCCCCCCCCGGGCCGCGCACGTGTCGCCGGCCATGTTTCGCGCCCTCTCCCCTCTTGGACGTCCCCCTCTTGGGCGCCCCCGAGTTGGGGTGCACCACCCAGACATACTAATACTGTTCGCCATGGGTGAAACGGGTCCTGAGGTTTGCACCGTTTTCGGGCTCTCGGGGCCCTCCACGGGCCCCAGGACTGCCCGAAAATGACTCAGGATGAAGAACTGGTCCTGGGGGAAGGCCCCAGGGTCCAGGACCCGTTTCCTGCAGGACCCGTATTCCCTATGCTAGCAATTTTAAGTGTGCGTCGCCCTTAATGGGGAGGTGTACGCAGAGAAGTCTTATGTCATATGCTCGGTGGCGGTCGCTTTCTGGCCATGCCGCTCGGGAAACGATCTATCACTCGAGGTCAGTATTCTGTGTTCGGGTCGGACCCTTGTGCGTCCCATTGGGTGCAGTGGGCATTGCGTAATGGTGGTGCATCTGGAAGGCCTCTAGAAGAGGCGTCGATCCCGCTGATCTCAGGGGCAACGTGTGGTGGGGGTAGGCTCAGGGGGGCGGGTGCATCGGCCCCCATTCGCCCACTGATGGCCGAGAGAAGCCCGATAGCCCGCATTGCCCAGGAGCGTGCGGATTCGCCATTGGGGGCCTGTCGCCGATCTATCGGCTATGTATCGACGATCCCAGATCAATGTTCCCCCCCTGAGCCAGTCCCCTCCTGACGTTCCCCCTGATGCTCATGCTGGAGAGCCCTCGTCACCACGGCTGGATTCTTTTTGAACTTCTGGTCAGTATGCACCTCCAGAGGCTTGGGGAGCAGCAGTTCGGGCGCTGCGTAATGGGGGGGCGATACAAACGGAGGGGTGAAGGGCAGTGCACCACCTGTGCGCCTTAGGAGCTCAAAAAGGGCCCCCTGGGCCCCAAAAGGGGCACGACAGGCGCACGTTTCTGCGCCTCCCCCCCCTGAGCCCCAGACGGGTCGGACAACTCTCGCCAAGCCCTTCCCCATTCCTCCTCCCTAATTATGGGTTTGACTGCGTGCATGTTTTTTTTTTTTTTTTCATCGACGATGGAGGCTTGTTCAATATTTTGGGCCTCCGCAGGCCCTTTCCGGGTGGGCCCTGGGACTGTCGAAGAGCGGCTCAGGATGTCGCGCTGGCCCTTGAGAAGGACCTCTGGGGAGACACACGACGTTAGGTGCCTGGTGCCTACGATAGGTTCGCGTCGTATCGACCGGCGCCGACCCCGCCGCCTGCGTTCAACGTTGAACGCCGCGGGCGACCCAGAATCGGTCAAGATTGAACGAACTGACGCTTTGGAATTGGCCCGTTCAAGATGGAACGATCCCCGCGGTATTGGGAACCACGCCAGCGTCGGCGCGACACGAACCTGCCGTACGGTCGGACCGAGGTATAAGATCGAGGTGGGTTCGGGGAGGGTACCCTAGTGTTCTTCGTGCTTGTCGGATGTTCTTGTGCATCCTGGGGGATGGTACCCTCGGATGATCTTCAGTTTGGCTGGCTGAGGGTCTCATGTTCGTGAAGGATGTTCTTTTGTCCCAGGTCTGGCCGTATGGCGCTGGCGCCCGCACAGGTTGCCATGGCCATGGACGGGGCCGAGTTCCAGAAGCATTTCAAGCGCTGCATCGACGCCGGCGCCGACTCGCCCCGCTGCCTGCCGCCCCTTCGCCAGCCGTCACCTCCGCGGACACCCCCTCGGCGCCACCCCGCGCCCTCGGAGTGCGAGGGGGGTCCAGGTGACCTTGGGGGCTCTCGACCACAGCAGGGGCAACGACGGGGGGGGACAGGTTCGAAATTCCCAGATGTCCGACGCCCCAAGAAAAATCGGAGCGGCGCGTTTTGGGCCGTCTTAGGCCTCCTGGGGCCCTTGCTGGGCCTCGGGACCGTCCAAAAAACCAGCCCTGGAGAAGTGGTCCAGATCTCTGGGGCCCACGCATCGAACAAAAAATTGAGCGGCCAGAAGTCTTGGGGAGGGGGGGGGGGGCGGTAACGTCACGTGCCGCGCCAGCGCCGCCTGGGAATGTCTAGGATGCCAAGGATGAACAAAAAGACAACTCGGGCGTCAGCACGAATCGTGACGTTGCCTTTAGGGGGGGCCCGCGATGGGCCGGTAACGGCCGCTAACGCGACACATGACGAAACGCTACCTTTTGGGGCACTCGTCGGTTCTCGGCGCAGCCTCCTTGTGCCTTTGAAGCAGCTGCGCCTCGCCGAGGGCGTGCTGGAGGGGCCCAGGTCGTCCCGAACGGCCGCCCGAGGCGTGAGTTATCACCGGATAAGCAGGCGACCTTTCGCCAGAGTGACCTTTGGTGCGGCTCCACTGGCTCCCCCCCGTTGCTATGTCCCCCCCCTTTGTCCGACCCGACTGCTGCATGCCACCTTTTCCGCCTACGTGGCTGCTCTTCGCCTGGGCCTGCCCCCCCCCCCTGCCCGTGGGCACTCCACGGCTTCGGCGGCACCGCGCTCGGCCCACGCTCGAAGGCAACTGGGCTCGCGCCTCCCGCGAGCGTGCGGCCAGCCGCTGATCCTGGGCGTGCGCGCGCCTGCACGCGCTTGGTCGAGGAGTGCGCGCACGCGAGGCGCGCGCACACGCGGGGCGCAGCACAGGCGAGACGTTGGAGGGTCTGGCTGCCACTTCTGCCCGCCGTCGCCGCCGCCGTCGTCGTCGTGGTGGTGGTCGTCGTCGTCGCCACCGCCGCCGCCGTCGTCCGCGTCGCCGCTGCCGCCGCCGCTGCTGCCGCCGCCGCCGCTGCTGCCGCCGCCGCCGCCGCCGCCGTCGTCGTCGTCGTCGTCGTCGTCGTCGTCGTCGTCGTCGTCGTCGTCGTCGTCGTCGCCGTCGTCGTCGTCGTCGTCGCCGTCGGCGGTCGCCCCGCGCCGGGCGGCCCAGGCCTCTGGTCCAGCGGCGGCGGCGGCGAGGGCGGCGAGGGCGAGGCCGGCGCCGCGTGAGGCTCTTCGGGGGAGGTCGGCGGGCCACCTCGCCGAGCCCGGCTGGGCCAATCCCTGGGGCCACCGGGGTGATGACTAAGGTCGGGCCCGACGAAAGGGCCTCCTCCTCCTCCTCCTCCTCCTCCTCCGCCTCCGCCTCCTCCGCCTCCGCCTCCTCCTCCTCCTCCGCCTCCGCCTCCTCCTCCGCCTCCTCCTCCTCCTCCGCCTCCTCCTCCTCTTCCTCCTGATCCTCCTCCTCTCGGGCCGGACGAATCGGGGGGATTGGGAAAGGGGGGGCTACGACATTTGCTGCGTGCAGCTGGTTTCGGCCCCGCCGAGGGGCCCATTCCTGGATACGTTGCCGCCTCCGGCGCCGGGAGGCGCCGGGAGAATCAGCTACGTGAGCTGATTCTCAAACTCCCCCCCTTTGCTATCCCCCCCTTTCGCCCGACCCGAGACTAAGGGGGTGGATATCATGGCGTGGGCGTGATCTTCCCTCAGATTTCATGGCGCCTCCTCTTATTTCATTACGGCCCTGCCCCCCCCCCCCCCCCCTGGGCCGCGCACGTGCCGCCAGCCACGAGTTGTGCTCCCCCCCCCCTCCCTGGCCGCCCCCGAGTCCAGGACCGGTCGTGGCTCAAGAGACGGGGGTCAGTGCAAACGGGGGTCAGAGCGCAGGATCTGGCAGGATCCTGCAGAGCCAGGGTCGCACTGACCCGGGTTTGGGCCAATCCTGGGTCCAAGACCGGTCGGGGCTCAAGAGACGGGGGTCAGTGCAAACGGGGGTCAGAGCGCCGGATCTGGCAGGAAACCAGGGTCGCATTGACCCGGGTTTGGGTGCAGGATCCTGTAGGATCTTGCAGGGTCTTGCAAAGCCTGACTTACCCGGGTCTGGATTGATCCGGGTCAGTAGATCCCCGAACCAGTTGGCGTTGCCGATGGTGGGCAGCGCGAGGGGGTCCGTCTTGGAGGAAGGTGGGTGGAGGGTGCTTCCGCGACGGCAGGGGGCGTCTCAGAAGCCCCGCTGGCTGTAGCCGAAGAAGGGAAGCTTCGAGTAGGGGATCGACTACATAGTCGATTTACCCCAAAATTATTTCCCCGTCCAATCCACGAACAATACATATAATGCTCGATAGATCCACGGAGCATTCGACGCATGTTCTGTAGATTCGACGGGGAACCAATGTTGGGGCAGGTCAATTCTGTAGTCGATCCCGTCGCGAAAGCTGCATGAGCAGAAACTTGCGACGGTCCGCGCGGATTTCTTGGATCTGTGCTGGACCCCCTGCAGCTTTCCCTTCCTCTAGCCCAGACGATCCCTTCTTCGAAGCCTCTGGGCTTATGATGTTCCAACATACTTACGCCTCGAGCATCAGCACGAATGTCGAGCGCCAAGGAAGCACTGACACTGGAAGGATTTTCACCTCTCGGGCCCTGGGAGGCGATACTCGTTCGACACCTCGCTGGCGTGTCGGGCAGCCACTGCTTCGGTATCTTTTCCTGGATGCACGAGCGACGCTGCGCTCGCTTGCGTCCATAGCCGACAGGGCGATGGGTTGGACAGGTCTGGAGGGGAGGCGGATCTGTTCCCTGACGGCTCAGGTTGAGGAGTCCGGTCTCCCTCGCCCTTTCTCCCTCCGCAGCGACGAGCAACCTCCCTCCGCTTGCGGGGGGATTTGGAGGCCGGGAGCGTTGAGCTCAACAAAGAGCAGCTCGATGGGAGCAGCACAACCCTGGGCCCGTCTACGACGGGCCGCGCGGCCTGCTGACGGGAAGGCCGCCCCCTCCGTGCCCCCCCCCTCGGTGCGCGGCGCCAGCTCGGCGTGGGGCGAGGCCAGGGGGAGCGTGAGCAGGGGCAGCAGTTGGAGGGGTCAACCGAGGTTGGTCTTCAGTTTTGGGTCCCCCTCCCATGTTTCTCTCGGCGGGGGATACAACTCGTCCATCCTCTCCCTCCTGCTTCTCCTGCTCCTCCTCCTCCTTCTCCCTCTTCTCCTCCCCCTTCTCCTCCTCTTCTTCCTCCTCCTCCCGTCCTCCTCCTCCTCCTTTTTCTCTTCCTCCTCCTCATGTTTCTCCTCCTCCTTCTCCTTCCCCATCTCCCCCTCCTCCCCCTCCTCCTCGCCCTCCTCCCTTCTTCCTCCTCCTCCTCCTTCTCCTCCTCCTGCTTCCTTCCTCCCTCCTCCTCCCTTCCTCCTCCTCCTCCTCCTCCTCCTCCTCCTCCTCCTCCTCTCCTCCTCCTCCTCCTCCTCCTCCTCCTCCTCCTCCTCCCCTCCTACTCCTCCTCCTCCTCCTCCTCCTCCTCTCCTCCTCCTCCTCCTCCTCCTCCTCCTCCTCCCCTCTCCTCCCCGTCCTCCTCCCCGTCCTCCTCCCCGTCCTCCTCCTCCCTCCTCCTCCCTGGTACGCTGGGCTCCTCCCTCCTCCTCCTCCTCCTTTTCGTCCTCCTCCTCCTCCTCCTCCTCCTCCTCCTCCGTCTCCTCCGTCTCCTCCGTGTCCTCCTCCTCCTCCTTCTCCTCCTGACGGTTGGGCTCTGGGAGAGATGCAGCAACTCCTGATGGGCCATTCTCGGCGGCGAGCGAGAGGGGGGAGCGAGAAGGAGAAGGCCTTTTTCAGAAGGCGGCGGGGCTTCTCAGGGGCCCTCCGGTCTGCTGAGACGTTTTCGGTGTCTTCGCGGGAGGCTTGGGATGTTCTCAGGAGGCCGCGGGACTTCCCAGCCTTCCGAGAAGGCCCGCCCCTTCTCATTTCCCCCCTGGGCTCGCCGCCGACGTTCACTGCTGGTACTGACCTATCGGCGATGGGTCGCTCCCGTTCGATGTTTCCCCCGGGAGCTGGTGCCCCCCCCCCAGCGTCCCCCCTCCCGTGTGCACTGGTCCTTGGCCCAGGGCGTGCCCGGCCAGGTCTGGTGAAGTGGTCATCCTCTGGGCCTCCCAGATGGGGCCCGAGTACGGCAGGTTCGCGTCTTGTCGACCCGCGGCGACCCCGCCGCGGGCGTTCAACGTTGGACGCCGCCGGCGACCCAGAATCGGTCGATGTGGAACGATTGGACGTTTCGGAAACGGCCGATCGCTCAGGGTTGCACGAGCCCCGCGGTGTCAGAAACCGACGCCGAAGCCGAGACGACACGAACCTGCCGTAGATGAGGTCGGAGGGGCACGCCGTATCGCCGTTGCACCGGCGATGCAGCTCGACGTGCAGCCTGACTCTCTCCACGCCGACGTTGCCGATGCACCGGCCACGTCACCAGTGCGTCGCCGGTGCATCGCCGATGCATCGGCGATGCATCGGCGATGCATCGGCAGGGCGACGCGATCCTCCGACCCCATCCGCTCCGACCCCAACTGGGGGGCCCGTTGCGGTCAGCGCCAGCGCCCCCCGAGATCTGCTGCGCCCGCGCGACCGGGTGCCCGCCGGACGGCGACCGCGCGACAGCCTTACGCGCGCCCCGGCCGCCCGACGGCTCCGATGCGAGGCTCGGTGGGGGACAGCGTCAGGGTGCAACGTTTGTCAGGAGGAGAAGACACACACACACAGACACAATTAATTGTCGATTCCCGAGTGAATACGGGAGAATATGGGCAGTGGGGGGGAAGACAGAAGCCCAGAAAATATGGGAAAGTATGGGGAGTCCTTTCATTTGTGTGTACTTATTTGCGTGTTCCAGGGCCCCTTCGGTTTGGGGGGGGAAGCTGGGCTCGGGGGGGTGGCTCGCCGACCCTCGGCCGCCCGGTCGTCGCCGGCGGGGGCTGGACGGACCAGCCCGCCCAGGAACGTCCGGGCTCGCCCGCGGGGGCCCCTCGCCGAGGGCTGTCGCCGAGGCCAGGTCGGCGCTGCCCCTCCCGAGCCGGTGGCCCCCCTGCCGTGGCCCCTCGTGCCTCTGTCGTCGTGCTGGGCTCTGCGGCGACCTCGCCGCCTCGGCCTGTGGCGCCTCGGGGCTCCGGGCCGAGCGAGCCTCGTGATGGGTCCAGGGGCTGGTTCCTGAGACCAGGGAGCCAGGCTTCGGGCGGATTGATTTCGGAGTTGTTGTTCCATCCTGGCGTTTCTCTTCCGTCTCGGCATCCGGGGGCCGTTTTCGGGCTCCAGGGCCGTCGGAAATAGCTCTGGGGCGTTGGCCTTCCCCTTGGGAAGGGGTCGAGATCTTTGCGGGCCCCAAGTCCTCATAGCGGAGGGCTTCGGGCAATACTCGGCCTCGGAGGGGCGCTTGCCAACCCCAGGGCCGTCGAGCAGCGACTCGCTGGTTGAAGCAAACGGGCTGGGGGTGGCGGGCCCGAGGCCGGGGGTCGTCAGGAATCCGCAGGAGGCGACTGCACACCACCACCATGCAGGCGGAGGAGGAGGAGGAGGAGGAGGAGGAGGAGGAGGAGGAGGAGGAGGAGGAGGAGGAGGAGGAGGAGGAGGAGGAGGAGGGGGAGGAGGGGAGGAGGGGAGGAGGAGGAGAGTGAGGAGAGAGGAGAGGAGCCCTGCCTGGCCAGGGCTGGCCACCCCGGGCCCCAGGATCGTGCGCAGGCCCTCCCGGCCTCGGCCTGGAGGGCGTGCACACCCCGGCCAGGTGGGCACTCGACGTCCCGCGATTCTCCAGCCTCGTCCTCGATCGCTCGATCCTATACCTTTGCCCTCGATTATCCTCGACCCTCGATCCTCCTCCCCGATCCTCGATCCTCGATGCCTCTCCTCGATCCTCGACCCTCGATCATCCTCGATCCTCGATCCTCGACCCTCGATCCTCGACCCTTCTCTGGGGCCTCCTTTCGGGGCGGCCGGGGGGCCGGTGCGCCTTGCGCAAGGGGGGAGGCCGGCTGTGCCGGCCACCCGCCACTTAGACCTGGGCCCCGCGCGTGTGCCTGCACGGCAGGCCGCGGCGGGGCGGATGGGCTGCACGAAAAGCGGGGGGCGTAGGCCTTTCCTTCTTCATTCCCTGTTCCTTTTTTTTCCTTCCCTCCTTCTTCGTTCCCTCTTCCTTTCCCTCTTCCTTCCTTCCCCCCTTCCCCTCTTCCCGTCTTCGTATTTCCCTCTGTCCCTCTCCCTTTCTGGAAGTTTGGCATATCATGTGTTACCTGTCTCGCAGCACACGTGCATGCTTCCATACGCAACATCATACATACAACCATCCACAGTTACGTTTTTACATCATACATGTACGTGCGTACGCACACGGACATGCACACAATACAAGTGCACGCGCATACACATACACATTTATATACTCATGTAGTTGCGCATGCTTTATATACATATTTATGTACACATGTATTTATAGATGCACACACATATTTCAGCACGAGTACGTGTATATGTATTCAGGCGCACATATGCGTACATATACGTCTCACTATAGGTACCCATATGTGTAATTGTGTGCATCTATCGATGTATCAGATGTATAAACAGGCCACGCCCGCCTCGCCCGCCTAGCCTTCGATAGGCCCAGGGTATGCTCCGTAT
>CAUYUJ010007815.1:40000-44235 GCA_963575745.1 Prorocentrum cordatum
GTACATTTCGTGGTAGGACTATAGGAATGCCGGGACGGTCGGTCCCTGCTCAACATGGGCTATACAGGGGGCGGGCCTTCTCCGGAGGCTCAGGACCGAGGCGACGCGAACATGAATTATTCACGTGCGTGGAAAAGCTTCGGCTCCCGCCGTTTCCCAAAGACCTTTGCGCGCTCCGTCGACACATCAGGCGGCATGGGCGTCATGTTTTCGGGTTGCCTTCCCCGATCCGTTGATCCGGCGCCCACGTGACAGATCCACTGATCATCCTTGCGCGCGCCCGACAGAGTGCGTCCGGCCTTCCGAGAAGCTTTCCAGGCTGAAGTCGGGCGTGTCCTTCTACAGGGGGAAAATTCAAAAATAGTCAAAATAGTATGGGGACGATTTTGGGAACATCTTTCTTCTGTTTTTGAATATCTGTTGGCCCTTTTTTTCTCTTTTCCAGCCAACATTTCTCTGCTAGGGGGACACGCCCGACCTTACGCCCGACTTGCTCAATTAAGCCGGGCGCAAGTCTCACTCAGCGATTCGTCAGCGACCGCCCCAGGGTCTCCCTCAGCGATTCGTCACCGCGCGTCGCCCCCCTGGCCCCTGGGGGCCCCGGGCGGTGCCAGGCTGGGGGCAGGGCTTCCAAGTTCTATCATCTTAATTCCAGGCCCTCGTCCGACCGACGTGCGCCGGGGGTCCATCGTCCTGCGGGCGCACACCTCGCGAGGGCGTGCTCTGCGACCCGCGCCTCTCTCGGCATCTGGCGCGCGCGCGCGCGCTGCGGTGGCTCTGGTGCTCGAGCGCGCCCAGGGCGGACAAAACAAAAAAATCAGAATTCCCGGCCCTCTCCGCAGCCGCAGGGGTGCTGCTCGCGAGGCCGAGCGGGGGGCTCCTCGGAGGCCCCGCCCGCCCCCCTGGGCGGGCCTGCCCCCCCTCGGCGCCCCCCCCTCGGCGCGCCGCCGAGCGGAGGGGGGCCGAGGTCCTCTCGGCCACCGCCTACCAAACCACTCGGAGGTGGATAGACCTCCTACCCTGACACGTCGATTAAGGAATTGGCCGTTTTCGGTTCGCGAGAGGGCGTCGCGGTCAGCATTTTCTGCGGGTCCAGGTCCGTCGGTTTCGGTCCCAGGCCGTTTTCACTAAGGGGAGGTTTACTAAAGGGAGGTCTGTCCACCGCCGAACCACCCCAACCCAACCCGAAAGCCTCCACTTTCAGGAGGGACAAGAACACACAGACACAATCCATCGTCGATTCCCAGGAAAGTATGGGAACAGATGGGAAGTGGGGGGGAGGACAAAGACTCAGAAGATATGGGAAAATATGGGGAATCCTTTTATTTGTGTGTGTGTGTGTATGTATTTGTGTGTCCCAGGGCCCCTTCTCATTTGCCCTCCATTTCCAGTGGGGGGGGGGTCGGGGAACATTGGAAAAACACATGGAACCCGTACCCCCCCAACCCGAAATTCGGGTCAAATTCGGGTCTTCGGGTTGGGTTGGGGTGGTCTGGTAGGTTGTCACTCAGACGTGGTCGTCGGTTCCTGGAGGTTTCTGGCCTCCTGGCGCCTTCCTGCAGCCTGCGTCTCGACGAGAGCAGCCGCGGGATGCCCGGCTGGCCCCGAACGGCCGCCGCGGATGCAGGCGATGGCTCGACAGCCGGACGTGTGCGCCCTGGAGAAGATATCGGTCGGAGGGCTCTCGTAGTTTCCAGCCTCTGGGTGCCGTCGTCAAGCTCCAGGGCAATCAAAAACGACTGAGGACGAAAAGCGGGCCCTGGGAGCAAGGTCAGGACTTGCGGGGAGTTCGTATCGGAAGAGTCACAATGTCGGATGCTGGAGGTTTTCGTGATTGTGTTCGGCCCCCATGGCCCTCCCCTGAGCGTTCAGGGCCGTCAGAAGACCACTCGGGATCAGAAGGGAGGCCTGAGTCCTCCGGGTCATCACCCCTCTCCTCCTTCCCCTTCCCTTCTTTCTCGCTGGCTTGTCCGCGTCTTCGGCGACGGCAGCGGCGACATGGACGGCGGCGGCGGCGAGGACGATTTGCAACGGGAGGAGGAGGATGAGGGAGAGGAGGAGGAGGAAGAGGAGGAGGAGGAGGAGAGGAAGGAGGAGGATGAGGAGGAGGAGGAGGAGGAGGATGAGGAAGAGGAGGAGGAGGAGGAAGAGGAGAAGGACGAGTGAGCAGTCGGAGGAGGAGGAGCCGGAGGAGGATGAGAAGGAGGAGGATGAGGAAGAACAGTGTAAACGCAAGAGTCATCAACGATGTTGGAATAAAGCTTCCCTCCAAGCTTCCTCTTCATAGGTCCCTACCACGGCTCATTTCCATTGAGGGAACTGCCTCGTTGGAAGACAACGGTTTGAAGACCCTGAAGCATGCCAAAACATTGTTCTCGGGACTTCAACGCCACGGGTCAACCTGACTGCTGCTTTTTGACGTTCTGGAATCTTACCAGAACGCCATTTTTGGGACTTTAGCACCGCGAAGAAACATGACTGTTGCACCGAATAATTTGGAATCTTTCCAAAACTCCATTTCTGGTACGTTGATCATGGGAACCAGTGAAACTCTTGCAATTTGTTAAGACGAATGTGCGCGGCGCGAAGGCGAGAGCCACATTCTGAGAAGGAACCGACCGCAAGCCGTGAAGCTATTTTTGAAACTAGTGTGCGCGGCGCTACGGCGAGAGCCACATGATGAAAAGGAAGCGCCCTCAATCCGTGAAACTCTTGCACATATTTACAATGAGTATTCGCGGCGCTGAGGCGAGAGCCACATTTTGAAAGCCACCCGCCCTCAATCCGTGAAGCCCTTGCAAACTTTTAATGTGAGTGTGCGCGGCGCGAAGGCGAGAGCCACATTTTGAAAACCACCCGCCCTAAATCCGTGAAGCTCTTGCAATGTTTTAGACGAGTGTGCTCGGCGCTATGGCGCGAGCCACATTTTGAAAGCCACCCGCCCTCCATCTGTGAAACTGTTGCCACTGTTTGAGTTTCAGAGTCATAAATGATAAGGACGTCTCAGGCGAAACGCCCGGTCCGCCCTGAAACATTGCCTCGGGGTGCGACAGGAAGAAGTTATTCATAAGGGAAAGGAAAGGAAAGGAGGAGGAGGAGGAGGAGGAGGAGGAGGAGGAGCGAGGAGGGAGGAGGGAGGAGGAAGGAGGGAGGTGGGAGGACGGAGGAGGGAGGAGGGACGAGGAGGAGGGAGGAGGAAGGACGGAGGAGGGAGGAGGAGGAGGAGGAGGAGGAGGAGGACCAGAGTAAACCCAAGACCCATCAGCGATGTTGGAATACATCGTCCCTCCAATCTCCCTCTTCATATGCCCCATACACGGGGTCATGTCCACGGAGGGAACTTCTTTTTGCGAAGCCTGCCAAATCGCCATTCTCGGGACCGCGGCGCCGCGCATCAACCAGTCTGTTGCGTTTTGACGATTCCGAATCGTATTATGATAATACCATTCCTGGGACTCCAAAACCGCGAAACAATGCAACTGTTGCGTCCTTACAATCCTGAGTCCTTCCAGAACATCGGTTCCGCTACGTTAGCGATGGCAATAGGTGAAATTCTTGCAACTGTTAAAATTAGTGTGCGCGGCGCTACGGCAAGAGCCACATGATGAAAAGGAAGCGCCCTCAATCCGTGAAACTCTTGCACATCTGTAAAACGAGTATGCGCGGCTCTGAAGCGAGAGCCACATTTTGAAAACCACCTGCCCTCAATCAGTGAAACGCTTGCAAGTGTCAAAACAAATATACGCCTCGCTAAGCCGAGGGCAGCATTTTAAAAAATCACCCACCCTGAATCCGTGACGCTCTTGCGCGGCGCTAGTACGAGATCCACAGTTTGAAAACGACCCGCCTTCAATCCGTGGAACTCTTGCAATTTAGTGAAACGAATGTGCGCGGACTTAGAACACCACCCGCCCTCCATTTGTGAGACTGTTTCCAAGTGTTGACGCTCCGCGTATCCCCACCAGCCCATCCAGAAACGATTCCCATGGGAGTTGAGGTGATCAGGGACGTGGGGGAGCATGTAGCAAAAACAAAGGGCGGGGGAAGCCGTCATATACCCCAAGGGGGGGAGGATGGATGAGGCGTTGTCGTCGTCGTCGCCGTCGCTGTCGTCGTCGGAGGAGGGGGAGGAGGAGTAGGAGGAGGAGGAGAAGGAGGAGGAGTAGGTTGAGTAGGGCGAGGACGAGGAGGATGAGAAGGAGGAGAAGGATGAACCGGCGGGAGATATGGGTACC
>CAUYUJ010007816.1:0-5000 GCA_963575745.1 Prorocentrum cordatum
GGCGCCGACCGCCGCGCCCCCCCTCGCCCGCGAGAGTCCCCCCCCCTCCTCGGTTGTCCTCCCCTCCTCGGTCCCTCCTCCTCCTCGGTCGCCCTCCCTCCTCCTCGGTCGCCCGCGAGAGTCCCCCCCCCCTTCCTCGGTCGCCCTCCCTCGCAGCGCGCGCGCCCAGCCGCTCGCCGCGCCCAGCGGCACCTCCTCCCCCTCCCCCCTGGGCGCGCGGGCGGCGCGGCGCCCGCGAGGGGGGCGAGCTGGGGCGACGGTGCCTGGCTTCCGGAGGGGGTGGGGCCTCGCCGCCGCGGCGGGGCGCCCCGGCATCGGGCCCGACGGTGGTTGGCCTTCGAGGGGGAGGGGGAGGGCGGGGGGGGGGGCACGCGCCAGCTTCGGGTCCGACGGTGGCTTGCTGCCTTGGGGGGATGGGCCCCGCCCTGCTTGCCATGGCTGGGCGCCCCGGCTTCGGGTCCGACGGCGGTTGGCCTTCGATGGCGGGGGGGGAGGCCCTCGTCGCCACGGCTGAGCGCGGCACGGCAAAAGCTGGTGCGCCTGGACCCCACGAGTCGTGGGTGGACAGAACCCCCAACAGTGACACGTCGATTAGTGAATTGTCCGTTTTCGGTTCTCGAGAGGGCGCCGTGGCCGTTATTTTCCAGGCTTGCGCCCGCCAGGTTTGGGCCTCAGGTCGTTTTCACTAAACCACGTTTTACTAAAGGGGGTTCTGTCCATCCCCGAACGAGGGGGGTTGGGGGGGCCGATTTTGAGCTGCTGTTGCCGGGCGGCGCTAGGACGAGGACAAGTCCGCTCCAGAGCGTTCCGGAGCGCTCTCAGTGAGCGTTCTCGAACGCTCCGAGAGGCGACCGCGGCGCCCGGGACATCCTCCAGCGCCGCCGGATCTCAGAGATTCTTGAGTTGTTCATCCTCGGCCGCATCGATCCTCGCCCTGGCGTCGTCTCACGCCGCCTCGGCTCGCCCTGCTCGGACCCCCCCTCCCCGCCGGCGGGCCTCCCCTCCCCGCGCGCGCGGCGCGGCGCGGCGGGGGCCGCCGCATGGCGCCCCACTACCGCGCCAGCGCGATCTCCTCGTCCGGGGGGAGGGGGCGGCAGGGGGGAGAGCGGCGGCGGCCAGCGGCAGCGGCCAGCGGCGGTGGCCAGCGGGCAGCGGTGGTGGCCTTGGCATCGCTCGGACGTGTGCATTCTTCCTTCGGCGAGGACCATCGAGGAGCATCCTTGATCATTTGGCGAAAAAGGCACGCACGAAACCGAACGAAAACACAGGGAATGGACGTCCGAGCGATGGCCAGTGGCGACCCTGAGATCCGAGGCTCCAGCAGAGAATATTGGAGCGGGCAGTTTGGGGCCGCTTTCGGTCGGCCTCCAGGCCGGGGGCCCTCGCCGGGCTTCGGGACCGGCGAAGCACGACGCAGGATGAGGAACCGGCATTAGGGGAGTGGTCCAGACTTCTGGGGCCCGCGCAGTTCGAAAGTTGGAGCAGCCGGATGTCTGGAGAGGGCGGGGGGGGGAGACGACAGAGGGGGACCAGAGCATACCCAGGATTCATCCTCGAGATTGACAAACCCTCCCTCCGAGCTCCCTCTTCACAGGCTTCATCCAAGGATTCATTTTCACTGAGGGGACTGTCCCGTTGGAAGAGAATTGTTTGAACATCCTGAACAGTACCAGAACACCGTTCCTGGGACGTCAACGCCGCAAATCACCGTTCCTGTTGCGTCCTGACGATCTCGAAACGTGCCAAACCACCGTTTCTGGGACTTCAACGCCTCTGACAGTCCGACATCATGTAACATATTTTTCTGGGACGTTACCCATGATAATCTTTGAACCTGCTGTAAACGCCTGAAACTAATGTGCGCGGCGCTAAGGCGAGAGCCACATTTGGAAAAGGAGCCGTCCTCGGCCTGTGAAACTCATGCGATTTTTGAAGAGACGACTGCGCGCGGCGCTAGGGCGAGAGCCGCATTTGAAAAGGAACGCCCTCAATCCAAGAAGCTTCTGCTGTTCAGGAAAAGGACTGGACGGGGAGGAGGAGGAGGAGGAAGAGGAGGAGGAGGAGGAGGAGGAGGAGGAGGCGGAGGCGGAGGTGGAGGCGGAGGCGGAGGCGGAGGCGGAGGAGGAGGAGGAGGAGGAGGAGGAGGCGCGGCGGAGGCGAGAGGAGGAGGAGGAGGAGGAGGAGGAGGGAGGAGGAGGAAGAAGCGGAGGAGAAGAGGAGGAGGAGGAGGAGGAGAGGAGGAGGAGGAGGAGGAGGAGGAGGAGGAGGAGGAGGAGGAGGAGGAGAGGAGGAGGATGAGTTGGTGTTGGAGGAGGAGGAGGAGGAGGAGGAGGAGGAAGAGGAGGAGGAAGAGGAGGAGGAGGAGGAGGAGGAGTTGGTGTTGGAGGAGGAGGCGGAGGAGGAGGAGGAGGAGGAGGAGGAGGCCGCCGCTCGGGCTGCCCCCGCTGTCGCCGTCGAAGCCATCGGCAGGTCGCCAGCAGGCAGGACCCCCGAGGCGCGCAGGCGACGCACCGGCGGCGCCGCTCGGGCGGGCGGGGCGCCAGCGTCCCAGGGCGTGGCGGCCGACCGCCGCGCCAATGGCCTCCAGAGGAGGCCTGCGCCACGGCCATCGGCAGCGCCGCCGCTGCCCGCGATGCCACCGCGCCGCTGCCGCCGCTTGGGCCTGGCGGGCCGCCGTGCGGCGCGCCCGCGCGCGGCGGCGGCTGGCCGAGGTCGCAGACGCCGGGCGACACAGCGGCGCCA
This sequence comes from Prorocentrum cordatum, assembly GCA_963575745.1. Lineage (NCBI taxonomy): Eukaryota > Dinophyceae > Prorocentrales > Prorocentraceae > Prorocentrum > Prorocentrum cordatum. Next base: position 2,743 of record CAUYUJ010007816.1, read on the forward strand.
CCGTTCGCGCAGACGCTGCCGAGGGCGTGGCCGAGCGCGCAGCCGAGGGCACCGCCCCTGCGGCGCCGAGTCGGCATGCGCGAGGGCGCCTGCGCAGAGAGGGCGGGCTGGGGGCGCACGCGGCCGAGACCTTGCGAGAAATTGCTCCCCGGGCCGAGCCCGAGTGGCCATGTTGGGACCGAATGGTTACGGATGGTGATGGTGATGGTGATGGTGACGGTGTTTGTGTTGGTGACGTTGATGGTGATGTTGTTGCAGATGTTGTTGATGCTGATGCTGCTGGTGATGGTGATGGTGGTGATGATGATGGCGATACTATTGATGTTGCTGCTGATGCTGATGTTGCTGATGATGATGGTGGTGGATGCGATAACGGTGGTGATGATGTTGGCGATGACGATGGCGATGAAAATGATGATGATGGTGGTGAGAAGATGACGGTGATGATGATGATGGTGATGGCGATGATGATGCTCATGATGATGACGATGATGATGATGATGATGATGATGATGATGATGATGACAATGGCGATGATAATGATGGTGATGGTGATGACGATGGCGATGACGATGACGATGGTGGTGACGATGGTGGTGACAACCGTGATAGGGATTCCGATGACGACGGTGATGGTGATGGTGACGGTGGTGGTGATGGTGATGACGATGATGATGGTGATGGTGATGGTGGTGTCGATGCTGGTGATTGTGATGACAATGGTGATGACGATGGTGATGGTGATGGTGATGGGGATGTTGACGGTGGTGGGGGGTGATGACGGTGGTGATGACGATCGTGATGGCGATGGCGATGACGGCGATGATGACGATGGTGCGACATGCTGATGGCGATGGTGATTATGATGACGGTGGTGGTGATGACGATGACTACGATTGTGATGTTGATGGTGATGGTGGTGACGATAGTGATGACGTCGGTGATGACGACGGTCATGATGATGGTGATGACGAGGGTGATAGTGGTTGTGGTGATGGAGATGGTAATGGCGATAGTGATGATGATGACGACGACGATGATGATGATGATGGTGACGATGAGGGTGACGATGGTGATGATACGGATGACGGTGATGCTGACAGTAATAAATCTGGTGACGACGTTGATGCTGATGATGATGGTGGTGATCATGCTGATGACGATGGTGATGATGACGATGGTGATGACGATGATGATGATGATGATGATGATGATGATGATGATGCGGATGCTCATGATGATGAGGACGATGATGGTTGCGATGATGATAATGGTGATGACGCTGATTGATGGTGGTGATGATCATGCTGCTGATGATGGTAATGATTATGATGCTGATGATGATGCTGATGATGATGACGGTGATGACGGTGTTGACTTGCTTTTATGACGATGGTGGTGACGACGGTGATGACGACGATAATGATGATGATGATGATGATGATGATGATGATGATGATGATGATGATGATGATGATGATGATGATGATGATGATATTGGTGATATTGGTGATGGTGGTGGTGGCGGTGATGACGGTGGCGGTGATGATAATGTTCGTGATGAGCGGTGCTGGTGATGGTGATGACGATGGTGATGACGATGGTGATGGTGATGGTGATGAAGGTTGTGATGATGATGGTGAGAATGGCGATGGTGCTGATGATGATGACGACGATGATGATGATGATGATGATTATGATGATGATGATGATGATGATGATGATGATGATTGTGGTGATGGTGATGGCGATGGTGATGGTGATTGTGATGGTGATGGTGGTTGTGATGACGATGGTGATGACGATGATCATGATGACGATGCTGACGATGACGGTGATGGTGGTGGTTGTGGTGATAGTGATGATGATGGGGATTCGGATGATGATGACGATCATGATAAGGTGAGCCGCTCGCGCGTAGTCTGGGGAGAGAGGAGAGTACTACCCATATGGGGCACTTGCAGAGAGGAGAAAGGCGGAAAAACATGGGGAGAAGCAGGAGGGAGGAGGACGAGGAGAAAGAGGAGGGGAGGAGAAAGCAATAATAATAGTAAAAAGGAGGAGGAGGAGGAGGGAGGAGGAGAAAGGGCTGGAGGAGGAGGAGAAGGAGGAGGAGGAGGAGGAGGTGGAAGGAGGAGGGCGCGCGAGCTGGGAAAGGAATGCGAGGGAAATGGTGGGGGGGAGCCCGAGGAGGGGACAGAGAGCAGCGCGGGCGGGCGGAGGTGCGAAGTCGACCTCCCTCTGGGCCTCCGCGGTGG
>CAUYUJ010007816.1:7500-30000 GCA_963575745.1 Prorocentrum cordatum
AGGAGGGGGAGGAGGAGGAGGAGGAGGAGGAGGAGGAGGAGGAGAAGGAGGAGGACCAGTGTAAACTCAAGAGTCATCAACGATGTTGCAATAACCCTCCCTTCAAGCTCCCTCTTCATAGGCTCCTACAGCAGTTCATTTCCACTTAGGGAACTGCCTCGTCGGAAGACAACCGTTTGAAGATTCTGAAGCATGCCGAAACAGTGTTCTCGGGATTCCAATGCCACGGATCAACCTGACCCCTTGTGTCTTGACGAGCCTGAATCGTGCCAGAACGCCATTCCTGGGACTTCGACACCGCTAATCAACATAACTATTGCACCCGCATAATCCTGATTCTTTCCCAAACACCATGTCTAGTACAGTGGTCATGGGGATCCGTGAAACTCTAGAAAGGTTGTAAACCAATGTGCGCGGCGCTAAGGCGAGAGCCACATTTTGAAAGGAACCGCCCTCAATCCGTGAAGCTCCTGCAGATGTATAAGACGAATGCACAAGGCGCTAAAGCGAGAGCCACATGTTCAAAACCACTCGCCCTCAATCCGTGTAGCTCCTGCAATTTGTAAGAACGAATGTGCGCGGCGAGGAGGCGAGAGCCACATTTTGAAAAGGAGCCGCCCTCAAGCCGTGAAGCTCTTGCAAATGTGTAAAACGAATGTACGCGGCGCGAAGGCGAGAACCACATTTGAAAACCACCCGCCCTCAATCCGTGAAGCTCCTGCAATTTGTAAGAACGAATGTGCTCGGCGCGAAGGCGAGAGCCACATTTCGAAAAGGAGCCGCCCTCAAGCCGTGAAACTCCTGCAATGTTTTCAACGACTGTGCGCGACGCGAAGGCGAGAGCCACATTTTGAAAACCAACCGCCCTCCATCTGTGAAACTGTGGCCAATGTTTAAGCTTCAGGGTCATAAAGGGTGAGGTGGTCTTAGGCGAAACGCCTGGCCCGCCCTAAAAACTGGACTCGGGGTGCGACAGGGAGCAGTTCTTCATAACGGCAAGGAGAGGAGGAGGAGGAGGAGGAGGAGGAGGAGGAGGAGGAGGAGGAGGAGGCCAAGGAGGCCAAGGAGGACCAAGGAGGACCAAGGAGGACAAGTTTCTTTCATTATTTCAAGACGTCCCCTGCCCCTCCCCTCGTCCGCGCACACGCCACTGGCCATGGTTTGCGAAGCCCCCTTTTAAACCAGGCGGAGCTAGGGCGGTGATATATTGCTGCTTCTCCTCGCTTCCTTCAGTATCGTTCAACCTTTCCCCATCCCCACCAGGCCATGGCACCTCAGCCCCACCATCCCGCCGCCCCAGTTGTGGAGAGGCCCCTCGAAACCCAGAGGGAACAGCCTTGATCCCCACCGAGGGGTTAGCTCGGCCCGTGGGGCCCAGGCCAAGTTCGGGCGGGGCTGGGACGAGTACAAATCCGTTCGAGAGCGTTCTGGAACGCTCTCCGAGCGTTCCGGAGCGCTCTGAGCAGGCCGCGGCGCAAGAGACATCCTCCAGAGCCGCCTGATCTCAGAGATTCCCGATGTATGTTCGTCCGATTGTATCTTCGTCCTGGCTTCGTTTTGCACGCCAGCGGGGATAGGTCGGCGGCGAGCCAACATACTAATACTATGTGTGCGTCGCCCTCCCAGGGGCGACGCGCCCGCCGAGAAATCTGATAGCATATGCGCGGCCGCGGACGCTTTCTGGCCGCACCGCTCGGGAAGCAAAATTACAAGATGGTTCTACCAGATGTTCGGGTCGGACGCACGCCTCCTAGGAGGTATTTGTATCAGGGGGCCACGTGCGAACCCTACCCCCACCCCCCGCGTTTCCTGAGGGGGAGGGTGGGGTTCACTTCGAGCGTGGGGGGCTGGGGCAGGGTTTGCACGTGGCCCCCTAGGTATGCGGGGGTGGACAGAACCCCCAACAGTGACACGTCGATTAGTGAACTGTCCGTTTTCGGTTCTCGAGAGGGCGCCGTGGCCGTTGTTTTCCAGGCTTGCGCCCGCCAGGTTTGGGCCTCGGGTCGTTTTCCCTACACCACGTTTTGCTAAAGGGGGCCACGTGCGAACCCTACCCCCCCCCCCCCCCCGCGATTCCTGATGGGGAGGATGGGGTTCACTTCGAACGTGGGGGGCTGGGGCAGGGTTTGCACGTGGCCCCCTAGGTATGCGGGGGTGGACAGAACCCCCAACAGTGACACGTCGATTAGTGAATTGTCCGTTTTCGGTTCTCGAGAGGGCGCCGTGGCCGTTATTTTCCAGGCTTGCGCCCGCCAGGTTTGGGCCTCGGGTCGTTTTCCCTAAACCGCGTTTGACTAAAGGGGGGTCTGTCCATCCGGGGAGGCGGAGGGGGAGAAGGAGGAGGAGGAGGAGGAGGAGCAGGAGGAGGAGGAGGCGGAGGCGGAGGAGCAAGAGGAGGAGGAGGAAGAGGAGGAGGAGCAGCAGGAGGAGGAGGAGGAAGAGAAGGAGCAGGAGGAGCAGGAGGAGGAGCAGGAGGAGGAGCAGGAGGAGGAGCCGAGGTGTGTCCTGGTGCGTCCCAGTGCGGACCGGTGGAGCGGCGCTCGCTGCCCCGGACCCGCTCGCCCGGGGCCTTCGCGCCGTGCCTCCTCGACGCGCCACCGCGCCGCCGCGCTCGCGGCGGCAGGTCCAGCGTCGCGACGGCCTCGCCGAGCAGGCCCTGCCGCCCCCCCAAGACGACGACGACGACGACGACGACGACGACGACGACGACGACGACGACGACGACGACGACGACGACGACGACGACGGCGACGACGACGACGACGACGACGACGACGACGACGACGACGACGACGACGACGACGGCGGCCTCGAACAAGTGAAAAAAACGCACGAGTTGGCGTCGCAAGGGCAGCGTGGGATGTGGCGCCGCTGGCCCGTCTACTGCAGTCGAAGGGCACAAAGCTGCAGAAAGAGAAACTTTCGACGGTCCGCGCGGATTCCTTGGATCCTCGCTGGGCGCTCTTCGGGTTTTGGGCTTGGCGGCCGCAGTTTGCACAAGGCGGGATATCCAGGGAGAGGTAGCACTCTTTTGGCCTGACGGCCGCGGTATGCAGGGTGTGCGAGGCGTGTCGGGAGGCGCTTCCTTCAAATCTAACAACCCCAATTTGTCGGGCGAGAAACAGAAGCTTTCGGAGGTCCGCGCGGGTTTTTTTGGATCGGCGCTGGACTCCTTCTGGCGGCCCCACAGGCGCCGCTCTCGGCACGCTCCAGGCGCCAGGGAGCGCCGGAAGAAGCCCGCACGGGCCCCCGAAAGCTGTTGTGATGCCGGCGCGACGCTGCTTCGTCTACTCCAGATTTCGTAATAAAGGGAGGGGGGTCTCATTTCGGGGGGGGTCTCTTCCAGGCTATCTTGGAGGGCCTGGGGGTGTCTGGGGACGATGTTTTGGAGGGTTTTCCCACGGGGGGGGGTCTGAAATGGCTTGTCTTGGAGGGTCCAGACCCCCTCCCTTTTATTACGAAATCTGGAGTAACCCCGCTGCTACGGTGAGGAATTGTTGCTTGGCGCGGACCTCCGACACTGTTTGTTTATGCGAACTTCTCGTGGCTGCCGCGGCCCATGCGACACGCTGATTAGGTATGCCTGGCAAGCTGGACAGCGTGCAGCTGGGCTTCCGTGGGACGGGGGGCCGAGAAAGGCTCGGAGCGTCGATGCTTGAGGGCTTGGACGTGCTTAACGTGTGAGCAACCGTTCTAGACCGTTCACGCTGGCGTCGCGTAATGGGGGGGTGACAAATGGGGGCAGCGAGAGCTGCAGCAAAGGAACCCTTTAGGGCCCCTGCAGGGGCCCTTAAGCCCCCCAAAGAAGGAATCGAGGGCCCGAGAAGTGCACCTTGCTCCCCCCTCCAATTCATCTCCCGCCCATCAAGCGACGCCCAAGCTCCGTGCGCCGGGGAGGGGGGTCCAGCGCCGTTCCAAGCAATCAGCGCGGACCTCTGGGAGCTCATGCTTATGCAATGTCTCGCTCCTCGACATTGGCGGTTCGAAGGTCGAGGTTTTCGGGCTCTGTAGTCGGCCCAAGCGTCGCCGCCGACGCCGACAACGACCGACGGCCCGCGGCGGCGACGCTGAGCGCGGACGCAGCCGTGCGTAACGTGGGAAGCTGGATTGGCGAACGAACAACACGCACCCACACCCGTATTATATCTTACGGAAGAGAAATGCTGGGGAGGCTTGTCCAAGGGGGGTTGTCCAGGGGGGGTGTCTGGATCCCCGCTGGGTTGTCCAAGGGGTTGTCCAGGGTACGTCGTCCTTTCTTCATTGATCAGCATGGGTTGTCCAACTTGTCCGGGGGGGGGGTCTGGGGATTTTTCGTAGCCTTCCCCAGGGTCCGACAATCTGCACCGATACCCAGAGCCAGTCCTTCTCCCTCCGACCCTCCCTTGGGTAGTGTGGCAGGCCAGGGATGCGCGCTTGGCCGCACGTTTTTCGGCGGCGAGCAATGAGAGGGGGAAGTGAGAATGAGAAGGCTCGTCAGAAGGGGGCGGGACTTCTCGGAAGCCCTCCGGCCTCCTGACCAGTTCTTTACGTCTTCGGGGAACGCTTCAGAAAATTTCCCGGAAGGCCGGGGGGCTTCCGAGCCTTCTGAGGAGGAGGAGGAGGAGGAGGAGGAGGGGGAGGAGGAGGAGGAGGAGGAGGAGGAGGGGGAGGGGGCGGGGGGGGGTAGGGGGGGGAGGGTGAGGGGGAGGGGGAGGGGGAGGCCCGCCCCTTCGTGGGCTCGCCGCCGAGTGTTCCCCGGCCGGCTCCACCGACAGCACGAGCCTGTGTTGGCCCTCTTTGCGCCGCCTGCGTCGCATTGGGGCGCTTCCCGCGGGCGACAAGCATGCCCGTATCCGCGGCCTCGCGGGCGGCCTGGGCCCCTGGGCAACGACCTCCGAAAAGTTGATGCTTACACGTTCCTCGGGACGCGTGCCCAGCCCTTCCGCCGGACAGCACAGCCTGCCCGGAACCAGCGTGGCGGCATATAGGGGCCTGACAAGCTGTACGGATGAAGATCTTTCGGCATCCTTCCTGGTGGCCGGCGGGGCGCGCCAGAGCCCCTGAGATCTCAGAGTTGCAATTTTGGCACCGCGGGCGGATTTGCCTTGCCTCGAGCCCTGGGGCCACAGATCCCCAGGGGGGGCACGATCGTGTCGCTGCGTGAGTTCCGATCCCTCGGGGAGCAAGCAATGACGTAAGCATGAACTTTGGGAGACTCGCGCGGATTTCTCGGATCGGCGCTGGGCTGGAGCCCCATGGTGGCGCCTCCAGCGCCGCCTCTGGCGCGCTCCGCGCGCCAAGGAGGGGGGTCCAGCGCAGATCTGAAAAATACGCGCGGACCTACGAAAGTTTATGTGTATGCCATTGTTTTTTCCCCCACCTTCAGCTCCACCGACAGCACGCAGTATGGGCAGGCCCTCCCTCCGCCGCCTGCGTCGCATTGAGAAGTTTTCGATCGACACGCACACGTTTCGAAACACAACGACAGCGTGCACGTAATTTCTCGGAGGTCCTCGCAAATTTCTTGAATAGGCTTTGGGCCCCCCTGGCGGCACCTCCAGCGCTAGCCTCTTGCAAGGCTGGAGGTCTCCTGCCTTCCGAGAAGGCCACGCCCCTCACCCCTGCCACCCTTTTATGATCGTTGCTGCGCGCCGCCATTATGGGGGCAGATCCTCTTAAGCCGCTCGCCCCATGTCCTGTAGACCCTCGCCAGTCCTCCTCTGTCCTCTGCGTGGGCAGTCGGCCCAGCCTCCAGCCCTCCTGCCTGCTTGCCCCTGTCATCAACATCATTATCCTCGTCATCAACATCATCATCCTCGTCATCAGCATCGGCATCAGCATCATCTCCACCATCATCAGCATCGTTGTCACCATCATCACCATCATCACCATCACCATTAGCAACATCATCAGCAGCATCATCACCATCATCATCGTCATCGTCATCATCGTCATCGTCATCGTCATCATCATACTCATAAGCATAATCATCATGATCATCATCATTATCATCATCATCAGCAGCTGCAGCATCGTCGTCATCGTCGCCGTCATCATCCTCATCATCATCAGCAGCAGCAGCCGCATCAGCATCCTCGTCGTCGTTGTCGTCATCATCGTCAACATCGTCATCAACAGTCGCATCGTCATCGGCATCATCATCATCACCATCACCATCGTCATCATCATCGTAGTCCTCATCATCGTCCTCATCGTCATCGCCATCATCCTTATCGGCATCATCATCATCAACATCATCGTCATTATCATCCTCATCCGCATAATCATCGTGGTTATCAGCATCACCACCATTCCTCTTCGTCATCGAGATCTTCTGTTTCTCTTCCCTATATCTCCCTCTTCCCCCCTCTGCCCCCCCCCTGACATCATCCTGCTCCTGCTCGCCTTGGTGCTCACCGCCCCCTCATTCCCCCCCACTCGCTCGACGACAACAGAGACGACGCCGGCAACAGCGACGACGGCAACGGCGACGGCGACGGACGACTGGGACGGCGGTTGCGGCGACGATTGGCGGCTGCGGCAGCCGCGGCGGCGACGGCGGCGGCGGCGACGGCGGCGATGGCGGCGATGCACGCAGCGGAGGTTCTCTTCGTTCATTCCGCCGTCCGGCGCGTGTTCCCTTCCGGGGAGCAGCCTGCCGCCGCTGATGGAGGCGGCCAGCGCGCCGGCCAGGGGAGCGGTAGCGGGGGAGGATGTGGTGGAGGAGGAGGCGGAGGAGGAGGAGGAGGAGGAGGAAGAGGAGGAGGAGGAGGAGGAGGAGGAGGAGGAGGTGACGGGGGACGGGGGAGTGGGAGGCTGGAAGGAGCAGGTGGGGGAGGAGGAGGGGGAGGGTAAAGGGGGAGAGGCTCGAGGGGGAGAATGGGGCGGAGGAGGAGGGGGAGGGGCATGGAAGGGACGGGGAAGGGAAGAGGGGGAGGTCAAGGAGGGGGGAGCCCCCTTTCCTTGACGTCCTCCGCTGTTTTCCTGGTCCTCCTTCCCTTCTCTTCCTCCTCCGCTCCCCCTCTCCGATGGAAAGTATGGCGACAAGCATGGCTGGGCGACAGACAACGATGATAAGAATAAGAGGGAGGGAAAATAGCAGGAGGAGTGAAAGCAAGGATCATGAGGAGGGAGGCGAGGAGGAAAATGAGGAGGAGGAGGACAAGAGGGAGCAGGATACTGGCGGGAATGCTGAATCTGAGGACGATGACGGGGAAGGAGCTCCCTTGGCTCCGCGGACGACGAAGGGCGTCGAGCCGCCACGGACGGCGGCGAGCGGCGACCGACGAGCGGCGCGGACGCCGACGGCGATCGGCGAGCGGCACAACGACGAGAGGCGACGAGCGCCGGCGACCGCGGCCGGCGCGCGCCGCCCGGCCGCTGCGAGGCGGCGCACGCCGGCCGCCCCTCGGACCACTTCAGCCGCTGCAGCTCCGTGGCCTCGGAGAGAAGCGGCGCCCGCCGCCCGCCGCCGCCGCCCGCCGCTGGCGGCGTTCGTCGCCGCCCTCGGCGGTTGTCCGCCCCTGCCGTTCGTCCTCGTCGTGGTCGTCTCCTCGTCCTCGCCCCCAGGGGCCCGACGCTCCCCAAGAGAGTGGGGCGGGCTACTGTGGTTGGGGGCCATCCTGGGGAAGTGGTCCGGACCTCCGGGGCCCACGCATTTCAGGAGGGAAAAAACACACAGACACAATTAATCGTCCACTCCCAGGAAAATATAGGAAAATATGGGAAGTGGGGGGGAAGACAAAAACCCAGAAAATATGGAAAAATATGGGGGATGTTTTTATTTGTGTGTATTTATTTGTGTGTCCTGTGGCCCCTTCAGCATCGAAGAATTGCAGCAGCCGGGTGTCAGGGTCGTCCGTGGTCGTCTCCACGTCTTCGGAGGTCGTCTGCTCGTCGTCGGAGGTCTGCGGCACCCGGGCTGGCTTCCAGCGGCTGCGCCTCGTCGAGAGCATTCCAGGGGTGCCTGGATCGTCCCGAGCGGCCGCCCGAGGCCCGAGTGATGGGCCGGAAGCCAGGTGTCGTCCTCCTCCTCCTCCTCCTCCTCCTCCTCCTCTCCTCCTCCTCCTCCTCCTCCTCCTCCTCTCCTCCTCCCCCTCCTCCTCCTCCTCCTCCTCCTCCTCCTCCTCCTCCTCCTCCTCCTCCTCCTCCTCCTCCTCCTCCTCCTCCTGGGTGACGGTGTCCGTCCGTCCGTCCGTTCCCGTCGTCTGTGGTCGTCCTCCTCGTCGTCGTGGTGCAGTGAAGACGCAGGGGTGGGGATCAGATCGGGTTCGGAGGGGGCTCGGGCTCGCCGTTCCTCAGGTCCGTCCATGGCTCACCGTCACCGTAGGGGCTTGGTAGGCGAATTCGTGCCTGCGCAGGGGCTAAATAAAGCAGCGTGAGCGAGCGGTGCGTTTGTTTGCTCTTCGCAATTTTCTGTTAGCCTCCAGCGGTTTTACCTTGCCTTGCCGTCCGTAGCTGTTCCGCGCGCACCCAGCCGGTTCTGGGGCCAGAACGGGGCTTCGTTCCTTACGAAACATTTCTTGTGGCAGTAGCTTGACTGTAGTCGTTGTCGCGCGTCGTGGGGGCTCGGAGCCGACGCCGAGGTCCTTGGTCGTTGACGTCGTCGCCGTCTTCGTCGTGCGTCGTGCGTCTTGCGCCGTCGTCGGTTGCCGGTCGTCGTTCGTCGCCGTCGTGGTCGCTACCATCGGCCATGCTTGTCGACGTCTCCTCAGAGGAGGGAGAGGTAGGAGGAGGGAGCACAGGGGACGGATGATGGAGGACGGGGGAGGATGCAGGAGGATGAAATTCTCCCCCCCCTCCCTCTTCTCTCCTTCCTCCTCCGTCCCTCCTCCCCTCCTCCCCTCCTCCCCTCCTCCTCCCCTCCTCGTCCTCCCCCTCCTCCTCTTCCTCCTCCTCCTTCCTCCATGCTTTCTCCCCTCCCGCTGGTGTCCGCCGTCCCTTCTTCCCCCTCCCCCCTCCCCCCTCTTCTCCCTGCTTTCCCTCCCTCCTATCTCTCGTTACTCCTCCCTCCTCCCCTCCTCCCCTCCTCCCTCCTTCCCTCCCTCCTCCCTCCTCCCCCTCCCCCCCTCCCCTCCTCTCTCCTCCCTCCCTCGTCACTCTTGCTCTGTGTCTCTCCCCCCTCTCCCCATGGGAGTGCCCAGGAGCCCCTGGAGGCGCTTGGGGGCGCCTGGGAGCACTTGCAAGCAAGAGCGCCTGGGAGCGCCTTGAGAGCGCCTGGGAGCGCTTGGGAGCGCTGAAGAGCGCTTGGGCTGAGGAGCTCTGGAGATTTCTTGGGAGCGCCTGGGAGCGGTTGGAGGACCAGCCGGGGCGGTCAATCGCGAGGGCCCTCCGCGCGGCGCCCGCTCGGCGCAACGCCCGCTGGCGGTCGGCCACGTGGGAGCGTCGGGGGCAGCGCTCCCAGAGATCCGACGCTCCAAAACACATCGGAGCGGGCGGTTTTTGGCAGTGGGTCGGCCTCCGGGAGGCCTCGCCGGGCCCTGGGGCCGTCAACGAAAACGATTCAGAACGGAAATCCGGCCAGAGGGAAGTGGTCCAGACCTTAATGGGGGCCCACAGCCGGATGTCTAGGTGGATAGGGCGGAACCTTTCACGTCGGACGGTATCGTCTGACGTTTTTTCAGACGGGCGGTTGGTCACGTGACGGGAGTCGGCGGCTCGAAGGTGGGGCACTGCAGGTCTTTCAGGGGCAGCGCTGATAGGGGAGGCAGCGCCGTCGGCGAGTCGATCGCGATGTGGCTGGGGATGTCGAAGTGGAGGTCGAGTCTTCAGGGGCAGCGTTAGAGGGGGCAACGTCTTCGTCGGACGTCTTCGTTGCCCCTCGGTGGTTTTCCAGCCTCGGGGTGCTTTCCTTGCGGCTGCGTCTCGCCGAGGACGTTCCAGGAGTGCCAGGATATCCCCGAACGGCCGCTGGAGGCTGGCCCGAAAGCTGCCAGGGGGAACGTGTGAAGGAGGGGATCGGTTCGGGGGGGGTCGCCCATTGATCCCCGATAGGGGCCCGATAGCCAGCCCCGCCCACGACCCTGCGGATTTGTTATCGCGGACGTATCGCCGATCCATCCGCGATGTATCACCGATTCCAGGTCGATGGCTCCCCCCTGAACTAGTCCCCCATAGCGTTCCCCCTCAGGCCCATGTCGGGTGTTCGAGTATGTTTTTGTCCGAGGTCTTCGAAGGATTCCGAAGGCCTCGGAGTTTTCGGGCTGCGAGCGTTTCCGATGGTCATCGGAAGTTTTGTCGGAGACTTTCGCGGCCTGGGGTGGTTCCCATCAGCTGCGCCTGGTCAAAGGCGCACAGTCGGGGCGCTGAGGAAGGAACCCTTTTCCGTTGCGGAGGGGCTCCGCGTCCCTCAAGTGTTTCACAGCTTGCCCCAGGTGTTCCTTCTGCTTTCGATGGGAAATCGAAGTTCAACTTATGTGGAAAAAAGGGGCCTCGTTCCTTCTCTAGGGTTCCTGAGGTCAACGCCTCGACTGTCCTGGAGCCGCCCGTGCGCCCTCCAAGACAAGCCATTTCAGACCTCCCCCGTGGGAAGATAGCCTGGAAGAGACCCCCCCCGAAATGAGACCCCCCTCCCTTTATTACGAAATCTGGAGTACTGGAGTCGCCCGTGCGCCGCCGCCGCCGTGGCAGTGGCCGCCGCCGTGGCAGTGGCCGCCGTCGGCACCCCCGCCGCCGTCGGGCAAGGGCGTTTGTGGGTGGCTCGGGCGCGGCCCGGCGGCGCTCCTGGCCGCCCGGGCGGCGGCGTCGACTCGGGAGGGAGAGGCTGGGTAGTCGAAGGCCAGACTGTCAGATTGGATTGGGCCCCACAGAGGAGGAGGAGGAGGAGGAGGAGGAGGAGGAGGAGGAGGAGGAGGAGGAGGAGGAGGAAGAGGATGGGGAGGACCAGGGGGATGAGGAGGAGAGGCAGGAGCAGGAGCAGGAGCAGGAGCAGACGCAGGAGCAGACGCAGGCTGAGGAGTAGGAGGAGGAGGAGGAGGAGGAGGTCGCCCATTCCTCTCCCACGGGCCAGTCTGGCCTGGCCAAGCTGGATGATCTGGGTTCTTCGCCAGACTGGATTCGCGCTGGCTCCCTCGCCAGATTGCCCCCGTTTGCCAGATTGGGCCTGCCAGATCGGCGCCAGATTGGCTTCGACTACCCAGAAAGAAACACACAGACACAATTAGTCGTCGACTCCCAGGAAAATGTGGGAAAATATGGGAGGTGGTGGAGAAGACAAGAAACCCCTAAACATAGGCGAAAAGATGGGGAATCCTTTTATGTGTGTGTATTTATTTGTGTGTTTGTGGGCCCCTTCATCGACGCCGTCGCCGGTCAGCGGCGTGGCCGCCAGGCAGCGGCTTCGGCGAGTCGATCACGATCTGGTCGGGGATGTCGAAGTGGAGCGCCCCGCGCGCGCGGCGCCGCGCACGCGCGCGCGCCGCGGGCCGCCGCCGCCGCCGCGCCCGTGGCCGCCGAGCGGGGAGGAGGGCCGGCTTGCCGGGGCAGCGTGGGAGGGTGGCAGATTCGCCTCCGTCGGACGCCTTCGTCGGACGGACTCGCCAGGCAGTTTCGGCGCTCCCGTGGCTCGGCATCGCTCGGACGTGTGCATTTTTCCCCCGGCGAGGGCAGTCGAGGAGCAGCCTTGAGCATGTGGGGATGGACGTCCGAGCGATGGCGAGGTGGCTTTCCTGTGGTTTTGCGGCCTCGAGATGCCCTCCAGCGCTAAGTCGGGCGTGTCCCTCTACAGGGGGAATATTCAAAAATAGTCATGAAAAAGAATAGGGGGACGATTTTGGGACAATTTTTGAATATTTGGGTGGTATTTTTTGATTATTTGTTCGCCCAAATTTCCCTGTAGAGGGACACGCCCGACTTAATTCCAGCGGCTGCGCCTCGCCGAGGGCGCTCCAGGGATGTCCGGATCATCCCGAACGACCGACGGTGGCTCCAGTTATGGCCCGAAAGAGCCGCGGGGGGGAACGTCTGAAGGGAGAACTAGGCTCAGGGGGGGACGCATCGGCCCCCAATCGCCCATTGATCTCCGATGCTGTCGGAGATTCGGCCGCAGGTGTCGCATATGGCAACGCAGTGGATCGGGGCTGGACAGAACCCCCAACAGTGACACGTCGATTAGCGAATTGTCCGTTTTCGGTTCTCGAGAGGGCGCCAGGGCCGTCATTTTCCAGGCTTGCGCCCGCCAGGTTTGGGCCTCAGGTCGTTTTCACTAAACCACGTTTTGCTAAAGGGGGGTCTGTCCATCCCCGAGTGGGGTCGCCCATATCGTTGTGACTATGGGCAGGCAGGGCGTCCGCACCACACCCCTTTACACCACACCCCTTGCCGCCTTCCAGAGATGGGGGGCCGACAGCCCACACCGCCCACGACCGTGCGGATGTGCCAGCGCGGGCCTATCGCCGAGGCATCGGCCACGTGTCGCCGATTTCCAGGTCGACGGCTCCTCCCCTGAGCTGGTCACCCCCCAACGTTTCCCCTCCCTCAGTCTTTGGGAAGAGGGCCAGCGATCCAGGTCGACGGCTCCTCCCTTGAGTTGGTCACCCCCCAACGTTTCCTCTGCGGGGCATGAAAATGACCACCGCCACTGCTTCTTGTCTGCGCCGCCTTCCAGCCGGCCAGAAAAAGAAGCAGTGGCTGTGGTCATTTTCCTGGTGCCAAGCTTAACGAAAATGACCACGACCACTGCTTTGTTTCTTGTGGCTGGAAGGCGGCAACAAAAGAAAAGCAGTGGCTGTGGTCGTTTTCGCGTCCCGCATCCCCTCCCTCAGTCTTTGGGAAGAGGGCCAGCGATCGAAGATGATGCATCGGCAGATACAGGAACTTTCGGACGTCTGGCGGGGGAGGCAGTGAAGGGAGGGAGAGGTGGAGGGATGGGGTGGAGAGGGCTCATGAGGAGTGGAAGGTAAGGAGGGATGGTCCAAAAAGAAAGGCCGCATACGCATAAACACTCGGAGGTCCGCGTGGATTTCTGGGATCGGTGCTCTACCTCCTCCTGTCAGCGCCTCTGGCGCCGTCCCTGGCGCGCCCGGCGCCCCAGGGAAGGAGGTTCAGCGCCCCAGAATCCCATTCGGACTTCAGAACATTTGTGCTCATGCCGTCGAAACTTCGCAACGAAGGTTCAGCCTTGATGTGCTCTGCGGAGGGGGGTTCTGCCCCATGTAGCCTGCACGCTCACGACACCTTGTCCAACCCTGTTGCTACTCGTCATGCTCCCGTTGCTGGTGATTCTCTTGCCTGGCTTCCTGCTGCTCATCCTGCTACAGGCTCCTCTTCGTTCAGGAGAAGAGTCATGAAGCATCATGTTGCTGGAGTGGCTGCTTCAAACAGGGGCAGTACATCCCGACCATGCGAGTGTTTTGAAGGTGTGTGCCCTCCCTGGTGACTACGTTTGCACTCGCAGGTTCTTGGCACGTGCGAGCGTAGCAAGATGTACGATGTCAGCTTTGGTCTGTGCAAGAACGTCTGAAGCTCCCGGATGACCGCGAGGCACGTGTGTTCAATATTGTGTCACCCCGCTAGCGTTCCTCACACAGGTTGGACTGTCTGAGAAGAGTCTTTGGCCTGTCGGGCTTGTGGGATACACATGGTGCAGACAGTCCCAATTCAACGGGGAACGCTAGCCCACGAAAGTGGGCAAGGCGTGCCGTTTTGGCTGTCTCGCGGATTGCCGCGGATGAGATGACTGTCGAGCGTGTCCTCGCTCGTCAGGGCGTGTCCGAGAATGCAAGGTCCGATCTCCTATGCGTCAGCGCCTCCCTACAGACGACGCCAGACGCCGACGTCCCGCGTAAGTCCGGCTCTTCATCGGCGGCGAGCGAAAGGGGTAAGTGCGAATGAGAAGGCTTTCTCAGAAGGCGGCGGGGCGTGCCTTCGGGGAAGGCTCCGAAAACATCTCAGAAGGCCGGGGGACTTCCGATCCTTTTGAGAAGGCCCGCCCTTTCTCACTCCCCCCCCGGGCTCGCCGCCGAGCATTGTTTCCTCCGCACGGCGTGCAGACGCGGACGCTGATACTCAACCCAAGCATAACCTACCTCCCCAGCCCTCTTCCGTGCCCAGCCCCACGCCAGCGTCACCCCGCGCACGAGCCCTGGAGGCATTTACAGCACCACTCGAGGCCGCGAGGGCTCCGGGAGCCCCAACATGATGCGAAAAGACCCTTTTCTTGTCAATATAATCAAGCAATCAAGCAATCCTTGCGGCCATGCCTGGTCGTGCTGTCGTCGGAGTAACGCGTATTTCTACGAGTGGGTTGCTCCGAAAAGGCGATCGTGGCAGAACTGGGCCATGACCACTCCCGGACATCGTCGCCAAAGAGGCAAGGGGTCCTCAGTGAAACGGGTCCTAGGCCCATGGTTGCCCCCCCCAGGACCACTTCTTCAACCAGGGTAGTCTTCTGACGGTCCTGGATAGCGCGGGAAGCGTTTTTGTCCAAATGTTGTTCGCAAGTCTTGCGCGCCGTGTTGTTCACTTTTCCACTTCCTGGATGGGCCCGTGGCCCGCCTGCCTTGTTTTGTGTGTCTTCAACGCGTTATAGCACAGAAGTGTTGACGTATCAGCGAGATGTTCCTGACGTCCTTTGTTCATGGGCGTCGCAAGTGGACAACGGAAGAAACATATGCAACAAAGACACCCCCCTGGGTCCATGCAGGGACCCACGGGCTTGAGAGCGAGGGACAACGTCCAGGACCCCATCTCCTCCCACAAGCAAAATACGCTTGCTCTCGACTGCATTCTCTTCGACGTTCCCTCTGCTCGCGGGTGTACACGCAGGCCAGCCACAACTGGGGGAGCTGTGGTCCTTACCCCCCTGGGGGACCCATCGATTTCGACACCCCTCTCGAGAGATCGTCGATGCGATGGGTTCCCCCAGGGGGGTAAGGACCACAGCTCCCCCAGCTATGGCTGGTCGGACACGGTCAGCGAGGCTGTTCTGCCGTTGTGGCGTTTTTTTCGGGCTGTGCCGACACCGGCCGCGGAGAAGGAGCGGGAGCAATGCATAGGATTCGGCACTACATCGGATTCGGCCCCTTCCCTTCATCCTGACGTCCGCAGACCTGAGGGTTTCAAAGCGTGGCCCCAGAGGTCCCGACCGCTTCCCTCGAGGTAATCTCTGTGCCCTGTGTCCGCTTCTGTCGGCACTGGGGCCCGAAAACGGGCCGCAGAGAACTAAATCGATGAAACGCACGCCGGGATTGAAAGTGAAACGTATCTTCGGAGATCAGGGCAGCACCGCGTTCCTCACGAGCAGTGCGCATACCCGTATCTCGGCGGCAAGCGAGGGGGGAAATGAGAAGTAGAATCCCTTCTCCGAAGGCGCCGGGGCTTCTTAGAAGCCCTCGCGCCTTCTCACAGGTTTTCTGTGTCCTCGGGGAGGCTTATGAAGCTTCTCAGAAGGCTGGGGGACTTCCGCGCATTCTTAGAGGGCCCGCCCCTTCCTCACTTCCCCCCTGGGCTCGCCGCCGAGTATCAGAGCGTGAATTACCTCCCCCGCTTTCGCTTCCAGGCAAAACCAAGCCATACCACGCGCCTCCTCGTCAAGCGTCCTGACCAGTACAGGCCGCAATTTGGCATTGTTTGGTATCTCTTGGAAGCGAGGGTGGTCAAAAGCGAGGGAGGTTTGTTTTCCCCTTAGAGTATCCGCGCCCTCGCGGCGCGATCCCGCGGATGCGCGGTCGCACAGATGCGGCCCGCGCGGGCCATCCGCGAGAAACGCCTCGTCGTATCCGCGGGGTCGCGGCCCGGGAGCCCGGCCCGCGAGGCCGCGGACTCGGATATGTCTTTCGCCCGCGATCCCGTCGTGCACAGTTTGATGATGTTGTTCTTGATGATGATGTTGCTGCTGATGATGATGATGAGGAGGATGATGGCGATGATGCTGATGCTGATGCTGATGCTGATTATCATGATGATCCTGATGATGCTGCTGATGATGATGCTGATACTGATGCTGATGATGATGATGGTGATGGTGGTGATGATGATGATGATGATGATGTTGATGATGATGATGATGATGATGATGATGGCGACGAGGATGATGCTGATGCTGATACTGATGTTGATGCTGATGCTGGTTATCATGATGATCATGATGCTGCTGATGATGATGCTGGTGCTGGTGATGGTGATGGTGATGGTGATGAGGAGGAGGAGGAGGAGGATGATGATGATGTTGATTATATGCTGCTGAAGCGGATGCGGATGCGGATGCGGATACGGATGCGGTTGGTGATCGTGGTGGGTGGTGGTGGTGGTGATGCTGAAGATGTCGATGACGATGGCGAGGACGATGATGATGTTGCTGCTGCTGCTGCTGATGGTGGTGGTGGTGGTGGTGGTGGTGGTGACGACGGTGATGACGACGTCGATGACCACGACGACGACCGCGACGACGACCGCGACGACGACGACGATGACGATGCTGCTGACCCCGTCGTGCCACAGCCTTCGCTTCCTCCGCCTGCGGCCACCCCCCCCGCAGGTGGCGCGGCAGGCCTGCGGAGCTGCGGGGCGGCGTCGGAGGCGCCCCCGCGCGCGACGCGCGCGGCGTCGGAGGCCCTTCGGCGGCCACGGCCGTCCCCGACATCCTCTGCGGTCGCGCGCGCTCCCTTCACTCCTCTCCCTCCTCCTCTCCCACCCTCCTCCTCTCCCCCACCTCCTCCTCTCCCCTCCTCTCCCCCCCCTCCTCTCCTCCCCACCCTCCTCCCCTTGCTCTCCCCCCTTTCTTCCCCCCCCCCCTCCCCCCCGCCTCCTCTCGGCGGCCCCCTCCTCTCCCCCCGCGCGCCTTTACTCCTTCCCCCCCCCCCCTCCTCTCCCCTCCCTTCCTCTCGCCCCCCTCCCCCCCCCTTCCCCCCTCCACACGCACACAGTGTGAGCGTAGTTCATGCCCTGAGCTCTTTTTCCACCGTTTTTTTTATGTGCGTGTCGGTAATCATTTTGCGATGTGAGTTCTTCTTTGCACTTTTAGATCAGTTCATTGCGCTGTTCAACACTGCCGTCTTCCGCGTCCTGAGTTCTTCCTCCTCGCGTCCGGTCCTCCTGATATTTTTGCTGTCGTCATCGTGCTCTTCTTGGGTCGTCGCTGCTGGCTGCTCGCGGGGCCTCCAGGCCCGTCCCGCGCCGGAGTTAGATTGGCGTTGGGGCGTTGCTCGGGTGTTTTTTTGGCTGTGCGCGCGGAGCGGGGTGACCGGGACGCGGCAGGAACGGGAGAGCGGGAGCAGAGACGGCAGTGAAGAGCAAGGAGGAGCCGAAGATCCACAGCCACGGGCCTGAAAATGCCAGACACACGTCTCAATGGCACTGCAAACCGCAGCGTGTTTGTTTTGGCGTTTTCCGCTTGTCAAGAGCCCAAAGGGAACAAACACGCACAGGGCGTTATTTCCATTGAAAATATGATATGACTCATCCTCTCCTCTCCCCCAAAAGGCGTGTTGAGAGTG
This sequence comes from Prorocentrum cordatum, assembly GCA_963575745.1. Taxonomy (NCBI): domain Eukaryota; class Dinophyceae; order Prorocentrales; family Prorocentraceae; genus Prorocentrum; species Prorocentrum cordatum. Next base: position 24,912 of record CAUYUJ010007816.1, read on the forward strand.
TTCTACCCTCTCCGTGCGTTGTTGCGTTACGCACACCCGAACTTTACAAGTTAATACCTGTGGTGGCGTGCCTCCCGTCCCGTCCCCTGGCCTGAGTCGTGGGCTGCATGCCTTTGGGAGAAGTCCTCGTGTTTGGGGGGGGGGGTCTTCCGTCCGGCCCCCTGGCCTGAGTCGTGGGCCACATGCCTTCTGGAGAAGTCCTCGTGTTTGGGGGGGGGGTCTTTCTCCCGGCTCTCGTTGCCGCCCTCCGCCTCCTTCCCCCCTCCTGCTGTCGGACACTCAGTTCGCCCGCTACCGGCCAACTAGAGCGCGTACGGAACGCCTCTGCCGCGCTGCGACGTAAAAACGGTGCGGGGGGGGGGGGGGGCTCGCTCCTGGGCTGTCTCGGAGCCCTCGTGGCGCGGTTGTCGGCATCTCTTGGACTTAGGTTTTCATTGGGCCTTTTTGAGGCGATCTGAGGGGACACTTGGGTGGTCGTTGACATGGTGACGACAAGCAAAAAAAACAACTTGCTACAATGCACGGTGTCCCTAATTAGGGGTTATTATGTTTTGGGGAATCTATTTGGAGCGCTCGCGGGAGCCTCGGGGGGGCACAACTGGGACCTCTTGGGGGCCGCTGGGGAGCCTCTTCGGGGCCTCGGGGGAGCCTCGGGGGCCTCTTGGGGCATCCTGGGGGCCTCTTAGGGGGCTTCCTGGGGGCGTCTTGGGCGCCTCTTAGGGGTCTCCTTGGGGTTTCTAGGTGCCGTGTGCTCAAAATGTCGGGTCTCCCGTCTGGGCCCCCTCTTGGAACCGATTTGCTGAACATGGGCGCTTTCCCATCGGATTTTCGCGCTCGCGGGAACCTCTGGGGTCCACTTTGGGGGCCTCTTGGGAGCCTCTCGGGAGTTTTTGTGGGACCTCTTGGGGCTTTCTGGGGGCCCATCGGGGTGTCTTGGGGGCTTGTGGGCGCCTCTTGGAGGCATCTTGGGGCCTCCTGGGGTGATCTGGGGGCCGAGTACTCTTGAAGCCGTCTAGGGGGCCTGTTGGGCCGTTCTGGAGCCCGTTTGGAGGCGTCTTGGGCCATCTTGGGGCGGTCTTGAACGCCTCTTTGTCCGTCTTGGACCGTCGGGACGCCGAAAAGGCGAGAATGCCAAAATCTTCCAATACATTTGAGGACAATGGTATATTTTGCCTTTGGGGGCCTTCTTAGGAGGCTTCTTGGAGGCATATTGGGGCGTCTTGGGGGCATTTGCGGCCGTCTCGAGGCCATTTTGGGAGTCCTGGACTGATCCTTCGACAACTCGGGACCCTCCTCGACCGTCTTGGGAGCCTCTTGGGATCCTCCTAGCCCGTTTTGGGGGCTCTCTCTCTGAGTCCCAAAAGCCCAGGCGACACACCCCACGGTCGCAGTAACGCCAGGGAGCGCTTGGGAAGCTGGGGCTCCGGGCCCTTAAGAACCACATACTGTTTACCTCGCAGAGCTGCATGATTTTTGGAGCACTCTGCTACACGCCAAAGGTACGGTGACGGATTTCTTCTGCGTTCTCTAATCCGAGCGTTCCCGGTCCTTCCAAAAATTGTGGATCGGGGCTTAGCTCCCATCGTTCAGGCTGGCGCTCTCGCCCCAGCGCGGGCCATACTTCTGTTTCCGGGTCCTTCATCATCGTTTGTCCGTTTGTTCCTCCCGCTCTTTCAACTCCTGTTATTGCTGCTGCTGTTCGCCCTCGTCCTACTCCATCCTCCCTTTCCTCCTGCTCATCCTCCTGCTCGTCTGCCACCTCCTCGTATGTACGCAGCTCCCCGTTCCTGATTCCGCATAACGCGATGCGCCCGCGGATAGAGACGAGCATCGGCGCAACGGGAAGGGATGGGTGGGACGGGTGGGATGTCCCGTGGCGCGAGCGCGCCTCGCTTGCCTCTCCGCCCCTGCTCTTGCCCCCCCCCCCAGGGGGGCCCTTCCCCACCTGCGGGTGCCGGGCTCCAGGCTGACGCGTGGCCACCCCCCGTCGTCTGGCTGGGCCTTGGCGGTGGGGCTGCGCCCTTTCGGTGCTCTGTTTGGCCCGGGTGGGCCAGGTGCCTCGGTGGGCCAGGTGCCTCCCGTTCCCGTGGGTTCGGTTGGGGCTCCCGTTCCGAGACGTGCGACGTCCTGATCTTCGCAGCACGGCGTCCCCCAAAATTCCCGACCCTTTCCCCCCAGGGACCGGCTTTTCAGCCTGAGTTCTTTGTTTGACAGTCCCGGGGCCCGGCGAGGGACCCCAGGGGCCGAAGTGAGCGAACAAATTCCCGTCCTGGTTTTTTGCGACGCGATCATGTCTGGGTTCTGGGACACTCGGCACCGGCCGCCGCCGCCTTCTCAGGCCACAGCATCTGCGACCTGGAACTCCTCAGCAGCGGCGAGGACGCCGGCCGCGGCGCCCAGCCCCTCTGGGAGGCCCTCGGAGGTCCCAGGTGCGGAGGGCGTCGTCGTCGTCGTCGCCGCCCTCGTCGGCGCTGTTGTCCTCGCCGTCGGGCGCGAGTCCCAAATTTCTTGCGGCCTCGGCACCTGCTGGCGCGCGCTCTGGGCGCGGCAGTGCCGAGCCGAGGCCGAGCGGAGGCACCAAGGGCAGCCCCCTCCGCTCTCGCTCCGTCTGCCCCCCACCCCCCCTTCCCTCCCAGCTGGGTCCCCGCTCCTCCCCCGCCTCGCTTTTTCCCTCGCCCTTGCCCCCCTCGCCCCTCCGCGACCACGCCGTCGCTGTGATCGGGCACGCCGGCGGGGAGGACGACAAAAAGGCATCCGCTCATGACGACGGCGACGACGACGACGACGACGACGACGGGGACGGGGACGGGGACGGGGACGACGACGACGACGACGACGACGACGACGACGACGACGACGACGACGACGACGACGACGGGGTCGACGACGACGCAAACGACGACGACCACGACGACAATGTCGACCACGACGACGACGATGTCGGCGAAGACGGCGATGACAAGGTCGACGATGACTCCGACGCCGACGACGAGGCTCGCCTCGTCGACGACTGCGCTGACGAGGACGGTCTGGCCAGGAAGTCGAGCGCTTTGACCAGGACACCGAGGCGGACCCAAGCATGGCGACGAGAAGTCCAGCTCACAAACAGAGAGAAGTCAAACAAGTTGGGCCCTCGATTCTTCGATTCATGCTTGCGTCCTCCCCGCCTTCTCGATGACCGCGTCAATGGCCGCTCCGACAACGAACGACGACGAGGTCGACCACGGCGAGCCCGCTTTGCTCTTCGCGCTAAATCGGCCCGGCCGCTAGGGGAGCTCGTCGTCGACGTCGTTGTCCTCGTCCTCGTCCTCGTCGTCGTCGTCGTCGTCGTCGTCGTCGTCGTCGTCGTCGTCGAGTGGGGAGGAGAAGCGGAGGGTGGAGGAGAGGAGGGGGAACGGAGGAGGAGAAGGAGGGGGCGGAAGGTGAAGGAGCCGTATTGGGAGGGGGAGATGGAGGAAGTGAGAAGCGGGAGAGGCGGAGGAGGAGGAGGAGGAGTAGGAATAGGAGTAGGAAGAGGAGGAGCAGGAGGAGGAGGAGGAGGATGAGAAGGAGGAGGAGCAGGAGGAGAAGGAGGACGGAGGAGGAGGAGGACGAGGAGGAGGAGGAGGAGGAGGAAGAGGAGAACGGGAACTGACAGGGAGAGGAAGGAAGAAGGAGAGGAGAAGGGAGATCTTTGGCGAAAGCAGGGAGGAGGAGGAGGAGGAGGAGGAGGAGGAGGAGGAGGAGGAGGAGGAGGAGGAGGGGGAGGGGGAGGGGAGGAGGAGGAGGAGGAGGAGGGAGGAGGAGGAGGAGGAGGAGGAGGAGGACTAGCGGGAAGGCCGTTTGCGGGAATCCCTCCACCGCTCCAGCCCGCCGGGGGGGGGCCGCCAGCATCAGCTCGCACGGCCCGCCGCCGCCGCACGATGGGTGGCCCGGCGGCCGCGGGCGCCGTGAGGCACGTCTGCCTCCGGACCGCATCGGGATTTGCGGTCGGACCGAGGCATCGGGTCGAGGTCGGTTCGGGGAGGGCCTCGGCCCAGGCGCGGAGGCTGGTGGCTCCAGCGGCGAGTGCCATCTCGCAAACCGCAGCCACGGCCGCCCTTCTGGCAGGCACTTCTGGGAGGACCTCCTCGGGCGAGCGGGGACGTGCTGCGCTGCACTGTGGTTGGGCCGCCTCCCCCGACTGCTATCTGGACGTGCTTTTTCCGATGCCCTAGGGCGACCAGGCAGGAGGCCACCGAGGCAGAGGACGGTAAGAAGGCAGATGAGACCAGGAAGGCACTGGAGGCCGCCGAGGCAGAGGCAAATGAGAAGGCAGAGGACGAGGTCAAGGAGGTCACCAGGGCAGAGGAGGGTAATCTAATGGGATTCGGCTCGTCCGCCACCGCGCCTAGTTTGTAGAACAGAGGCCTCTTAAATGATTGCGGGGATCTCTTGGAGGCTTCTCGGGAGCCTTTTGGAGGCGGATGTGGGGTTTCTTCAGGGCCTCTCGGGTATCTCTTGCTGCTCTCTTGGGGTCGGATTTGGGCCTCTTGGGGACCTGGAGCCTATGGGGGCTTCCTGGGGGCCTGCTGGCGGTCTCGGGGATCGTCTTGGGGCGTCGGAGCTTCTCGGGGCCCCTTTGGAGCTTCTCAGGGCCCCTCTCCGGAGCTTCTCAGGGCCCCTTTGGGGGGCCTTTGGAGCCTCTTGGGCCGTCTCGGTGCCATCTTGGTCCGTCTGGGGGCCCTCTTGGGAACCTCTTGGGCAGGCTTGTGGCCATCTCGGGGGCCTCCTCGGCCGTCTTGGAGCGTCGGAAGCCCGAAGAGGCGAGAAAACGCATCCTCCAAACATCCATTGAGCATCATCCGTGATGCTTGCTTCTGGGGGGCCTCCTTGGAGCCCTCGTGGAACGTCTTGGGAGCCTCGTGGGCCATATGGAAGCAATCTGGGCCGTCTTGGGGCGATGCCTTGTCGACTCGGGCCGCCCCTGGACCGTCTCGGGGGCCTCACGGAGCTCTCGTGGCCCGTGAAGGCCTCCTTGGCCCCGAACGTGTCACACGACAGCGTGCGGGCACACTCGGGAGACTCCGAGAGACACTCGGGAAGTCTCGGGAAATCTGGCGCCTGGGCT
>CAUYUJ010007816.1:35000-44232 GCA_963575745.1 Prorocentrum cordatum
GTTTGCGCAAGCCGCTCTGATATACGGCACGTCTATGTCCTGTTGGGCTGGCATGTGTTTAAGGATTGGCCTGGCGAAAGCTGGTTCGGCGGCGTGACTGGGGAGAAAGTCAGAAGGGGCTCGGAAGTATCCTGGACTTCTGAAAAGTTTGGCGAAGGTTTCTGAGAAGTCCCGCCGCCTTCTGAGAAGGCCTTCTCGTTCTCGCTTCACCTCCTCGCTCGCCGCCGACTGATGAATGCGCAATTCACGCATCCCTCATCTTCTCAGCCTCTCCTCCTCTCCATCGCCAAACCCTTCGAATGTTTGGCTCGTAGGCGTGCGCTACAGAAACCCTGTTGCGCCTCCAGCCTCTGCTCCTTCCAGTATGCCAGCAGCGAGGCTGGATTGTGCAAGCATTTTGGTTGGCCATTCTGAACATACGAGTTTTTCTAGCACTCAGCGTGGTCAACACTACGAAGCACGAGGAAGAGAAAGAGAAGGAGATGGCTGTCTAGCGCGCACTTCTAAGCGGTCCACTCCTCCTCCTCCTCCTCCTCCTCCTCCTCCTCCTCCTCCTCTGCCTCTTCCGTCTCCCCGCTTTCGCATTGCGGGATTGCCGCCTCTCCTCCTGGGACCCGCGCAAGGCCAGCCTCCTGCGCAAGGGGTGGAACGTGGTGGTGATCGCCCTCATCACCTACACCTCGACCATCTTTCCGTTCAGGTTGGTCACGTCAAGGGAGGCAGGGAGGAGCCGGTTGTTGCGCCCGTCTCTACCACAGCGTTGCCAGAAACGGATTCGCAAGCGCGATGGGCGCGAGACAGAGAGAAAGAGGGAGAAAGAGAGCGAACATGCAAAACAAGCACACAAACAAAAATGAACGAGATTTGTTCGCAAGACGGCACGAGCACAGATGTTATTCAGGGTTGCGGATTGCCCATGGCGGAGACCTAGAGGCTAGCACCAACACCAGTATCGACGCTTGCCTCCACCGAGGGAAGAGGATCCTGATCTCGGTGGTGGTGGTGGTGGTACTATTCGGGCTTCCTCGGTGGCCGAGAGACGGCCATCAGGACCAGAATCCAGGGCCCTCTCTTCCCGTCGGAGGCAGCCCCCTTTGTTGGCGTCGGCGGCGGCGGCGCTCCCGGGCCCCCAGCGTGGGGTGCTGCCGAGTGTCCCCTCCGCCTGATCGCCCTCTCCGCCCTCCGCCTCCTCCTCCTCCTCCTCCTCCTCCTCCTCCTCCTCCTCCTCCTCCTCCTCCTCCCTCCTCTCCGCCCTCTCCGCGCCCTCCGCCCTCCGCCGCCGACAAAGGTGCTGTTGCCCTCAGAGTTCCCTGGCAGGAGCGGCCGACCTGCAACGCTCCGTGGCCGCAGGCGCCTGCTGGGCCAGTGGCCCCCTGCAGTGGGGCCACTGGCCGCAGAGTTTCCCGAAGGAAGCACCTGCTCTGCCGGGGCTCCCTGAGAGGAGCCGCAGTGTCTTTGGGCGCCCTCTCCTCCTCCCTGGCGGGTGGACCCCGGGGCCTTCCCCCAGAGCGGGTTCTGTTTCATCCTGACTCGTTTTCCGACGGTCCCGGGGCCTGCGGAGGGCCCCGAGAGCCCGAAAACGGCGAACAACTTCGGGACACGTTTCCCTCAGGACCCGTTCCCCCCATGGCGAAGAAAGATCTGACGCCACGAAGGAGGAGGAGGAGGAGGAGGAGGAGGAGGAGGGCTCCTTCCTTCCCCCTCCCTCTTCCCCCTTCCCCAGCCTTCCCTGCCTCATCTCCCCCCGTCGCCCCCGTTCCTCCCCAGGTCCTCCCCGCGTCCCTCCTGCCCCCCTGCATCCTACTCCCGCGCCTCCCTCTTCTCCTCCTCGCCCTGGGTCCCTCCCTTGAGCCCCAGGTTGTGCTTCATGGAGTTCAAGGTGCCAGAGCCGATCCCAGCGCCCGTCGAGTTCACTGTCCTCGAGACCCTCGTCGGCGGCTCAGATTCTTCGAGGGGAGGGGAGAAAGAGGAGGGCCAGGGGCCAGGGTACACCCGGGATGCATTAACGATGCCGCAATGCACGTTCCCGCTCTATATGCGTCTTCTCCTCACCAGTCTCCAGACGCCTTCGTTTCCACTACAGGAAGCGCCGCCCCGCACCCTTGAAAGACGAACACCGCATGGGCCTGCCATTCAAGTGAGAGCTCCGTTTTGAACAGGAACTGCTCTGCATCCTTCATTGCAAATGATACGGAACGCGATGAAGCATGACCGTAAAGTTCTACACGGTGTCCAGCGAGAGCCCTCCTCCTGTGAGAAGGATGGGAAATGGGAAGCAATCACGACATCGGGGGTCTGGGGAGCCGATGGCGAGGTGAAGGTGACGGAGAAGGAGAAGGGAGAACGTGGAGGAGGAGGTGGAGGAGGAGGAGGAGGAAGAGGAAGCGGAGGAAGGGGAGAACGGGGAGGAAGAAGGTCAGGATGATGCAGAGCATGAGAAGACGAGCGGAAGGGGGGGTCAGTGGACGAGTCGGGGGAGGAGGAACAACACGAGAGTGAGGAGGGGAAGAGGAGCAGGCGGCAGAGGAGGAAGCGGAAGATCACGGTGAGGAGGCGCAGCAGCTGAATCCCTCCCCCCCTTCCTCCCCGCGCCCCCTCCTCCCCCATCCCTCCCGTCCTCGCTCCCCCTCCTCGCTCTCCCTCCCCTCCCACTCCCCCCCCTCCCGGAGCATCCGGCTCGCACTGTTCCTGGGCACCCGGGGTGCAGACCGCGCGGCAGCTTCTGGAGCGTGTGAGCCTTCCTCTCCCCTGCCCTCCCCGGAGGAGGACCAGCGGGCGGTGCCCTTTTGCGATCCCCGCCGCCTCGGCCTCCTCGGGCGCCCGGCGGCAGCCCAGGTCGACGTGCTCTTCTGCTGCGACCTGCTCCTGAACTTCCTCTTCTCGTACCAGGAGCACCCGCCCGACCCGCCCCGTGCGCCCCGACCCGGCCCGAGCGCCGACCGACACGACCTCTTCGCGCTCAGGAGCACTGGTCCGACCCTCGTCGTCGTCCTCCCCCTCCTCCTCGATCTCGCCACCCTCCACCTCCGCCTCCCCTTCCTCCTGCATCCTCTCTGGTGTGCCTCCTCTTCCGTCCTGTCCTCGTCCTTCGCTTGGGCCGCCTCTTCCTGCTCCTCCTCTACCTCCTCGTTCTCCTCCCCAGGCAGGTGAGGCTAGACGCCAGCCCTCGTCCGACTCGAAGCCCTCGTCCTCCTCCGCCGTACCTCTGGCAGAGTAAGAAGGAAAGAAAGAGAGAGAGACAGAGAGAGAAACAAAAAACACATAAAACAAACACAAAAAACAAACGAAGAGAGAAAGAGCCCAGCTACTCCTCTGAATCTCCACGGGGCGCGTGCAGCTGCACATTGGACCAGGACGAGGGCCTTTTCCAACAGCTCCATCGATCGGGTCTCGTCCTCCCTTCTTCTCGTCCTCATCCTTGTCTTCCTCCTGCCCCCCTTGGACCTCCTCCTCCTCCTCCTCCTCCTCCTCCTCCTTCGCACCTCCTGACTCCTCCCTCCCCATCCTCAGCATCCTTCCTCCTCCTCTCTCCTCCCTCCTCATCCTCATCCTTCCTCCTCCACGCCCTCCTCCCGCATCCTCCCTGTCCTCTGTCCTCGTCCTTCGTCGTGCTCCTCCCCCTTCGTTCTCCGATGCTCGTCGTCGTCGCTGTCACCGTCTGCCGTCGGTGGCCCGTGGTCGTGGAGGATCGGGGAGGTTGCGGCGGAGCAAGAGGAGGAGAGAGGAGTCGAGAAGAGGACGAAGAGGAGGAGAGTCGGGGCGCTGAAGAAGAAACCCTCTTCGTTGGGGAAGGGCTCGGTGTTCCTTGAAGGTTTCAAAGTTTGCCTCGGGCTTTCCTGAGGTTTTCCACGGGAAATCGAGGTTGAACTTATGGGAAAAAGGGGCCTCGTTCCTTATTTGGGGTTCCTTAGGTCAACGCCCCGACTGTAGAGAGGATCCAGGTCCTTTGACAATCTTGCCCTTGGAGGGGGGGCCCAGATGCCTCCTTGGAGCCCTCCACGATTTCCTGGGGAGCTCAGGGGGAGACCTGCAGACGAGGATAATGGATGAGGAGGAGGAGGAGGAGGAGGAGGAGGAGGAGGAGGAGGAAGAGGACGAGGGAGGAAGGAGGAGGAGGAGGAGGAAATGGGGGGAAAGGGGGGGAAAAGGAGGAGGAGGAGGAGGAGGAGGAGGAGGAGGAGCAGCAGGAGGAGGACGAGGACGAGGACGAGGACGAGGACGAGGACGAGGAGGAGGAGGAGGAGGAGGAGGAGGAGGAGGAGGAGAGGCGTAGAGAGCAGATGCTCGCTCTGCGGGCGCATCGCTCTCTCCCCGTTTTGGGGCAGGTGTCCAAAGCGCCCTGCGGCCCAGGAGAGCGGTGTAACTTCGGCACGGAGAGGCAGGGGGAGCAGGCCGCGGCACCATCCGCACCAGCTCTGCCTCCTCCGCGGTGCCCCCCCCCCCTCCCAGAGAATCGGAGCGGGCGGCTTTGGGGCTGTTTGCTGGCCGCCGAGGGTCTTCGCCTGGCCGCGGGGCCGTCCAGGAGCAGCTCTCTGGACGAGACTCGGGCCGCAGAGGAGTGGTCCAGACCTCCGGGGCCCAGGCATCCACGAGGTGCGAGCAGGCCGATGTCTGGGCTCGCCCTGCGCCGCCGCGGCGCCAGGACGCCCACGGCCGCGAGATCTTCAGCCTGCCCAGCATCGCGAGGAGGTGCCCCCCGCTCGCCCCTCGGAGGTCGGGGGACCTCCTCCTCCTCCTCCGCCTCCTCCTCCTCTCTCCTCCTCCGCCTCCTCCTCCCCTCCTCCTCCTCCTCCTCCTCCTACTCCTCCTCCTTCCTCTCCTCCTCCTCCTCCTCCTCCTCCTCCTCCTCTTCCCCAGATGAAAGGCGGCATAAGCATGAACTGTCAGAGCTCCGCGCAGACGTGCTCCTCCAGGAGGGGGCTCGATGTGTACTACATCGGTGGCCAGCCCAGGGGGGGGGGAGGGGGAGAGGGGGCCTGGCCTTCTCAGAAGCTTCGGAAGTCCCCCGGCTTGCCGAGAAGCTTCCTGTGCCTGCCCCGAAGGACGCAGACGGCCTCCCAGAAGGCCCCGGGGGGGGGCTTCTGAGAGGTCCCGCCGCCTGCCGCGAGAAGGCCTGCCCCCCTCGCTCGCCCCGCCTCGGGGGGGGATGGGGAGGCGTGGGTGCAGGAGGAAGAGGAGGAGGAGGAAGAGGAAGAGGAAGAGGAGGAGGAGGAAGAGGAGGAGGAGGAGGAAGAGGAGGAGGAGGAGGAGGAGGAAGAGGAGGAGGAGGAGGAGCCGATGAGCGCGGCGGCGGAGCTCCGTGTGCGGGGCGCCCCAGCGTCCCACAGACAGGCTGGGCAGCCAGGGCGCCCGGACGCCGAGCGCGGCGGTCCCTCCCCCTCGAGGTGCGTCCACGCAAGGGCTTCGCCCTTCGGTGGGTCTACACCTCAGGCGATGCTTAAGAAAACGTAAGTTTTCGGCCAGAGTCTCGATTATTCTTAACGTTTCAATGTAAATCTTGAGATTTTAATGGACATGTTGGGTTTTTTATTCAAGTTCTGAGACTATGAATTTCTTAACCCATGATTTCTTAAGCATTTCGCAGGGTGTAGTGCGAGTGTGGTGTTCCTGCCCTCTGCAGAGCGGCCCAGAACATTTGGCAGGATTTACAGTGGGGGCGCGCATCCAAAACAACCGCAAGGTGTTTCGTCGGGGCATCCTGGGTTTCCTCGCTCCGCGAGCTGAGCGGTGACTTCCCGCAGCCGTAGAAGAAGCTGCTGCGTTCAGGGTGCTCTGGGTTTCCCCTCAAGTGCACCTCGCGCGCGGGTTTTCAGGGTTGGGTTTCTTGCGAGTTTTTCTTGCGGCCGCGCCCGCACTGTACCGTGGGAGGGGTCCGGCGACGGCACGGATGGCTTTCGCCGGGGTTGGCTTTCGCCGGGCTTCGTTTCGCCGGGCTTCGTTTCGCCGGGCTTCGTTTCGCCGGGGTTGGCTTTCGCCGGGGTTGGCTTTCGCCGGGGTTGGCTTTCGCCGGGGGTTGGCTTTCGCCGGGGCTGGCTTTCGCCGGGTTGGCTTTCGCCGGGTTGACTTTCGCCGGGGTTGACTTTCGCCGGGGTTGGCTTTCGCCGGGTTGGCTTTCGCCGGGGTTGGCTTTCGCCGGGTTTGCTTTCGCCGGGGTTGGCTTTCGCCGGGGTTTGCTTTCGCCGGGGTTGGCTTTCGCCGGGGCCGGGCGGGGAGCAGGCGGGGCAGGCTCAGGGGCAAAAGCAGGCGCCGCCGTCGCTGGCGTGGCGGGGCGGGTCGCGCCGGGTCGGGCGGACCCTAGCGGGCGGGTCGGGTCGGGCGGGCGAGACACTAAAGTGTGGGGCGCGCTCGAGTGAGCACGCGTGGACCCTAACAGGCGGGACGGGTCGGGTCGGGCGGACCCTAACGGGCGGGACGGGTTCGGGTCGGGCGGACCCTAACGGGCGGGTCGGGTCGGGCAGGCGGGACACTGAAAGGTGGAGGCGCGCTCGAGGAAACACGCGTGAACCCTGACGGGCGGGTCGGGTGGGGCAGGCGGACCCTGGCGAGCGAAGCGGGTCGGATCGGGTCGGGCGGACCCTAGCGGGCGGACGAGTCGGGCGGCCGGGGCACTGAGGTGTAGTGAGCACGCGTGAACCCTGACATACCCTGACGGGCGGGTCAGGTCGGGTCGGGCGGACCCTGGCGGGCGAAGCGGGTCGGGTCGGGTCGGGCAGACCCTAACGGGCGGGTCGGGTCGGGCGGGCGGGACACTAAAGTGTGGGGCGCGCTCGAGTGAGCACGCGTGAACCCTAACGGGCGGGTCGGGTCGGGCGGACCCTAACGGGCGGGTTGGGTCGGGCGGCCGGGGCACTGAGGTGTAGTGAGCACGCGTGAACCCTGACATACCCTGACGGGCGGGTCAGGTCGGGTCGGGGCGCGACGTGGCGGGGAAAGCTGGGTCGGGTTCGGGTGGGCGGGCAGACCCATAACGGGCGGTGGGTCGGGCGGGCGGGACACTGTTTATTTTTTTTTTTTTTTTTTTTTTTTTTTTTTTTTTAGTAAAGGTGTGGGGCGCGCTCGGACGTGAGCACGCGTGAACCCTAACGGCGGGTCGGGTAGGGTTCGGGCCGGACCCTGAGGCGGGCGGGTTCGGGTCGGGCGGACCCTAACGGGCGGATCGGGTCGGGAGGGCGGGGCACTGAGGTGTGGGGCGCGCTCGAGTGAGCACGCGTGAACTCTGACGGGTGGGTCGGGTCGGGTCGGGCGGACCCTGGCGGGCGGGGCGGGTTCGGGCCGGGCGGACCCTAACGGGCAGGTCGGGTCGGGCAGGCGGGACACTAAAGTGTGGAGGCGCGCTCGAGTGAGCACGCGTGAACCCTGACGGGCGGGCCGGGTGGGGCAGGCGGACCCTGGCGGGCGCGGGTCGGGTCGGGTCGGGCGGACCCTAACGGGCGGGTCGGGTGAAGCGGGCGGGACATTAAAGTGTCGGGCGGGTCGGGTCGGGCGGGCGGGACGCTGAGGTGAGGGGCGCGCTCGAGTGAGCACGCGTGAACCCTAACGGGCGGGTCGGGTCGGGTCGGGCGGACCCTAACGGGCGGGGCGGGTCGGGTCGGGTCGGGATCGGTAAGAGGAGCATCAGCAGCAGCATGAAAGAACAGGAGAGGGAAGAGGAGAAGAGGAAGAGGAGGGCGAAGCTGAACCCAGGCGAAAACGAGCCCGGGCGAAAGCCAACCTGGGCGAAAGCCAACCGGGCGAAAGCCAACCCGGGCGAAAGCCAACCAGGCGAAAGCCAACCCGGGCGAAAGCCAACCGGGCGAAAGCCAATTGGGCGAAAGCCAACTTGGGCGAAAGCCACCCCGGGCGAAAGCCAACCGGGCGAAAGCCAACCCGGGCGAAAGCCAACCCGGGCGAAAGCCAACCCGGGCGAAAGCCAACCCGGGCGAAAGCCAACCGGGCGAAAGCAAACCCGGGCGAAACAAACCGGGCGAAACGCACCGGGCGAAAACCAACCCGGGCGAAAAACATCTACGCCCCGGCGACGACGTCGACGTCGTTTCTGATTCTAGAGGCTCTCGCCGTCACAGTTGGACGCGGCTCGGGAGACTGGCCAGGGTGGACCCAGGGAGGGGTCTGGGGTCCGGTTTCTCAACGGTCTCCATCTTTCTCGCCAGATTTCTTCTCGGTCCCTTGTCCTCTTCCTCCTTCATCCTTCCCCAGGCCCTCCTCGTTATTCCCCTCCTCCTTTCTTCTCCACAGCTTTCACAACCTCCTCCCGCTCCTCTAACTCCTCCTTCTTCTCCCTCGCAGGAATCCTTTCTGGAAATTCCCCACGGCCTCCAGACGCCTCCAGAACACGACGGAAACCTCCGGAAGCCTTTGGAACAATTTCGGAGCTCATGCTGATCACCACCCTCGGTCGTGGTTGCCAGACGCGTGCAAGCGCGTGCAAAGTGGAGTGCGAGCGGGCGCCCTGCGAGGTACCTCAGGGGCCACTTCGCGGTCAACCTGATCGGAGGGGAGGGCATGCGGGGCATGGCGCAGGGGTCGACCTAAACGGTGCTTTGGCGATTTCGTGGGCCGCTTCCGTTTTGATTCTGTTTCGCAGCAGAGGCGGAACGAGGACAGAACGAAGGACAGCGAAAATGACACGACCACGAAAAGCATCGTGTTGGTCGAGCCCTGGAGGGGAGGGCATGCAGGGAGAGCCGCAGGGCATGGCGCAGCTGTGTATATGGCCATCTCTGCATATGCTCCCTCGAGGAGGGGGCGGGGGGGGGGGAGAAGGCGAGGGGGGGGGAGAGCAGGCAGGGGCAGGGAAGGGGGGAGGGATCGGAGGGAGTGGAGGTGAGGGGGAAAGGGGCCCAGACATCCGACGCCCCAAAAATTGGAGCCCGCGGCTTTTGGCTGTTTTCGGCCTCTGAGGGCCCTCGCCGGGCCTCGGGACCGTCAAAACACGATTCGGGACTAAGAACCGCCCCTTGGGAAGTGGTCCAGACCTCCAGGGCCCACGCATCAACAAAATTGGAGCAGCTGGATGTCTGGGGGAGGGGACGATCAGGAGGGACAAACATACAGACGCAATGAATGACACAATGATTCGCTGACTCCCAGGAAAGATGTGGAAAGTATGGGATGTGGAGGGGAAGACGAGCATCCAGAAGATAGGTAAACATATGGGGGAATCCTGGGAATTGTGTCTGTTAATGTCTGTGTGTGTGTGTTTCCCTGGGCCCCTTCAGGCGAGAGGGGAAGG
>CAUYUJ010007817.1:0-44219 GCA_963575745.1 Prorocentrum cordatum
TCATCCTCATCCTCATCCTCATCCTCATCCTCATCCTCATCCTCATCCTCATCCTCATCCTCATCCTCCTCCTCCCTGCGAGGCGAGGACTTCTCCATATCCGCCGCCCCTGGGGGATCGGTCCTCGGTGAGCTCGGCGGGCGGCGGCTCTGGATGCAGCTTCGGGCCCTGGGGGGCTAAGATATCCAGATCCACCGCCTGCCGAGGACCGTGGAAATAGATTCCCCGGGCGGTGGTCACGGAGAAGTCCCCGCCTCGGATCCCCCCTCTAACGTCGCGGTTCGACACGGAGCCGTCTGAAACTGCTACCGGTTGCCCCCATTTTCCGAGGTAACGGTCGTTATGGCAAGAGCAGAGCGTCTGCCAATCATCCCGACACAGGGGATACGACGATCGAGCTCCGTTACGGTTTGAAGCCCACCTGGCGGGCGTGTGTGCAGCCAGCTATCCTGTGCTCCCTCATCCTCATCCTCATCCTCATCCTCATCCTCATCCTCCTCCTCCCTGCGAGGCGAGGACTTCTCCATATCCGCCGCCCCTGGGGGATCGGTCCTCGGTGAGCTCGGCGGGCGGCGGCTCTGGATGCAGCTTCGGGCCCTGGGGGGCTAAGATATCCAGATCCACCGCCTGCCGAGGACCGTGGAAATAGATTCCCCGGGCGGTGGTCACGGAGAAGTCCCCGCCTCGGATCCCCCCTCTAACGTCGCGGTTCGACACGGAGCCGTCTGAAACTGCTACCGGTTGCCCCCATTTTCCGAGGTAACGGTCGTTATGGCAAGAGCAGAGCGTCTGCCAATCATCCCGACACAGGGGATACGACGATCGAGCTCCGTTACGGTTTGAAGCCCACCTGGCGGGCGTGTGTGCAGGACCAGCTATGGTGTCTCGCACTGCTGGCCCTCATCTCCTTGTGGGACCTGGCCGTCGATGGCTCGCCCCGATGGCGAATCTGGACGTTCCTGGGGGCCGATTGGGGGTCGATGAATTCCGCCCTGAGCCTCTCCCCCCCTAACCCTAACGTTGCACCTAAGTCTCGTCGTCACTGCCAGCGCTGTCGTCGAGCGTCGAGGATATAACTTTTTGGCCTCCTTCGGGCCTCCGGACGAGATCTGTAACCTTCGGATAAACCTCCTGAGAGGCCTCCCAAAACCTCTGGAGGCGTAGTCGTCGTCGCCCATGCCGCCACCGCCGATATCGTCGTCGTCCCCGTAGTGGTCGCCATCGTCTTCGTGGTGGTCGTGGTGGTCGTGGTGGTCGTCGTCGTCGTGTTCGCCGTCGCGGTCGCCGTCGCCATCTCCGTCGTGGTCGCCGACGCCGTCGCCGTCCGTAGACAGCCGGCCAGCTCGAGCACGTGGAGACGGCTGCTGTTCAATCCATCTCGAGCTCTTCGGGAATCCGACAGCCTCGACAGAGCGCTTCGGGATGGAAAGCTGTCCCTGCTGAGAAGTCGAGAGGTGTGGGGGCCACCGTCCCGGAAATTACCCTGCGACGTACCCAACCCACGCGCATCAAATGGCAAGAGAACTATGCCAGCATTAGCAGGAACAGCGACAGTGTAGACGCGGCGATTTGCTGCGCAAGCTACATGGGATGCGCATGCGTCGCACGATTCACAGGACGACGATCGAAAGAACGAGGATTGAGGCCCCAGGATCGAAGAAGAACGGGCACGGGAACGAGGGGTAGGAGAGGGATGGAATGGAGGGCGGGGGGGGCGAAAGGCCATCGCGGAAGCAGCAGCACGCATGGAGAAGGTGAGGCGGGGAATAGGACGACGATGAAAATGGCGGGAGGAGACAGAAGACTGCCGCGTTTTTCAAGCGCGAGCTAAACCCGCAGCGCTGCCTGCGCCATGTCGTCGCAGAGTTCCACATGATAGAACTTGTTTAGAGTGCAAGGAACGAGCGAGGCGTAGCTCGCCCGCTAGCTTCTCCGCCCCCTTCCCGCACATTTCAGCGCGGGAGCTGAACGCTCGCAGGCGCGCCGCCAGGTCTGCGGGCGGCCCGCGGGAAAGAAACTCAAGGCCGGGGTCGCGCATCATCAATCGGTTGTCCATCGTCCAAAGTTGCACTGGCGACGTACTGGTTGAACGCGGAGCGAGCAGCATCACGCGCGTGCCTGAACGCCACGCAGGTACAGTGCACGCGCGATTGGGACTTCAGGTCGATCACGCGCGTCTCCACCAGGCTTGGCAACACCACGCGACTGAGGATCTCACTGCGGTCTGCCATGCTGCTGTCCGCGAATGCAATGCGCTGCCTGCAAGTAAGGCGGCGGCGTCCACTTGTCTCAGAAGATGTTCCCGCGGGCCCGAAGGGCGACCGCCAGCTCGAGCCGCGGCGCCGGCAGGCCAGATAAGGATCATGCAACAGCAAAGACGATGACAGAGCAACGAGGTATCGGCGAGTGCATGACCGGCCTCCGTTTCCTGCACTTCTTTCCTGTAGTTCCCCTAGCTCATCGAGCTCAGCAAATGTTTCTGCGGGTCCGAAGGACGACCGCCAGCTCGAGTCGCAGCGCCGACGAGCTGCATCCACATCAGGCAACACCCCAGGAGACACTGGCACACAACGATTTGACGTCAGTCAGTGCCAGACCACTCCATGTCTAGTTCCTCGCATACATACAGTCGATCGCAGATGCGGGATAATCGAAGTAGAATGACGGGTCCATTCTGCGTCCGCGTAGGACGTCACTATGCTGGACCCCGCAGCAGGTTTCGAAAGTGGCGACAGTTTCGTGGGCCCCACAGCAGCCCTCGAAAGTGGCGACAGTTTCACAGATCGCAGCCACCCAGGGATGGCGAGGTCTAATCTGAGTCCCCGTAGGGCGTCGCTCCGCTGGGCCCCCCAGCAGCCTTCGAAAGTGGCGACAGTTTCACAGATTGCAGCCCCCCAGGGATGGCGAGGTCTAATCTGTATCCCCGTAGGGCGTCACTCCGCTGGGCCCCCCACGCAGCCTTCGAAAGTGGCGACAGTTTCACAGATCGCAGCCCCCCAGGGATGGCGAGGTCTAGTCTGAATCCCCGTAGGGCGTCACTCCGCTGGGCCCCCCAGCAGCCCTCGAAAGTGGCGACAGTTTCACAGATCGCAGCCCCCCAGGGATGGCGAGGTCTAATCTGAATTCCCGTAGGGCGTCACTCCGCTGGGCCCCCCAGCAGCCTCGAAAGTGGCGACAGTTTCACAGATCGCAGCCCCCCAGGGATGGCGAGGTCTAATCTGAATCTGCGTAGTGGCGTCACTGTGCTGGGCCCCCCCAGCAGCCTCGAAAGTGGCGACAGTTTCACAGATCGCAGCCCCCCAGGGATGGCGAGGTCTAATTTGGGTCCGCCCGTGGCGTCACTGTGCTGGGCCCCCCAGCAGGCCTCGAAAGTGGCGACAGTTTCACAGATCGCAGCCCCCCAGGGATGGCGAGGTCTAATCTGAATCCCCGTAGGGCGTCACTCCGCTGGGCCCCCCAGCAGCCCTCGAAAGTGGCGACAGTTTCGCAGATCGCAGCCCCCCAGGGATGGCGAGGTCTAATCTGAATCTGCGTGGTGCCTCACTCCGCTGGACCCACCAGCAGCCCTCGAAAGTGGTGACAGTTTCGCAGATCGCAGCCCCCCAGGGACGGCGAGGTCTAATCTGAATCTGCGTGGTGCCTCACTCCGCTGGACCCACCAGCAGCCCTCGAAAGTGACGACACTTTCGCAGATCGCAAACCCCCAGGGATGGCGAGGTCTAATCTGAATCTGCGTGGTGCCTCACTCCGCTGGGCCCACCAGCAGCCCTCGAAAGTCGATGTCTAATCTGAATCTGCGTGGTGCCTCACTCCGCTGGACCCACCAGCAGCCCTCGAAAGTGACGACAGTTTCGCAGATCGCAGCCCCCCAGGGATGGCGAGGTCTAATCTGAATCTGCGTGGTGCCTCACTCCGCTGGACCCACCAGCAGCCCTCGAAAGTGGTGACAGTTTCGCAGATCGCAGCCCCCCAGGGATGGCGAGGTCTAATCTGAATCTGCGTGGTGCCTCACTCCGCTGGACCCACCAGCAGCCCTCGAAAGTGGCGACAGTTTCACAGATCGCAGCCCCAAAGGGATGACGTAAAAGGCAAGAGAGAAGAGGAGGAGCGAAGAGAGGAGGAGAAGGGAAGCAAGAGAGGAGGAGCGAAGAGAGGAGAAGGGATGCAAGAGAGAAGAGGAGGAGCGAAGAGAGGCGGAGAAGGGAAGCAAGAGAGGAGAGGAAGAGGGAAGAGAGGAGGAGGAGGCGGGAAGGAAGGAAGGTGGAGACCGCAGTGCTCTATTCAAAACGAGTACCCAACGCAGGAGGGTTGGGAAAAAACGAGCTGGCGGTGCATCGTCGTCGTGGCTGCCGCCGTCGTCGCCGTCGCCGTCGTCCCTGTCAGGCGTTGAGCATCGAGGACGGGAAATGTTGAATGCGTTCGGGCCTTCCTTTGGCCGCAAGAAACCACTGGGGACCTGCGGACATCTCAGGACACATCCAGAAACCTCTGGAGGCGTCGTCGTCGTCGTCGTCGGCGTCATCCTCGTCGGCGTCGTCGTCGTCGTCGACGTCATACTCCGTCGTCAGTTTTGTTGCCGAGGTCTCCAAAGGTATTTGGAGGTCGCTGGGGATCTCCAAAGGCCACCAAAGGCCTCAAAATTGCTGCCGCCCCCCTTCACGAATTACGCGACCGAGGAACCCCACATACGTATATCATGGCTGGAGTGATAATAGCTGAAATGAAGCATGTGAGAATGATGCTGGTGACCGACGCCCTGCCGCTACCCCCTGTGGTGTCGAGGAACTGCCACGCCTGCCACGATTTGCGAGGCCGCAACGGATAGGGAGACCACCCCCCGCGCACCCCCTGTGGTGTCGAGGAAGTGCCACGCCTGCCTCGCTCTGCGAGCCCGCAACGGATAGGGAGACCACCCCCAGCGCACCCCCTGTGGTGTCGAGGAAGTGCCACGCCTGCCACGCTTTGCGAGGCCGCAACGGATAGGAAGACCACCCCCAGCGCACCCCCTGTGGTGTCGAGGAAGTGCCACGCCTGCCACGCATTGCGAGCCCGCAACGGATAGGGAGACCACCCCCAGCGCACGCCCCTGTAGGGAGACCACCCCCAGCGCACCCCCTGTGGTGTCGAGGAAGTGCCACGCCTGCCACGCTTTGCGAGCCGCAACGGATAGGGAGACCACCCCCAGCGCACCCCCTGTGGTGTGTGGTGTCGAGGAAGTGCCACGCCTGCCACGCTTTGCGAGCCCGCAACGGATAGGGAGACCACCCCCAGCGCACCCCTGTGGTGTCGAGGAAGTGCCACGCCTGCCACGCTTTGCGAGCCCGCAACGGATAGGGAGACCACCCCCAGCGCACCCCCTGTGGTGTCGAGGAAGTGCCACGCCTGCCACGCTTTGCGAGCCGCAACGGATAGGGAGACCACCCCCAGCGCACCCCCTGTGGTGTCGAGGAAGTGCCACGCCTGCCACGCTGTGCGAGGCCGCAACGGATAGGGAGACCACCCCCAGCGCACCCCCTGTGGTGTCGAGGAAGTGCCACGCCTGCCACGCTTTGCGAGCCCGCAACGGATAGGGAGACCACCCCCAGCGCACCCCCTGTGGTGTCGAGGAAGTGCCACGCCTGCCACGCTTTGCGAACCCGCAACGGATAGGGAGACCACCCCCAGCGCACCCCCTGTGGTGTCGAGGAAGTGCCACGCCTGCCACGCTTTGCGAGCCCGCAACGGATAGGGAGACCACCCCCAGCACACACCCTGTGGTGTCGAGGAAGTGCCACGCCTGCCACGGTTTGCGAGCCCGCAACGGATAGGGAGACCACCCCCAGCACACCCCCTGTGGTGTCGAGGAAGTGCCACGCCTGACACGCTTTGCGAGCCCGCAACGGATAGGGAGACCACCCCCAGCGCACCCCCTGTGGTGTCGAGGAAGTGCCACGCCTGCCACGCTTTGCGAGCCCGCAACGGATAGGGAGACCACCCCCAGCGCACCCCCTGTGGTGTCGAGGAAGTGCCACGCCTGCCACGCTGTGCGAGCCCGCAACGGATAGGGAGACCACCCCCAGCGCACCCCCTGTGGTGTCGAGGAAGTGCCACGCCTGCCACGCTTTGCGAGCCCGCAACGGATAGGGAGACCACCCCCAGCGCACCCCCTGTGGTGTCGAGGAAGTGCCACGCCACGCATTGCGAGCCCGCAACGGATAGGGAGACCATCCCCAGCGCACCCCCTGTGGTGTCGAGGAAGTGCCACGCCTGCCACGCTGTGCGAGCCCGCAACGGATAGGGAGACCACCCCCAGCGCACCCCCTGTGGTGTCGAGGAAGTGCCACGCCTGCCACGCTGTGCGAGGCCGCAACGGATAGGGAGACCACCCCCAGCGCACCCCCTGTGCTGTGCTGTGCTGTGCTGTTCTGTGTGTGCGGTGTGCTGTGTGTGCTTGTGTGTGTTTGTGTGTATGTGTATGTGTGTATATGTACAGTATGTGTGCTCTGCTCTGCTGTGCTGTGCTGTATGCTGTGTGTGCTTTTGTGTTTGTCTGTATGTGTATGTGTGTATGTGTGTATGTGTGTATGTGTGTAAGTGTGTGCTTTGATGTGCTGTGCTGTGCTGTGCTGTGCTGTGCTGTGGGTGATGGAGGAAGGAAGAGGAGGGGCAGGAGGAGGAGGAGGAGGAGGTGAGTCGCGGGCGCGCGCTAAGGAGGAGACGCGGGTGCGCCGCGGCAGAGAAGAAAACCAGAACCCCACCAAGCACGTGGGGAAAAAATCAACCTGGCGCGACCCGAATGAGGAGAAATCGAACGCAGAAGGCAATACATGAGGAAGGGCAAGCGTATGGCGGTGCGCACACAAGGGGCCCAAGACCCACGAAACGAAGTGCCAAGACCGAGGGCTAGGTCGGGCATGTCCTCCTACGGGCGGGTTCACCCCAAAGTAGCCAAGGATGGTAGAACAAATCGTCCCCAGACGATCTCCTTTTCTCCACTGTTTTTTCCATCCTCCTCCTGTATAGGGAGCCGGCGAGCCGAGACCCCGGGGAGCCCGGGCAGCCGAAGACCAAACGGGGGCCGAGGGTCCACAGGGACCGACGAGCCAAGACCTTGTTGCGTCGGCGGCTGGGCCGAGGGCGATTGCTCTGGCGGACAGGCAGCAGGGGACACGCTCTATGCAGATTCGGGCCGCAGCGCACGGAAGGAGGAGGAGCCCCGGCGCGACGGGGAGAGAGGGAGCCGGGCCACCCGGAGCTGCCGGCAGCGGCGGGGGTAGCGCCAGGGGGGGGGCGGGGAGCCAAGACACAGGATCCAGGGAGCCGAGGAACCAACACTGACGGCGCGCAGGAGGGGGGTAGGGTGAGAGGAGGGAGGGCTTCTTGGAAGGGGGCTGCTCCTTAGGAGGCGCAGGCCTCACATCGAAAGATAAGGCCCGCGCCTTCTGAGAAGCAGGGGTGCTTCTGAGGAGCCGTCCCCCCTCCCCCTGCCCCCCTCTGCGCGTGGTCGACAAGACCAAGTAGCCGAGGAGCCAAAGCCAAACAAGCAGGGAGCCAAGGCCAAGGGACCAAGAAACCCGGGAGCGCAGCGAAGCGATGGCCAAACAAGCACGGGAAACTCCGAGGAGACGCCTCGTGGGGAAACAGCACCAGGGAACCCCAGGGAACCCCCTTTATAAAGAAACCAAGCCACTGAACCCCTGGGAACCCCGGCGCCAACCGGCGACCGCACCGACCGGTTTTCCACAAACGAGCAAGAGACCCGAAGCCAAAGCCTCATTCGGGAAACATTGAAGGGCACAGAGTCGGAGGAGGAGGTGTAGGAGGAGGAGGTGGGAGGAGGTGGGAGGAGTCGGGACGAGGAGGAGGGCATCCCCTGCGCCTCCCACTTCTTCTCGCAGCAGTATTACTGGTATTGTTCAGATCTTCTTCTGAATAATATACGGCTTCTGTCTCTTACAACTGTAGTTGTAAATGATGATGTCCTTCTTGGCATTACAATTACATTCGAGTGTATATGATAATCAGGTTTCCTCTTCCTCGGACTCCTCCTCCTCCTCGTCCCCCTTTTCCTCTTCCTCCTCCTCCTCCTCCTCCTCCTCCTCTTCATCCTCCTCTTATTTATCCCCCTCCGCCAGCGCCTCACCCCCCGTTCCTCCTCGTTGCTTCTTCGAGGGCCCTGTGCGAGCCATCTCGTCGACACGGCCTTCTGGGCTGAGGTTCCAGGACAAAATGCTCCAAGAGAGGTCCGGCGCTCGATTTTGAAAGCGATGCGGCCGACGACGACGATGACTTGTGGAGGCGAGGATCAGGGGGGAACGGGGGCAGATAAAGGAGGGGCCGATGAACATCAGTACCTGCCTCGTTTCAGACCCGAGTGCGCTCCATGGATCGATGCGGCTTGGAATACTCATCCCATATATTGTGTCGTAAGCTCTGTTAGAGATTTCCACATGATGCGGTGTCTCTTCTCGACGTCGGGTGTCGGGGAGGAGCAGATGGAGGCAGGGGGATCCTGCAATCAGAAACTTGAAGAGCACACCCGTCTTCGGCCCTGAGCTTGGCAGCCCCAGAGGCCTGGGGAACGCTGGGGAATCACAGGCGTTTGGTGGGCGCCTGTTGGCTGGATGGCTTCTCTAAAAGAAGAAACAACCATATACATAAACATAAACATACGTATGCCGTTGTTCATTCTTCTAGATTGGGGCGTCGAGGGAGAGGAGGAGGAGGAGGAGGAGGAGGAGGAGGAGGAGGAGGGAGAGGAAGAGGAACAGAAAGAGGAAGAGGAGGGGGAGGAAGGAGAGGAAGAGGATGTGGCTGTTTCTCCTCCGATTCTCATGCTGTGCGCCTGCTCTCCCCGTGGCTGCCGTGGCGCGTCGCCGGCGCCGCGCGGGTCGGGCGAGGGGCGGAAAGGGAGGGAGGCTCGGGGGCGGGAGGGGCGGCGGTGGCCAAGTGCACCCTCGCGAGCGCGGCGCTGTCGGGGAGATGCCGATGGCCACAGGTCGGGCCGAGGCATAAGATCCTCCTCCTCCTCCTCCTCCTCCTCCTCCCTCCTCCTCCTCCTCCTCCTCCTCCTCCTCCTCCTCCTCCTCCTCCTCCCTCCTCCGCCTCCTCGTGGTGGGTTCGGGGAGGGTGCCCTATGTGTGCTTCGTGTTCGCCTTCCACAGCAGAGCCATCGAAGCCCAAGAAACCCATGGCGCCCTGGAGGCAGGCAGGGTGTCTCTTGGCATGGGCCTCCACTGTACCCTCTCGAACGCGACGCTGTCGGGTATGCCGATGCCCACAGGTCGGGCCGAGGTATAAGATCGTGGTGGGTTCGAGGAGGGTGCACTATGTGTGCTTCGTGTTTGTGGGACGTGCCTCTGCATCCTGGGTGTTCTGCTCGTCTTGGCCGACGGAGGCCCTCGTGTTCTTGGAGGGGTGGTCTTCTGGCCCAGGTCCGGCTGTGACAGAAGTGATGGGTTCGTTTTCCACCACCACTACCATAGGTAGGAGAGGGAGGAGGAGGAGGAGGAGGAGGAGGAGGAGGAGGAGGAGGAGGAGGAGGAGAAGGAGGAGGAGGAGGAGGAGGAGGAGAAGGAGGAGGAGCAGGAGGAGGAGGAGGAGAAGGACCTCCTCATCCTGCCTTCTCCCCCGTCCTACAGATGGTAGTGGTGGTGGAAAGTTGCCAACTAAGAAGAGACAGGTCTGGTGCACTCGGTGCACCTACTCATCCACGACAGGTGGCCCTCCACACCCCAAGCCGTGCTGCTGGGCCAGCCTTCACGATGTCCAGACTTTGGCCCGCTACATATGTGTGAGGTTAGAGGCCTCCTAGATGGGGTCCGAGTAGATGGGGTCGAAGGATCGCGCCGCATCGGCGGTGTGTCGGCGACGTCGGCGTGGGGAAACACGGGCTCCACACCGACCCGCATCGCCGATGCATCGGCGATGCGGCGAGATCCTTCGACCCCATCTACTCTGACCCCATCTGGGAGGCCTAGAGAAGTCGCGGGAGGACTGCGACCATCAAATCTCGTCCACCAGTGTGGATATTCCGCTCGGCACTGCCGTGCCAGCTGGTGGGGCTCGGTGTTCCAGAACGTGGCCGGCTCAAATTGCGCATCAGCATCAATACTCTATTTGCATGGCCCGTGTGACACTGGATCGTCCATCCGGGCGATCAGAGATGTCAGATGCTCTCCTCAGCGGCCGCTCCGACCCACAACCCACTACTCTGAGCTGCTGGGGCGCACGCTCGAAAGCATGATAGATATCTACCTTCAACGCTGCTGAGAAGCCTACGTCGTCGGAACCACCTGTCATGGAAAGCCCACGTTACGGCTCGAGCTGAAGAACACACGATGCACCTACGCATGGCAGGCACAAACAGTCATTCAGACAGGCTTCCGTTGCGCCTTCCTCTGGAAACTCGCGGCTGCTCGTCTAGACGTAATTTCGCACCCCATCACTGATATCACTTGCAAGTGGCGCTTACAAGTATTGCTCGGCGTCCAACACAATGGTGGTCTGGAAAACGAGACATCACATGCCAAGGAACCCGTGCCAATTGAAATCAAAGTATCATGCTACGGCCGCGTGCTTTTATTTGCCCATGCGTAAGACTTATCGCAGGTTCTCGCTGGCCCTGGGACCTGACGGAGAGAGAGGATGCGAGGGAGGAAGAGGAAAACGAAGACGAGGCAACGGCGAAAGGGAGGTAAGGAGGAGGTTGAAGAGGAGGAGCCTGAGCAAGATGATCATGAGGAAGACACACAATGATGATGACGCCTGTGCAGAACTTCGTCCGGAATGGCTCCTATGTCGCTGATCAACGATGGCATCTGTTGCCAGAGCTGGTGTCTCTCGCACGCGCCAACTACCATGCTACAGCTGACGACACTCGTCTCCAACGTCAGTCTCGACGACTCGCTGAACAATGATAACGCCTGCTGCCACTGACCGCCTTGACTGCATGCGCTGATTCCAACACCATAGCTGATGGTATTCGGCACCAGATTCGCTTCCAGCATCCCGCAGATTAACATCAACGCCTGCTGCCAGTGCCCACCCCGCACACACGCGGCAATTCCAATGTTGAAAATGACGACGCTCGGCTTCAAGTTTGCTTCCCGCGCGTCTGTGAGTAACGACATTGCGTGCTGCCACTGGCCAAGAGAACCGCACGCGTTCACCACAGCACTGTAGCTCATCACATCCGGCACCACCTTTGTCTTACACATTTCCAGGAAGAAGAACAAAGCCCGCTGCCATTGCCCGCCTTTACCGCAAGCGCTGACTACAGCAGTGTAGGCAAAGGTACTTGGATCCAACTTCACGTCCGACATGCCGCCGAACAACGACAACGCCTCCAGCCACTGCCACCCTGTGTCGCACGCGCTCAAACCAGCGCCGTAGCTGATGCCATTGGGCTCCAGCCTCACTTCCCGCATCTCATAGAACAGTAGCAAAGCTTGCTGCCAGTTGCCACCTTTCGCGCAAGCGCTGATCCCAGAATTATAACTGACGGTGTCCGCCTTCAGCCTGACGTTCCACAACGCGCCGAGCAGCGCCAATGCATACTGCCAGTGCCTGCCCTTCTCGCACGCGCTAATCAAAGAGTTGTAGCTGACTAGGGCTGACCCGTGAACTACCGTCCTCGATCGCACTCGCATGCAAAAGTGAAGATTGCAGCGCACGCGCGTGGTACAGCTCAATATCTACGAGAGCAATGTTGATCGCTACATGGCACGGCAAACATAGCGAATCATGGAACAACAAAACATCCGAGACGACAAACCTTTTCGCGACAAAGCATTGTGGAGGGAGCGCGCTAGGACGCTCTCGACACGCTCCGACTGGCGGCGGAGTTCGAGTGGGCCGGCCCAGACGGGCAATCGATCGGACCTTCGACATGATGGCAATTTACAAAGTCCGGTAGGGCCTAACCAAGGCCAACCATGACGGCAACGCTGAACCGTTAAAGCGAAGACTTCGCATACAAATTTGCCCAGCAAAGTTCGCCAGCCCCTTTGCGGGGCCACCAGGCTGCGAGGGTGAGGATCGCAGCTCCCTGTTCCAATTGCAGTTTCCAGTTTCCACCGTTACGATCCTGCTTTCTGCTTCCTTACTGTTAACTGTTGCTGAACGCGCGACGGGGGGGGAGCCGAAAAAGCGTCTTGTTTAGCGTCCCCGAACCGCGTTGTCTGAATTGCCGGGGGGTCATGGGACACGTAAAAATAATGACAATCGCGTCCCCGAGGCCATAACCCCTAGCATTTCACACCATACTCGCGTCCCCGAGGCCATACACCCCCGTAGTTTACACGATTGTCGCGTCACCGAAGCCATTATCCTCCGTAAAGTATGCAATACTCGCGCCCCCGAACCCAGAAACCCTCGTAACTGACTCAGTCTTCGCGCTCCCGAAACCATCCCCCCTTTTGTAAATTACGGAATACTCAAGTAACTGAAGCCATAACCCTGTAGACATTATGCAATACTCGCGCCCCCGAAGGCAGAAAGTTTGGTAACTTACATGATGTTCGCGCCCCCGCAGCCATACACGCTCGTAAATTGCTGGATGCTCGCGCCCCCGAAGCCATGAGCGTTCGAAAATTACAAGGCTCGCGTCTTCCCGAAGCCATTGAAACTGGCATGTCAAGCAATAGCCGCGTCCTAGAGATCCTCGTAAATTACACAACAGTCGCGTCCCCGAAGCCACACCCCCTTGTAAATCACACAATAGCTGCGCTCCCGAAGCCATCAACCGTTGCAAATTACGCGATATGTGCGCACCCGAGGCCATGAACCCTCGTAAATTACTCAATGTTCGCGTCCCCGAGGCCATCGCCCTCCGTGAATGACCTAATGCTCGAGCCACCGAAGCCAGAAACCCTTCTAAATTAATATTGGCCATCGCGTGAAGTCCCAACATTGCTTCACGTCAGCGCCCAGACATCCCAACACAGCGCTGACAAGCCCCATTCTAAGTGAGGGCGGCTGGCGAGCGGCATGGGGGCGAAGTCCTCACGGATAGATGAAGGGATGCCGCTCAGCTACCAAGATACCGCTCAGCTACCAAGTCGCCAAGCAACAGTAACACGTGCATGCCACGCTCGCTCTTATCGCACGCACCGAGCATTTCTTATAGGTGAAACTCAGGTGTGGCACATGGCACAATAATTTTTAGGGCCGTCTTGGGCTGTCAAGACGAGGAGTCCCGAGACATTTCAAGCATAACCCCATGCTCACGATAATGAACACTAGGGGATAATAAAGTTCGGGGTTCAGGGGGAGATAATCAAAGTAGCCCACCAGACCTCAGCATAATCTCGAAGTAAGAGATGATCCAGAAGAGACCAAACCGAGCACGTTTTGAGACATCCTTGGCGTTTAGTCTTCGTTAAAATATCCTCAACAATGGCTTATCTCGCTGGAGACATCCTCGACAAATCCCTTGTTTCGCTTGAGACATCCACAAACTATTGCTTATTTCGCTTGAGACACCGTCAAACTATTGCTTATTTCGCTTGAGACATCCTCGAAATAATTGTGTTTTCGCTTGAAACATCATCAAACTATTGCTGATTTCGCCTGAACATCCTGAAACTATTGCGTATTTCGCTTGAGACATCCTGAAACTATTGCTTATTTCGCTTGAGACACCGTCAAACGATTGCTTATTTCGCTTGAGACATCCTCGCAATAATTTTGTTTTTTATTCTCGAAGGTCTCATTGTCTGGTTCTGCTCTCTGAGCAGCCAGCTGCTTGAGCAGCTCTGCTTCAGCAGCTCATGAGAGAAAGAGGAGAGAGGGAGGGAGAGAGAGAGAGAGAGAGAGGTGAGACTCTCTCTCTCTCTCTCTCCCGCCGTGCGCTCCTCTGAGGTTTATTATCGTCGGCAGTTTTTTTTTATCATCGGCTGAGGTTTATTATCGTCGGCAGTTTTTTATCATCTGCAGCGGTCAATCGCAACTCCTGAGCTCTCCCGGAAGACGGCGGCACGCAAATGATACGTATTTTTTGAGAAAAAAACAAACTTCATTTTGGGGAAAAAAAACTTGTTTGACTTGCGAATTCCATTGTAATCCTTTCAAAATTGCGAAATCGAGCCGTCAGGCGCTTGAATGCCACATTGCGTTCGAGATTTAAGCACGCGACGCATTTATGAGAAATTTGCGTCGCACGCGCTTTTGCCCGAATATCGAACGCAGTGTGGCATTCAGGCGCGTGCGGGTTCCAATTCGCAATTTCGAAAGGATTTCAATGGAATTCGCAACCAAATATAGTATTTTTTGTCAAAATAAGGTTTTTCAAAAAAAAAAACAAAAAAAAAATGCGTGTCATGAGAAAATTGCGTCGCACACGCTTCCGCCTAAATCTCGAACGCAGTGCGGCATTCAAGCGCCTGACGGCTCGATTTCGCAAATTCGAAAAGATGTCAATGGAATTCTCAATTAAATAAAATATATATTTTTTCAAAATGAAGTTGTTCAAAAACATGCGTATCATTTGCGTGCCGCCGTGTTCCCGGAGAGCTCAGGAGTTGCTATCGACCGCTGCCGATGATAAAAAACTGCCGACGATAATAAACCTCAAGAGGTTGTGCTGAGGGGTTGTGCTGCAGGGTTGTGCTGGAGGGTTGTGCTGGAGGGTTGTGCTGGAGGGTTGTGCTGGAGGGTTGTGCTGGAGGGTTGTGCTGGAGGGTTGTGCTGGAGGGTTGTGCTGGGGGGGTTGTGCTGAGAGAGAGAGAGAGAGAGAGAGAGAAAACAAAAAGAAGATAAAAAGATTTTTAAATAAGAAAGATATAACACATTTCGCAGAAAAATAAAAACTTATAATAAAGAAGAAGAATAATAAGAAGAAGAATAAGAAGAAGAGAAGATATATAGAAATAAAGACAGATAGAGGAGGAGGAGGAAAAGCAAAAATTCAAGTTTCAAATCCATCAGATT
Organism: Prorocentrum cordatum; assembly: GCA_963575745.1. Classification (NCBI taxonomy): domain Eukaryota; class Dinophyceae; order Prorocentrales; family Prorocentraceae; genus Prorocentrum; species Prorocentrum cordatum. The sequence continues at coordinate 14,911 of CAUYUJ010007817.1, forward strand.
TTATTTAGAACGCTTTATGAAAATTGAGAAAGAGAGAGAGAGAGAGAGAGAGAGAGAAGAGGAGATAATGAAAAGCAAGAGAGGAAGGAGAGGAGGAGAGGAAAGGAGAAGACAGGAGAGGAGCAAGAGGAGAGAGAGATAGAGAAACAGAGAGAGAAAAAAGACAGAGAGGAAATAATAGAAAAAAACCTATCAGATTTTCCATGGATAATCACCCCCAGGGATAAACAAGTTCAGGGGGGCATGGGGGGAGAGAGACAGAGAGATAGAAAGAGAGAGAGAGAGAGAAGAAATAATGAAAATGAAGAGGAGAATAAAAATTCAAGAGGAGAAGTAGAAGAGGAGAGGAAGAGGAAAAGCAAACATTTCAAGCTCCAAATCTATTATATTTACAAGCGCTTGTTTTTTTTTCTTTTTTTTGTGTTGCTCATGTGCCTCACATTCCGTGGATAATCAACCCCAGGGATAAACAAGTTCAGGGGCGCATGGGGAGAGAGAAAGATATAAAGAGAGAAATAAAGACAACAAAGAGAGAGTTGAGGGAAATACATAAAAGATATATTTTATATATCTAAAAAAGGACAAGATGAAATGAGGAGGAGAAGTAGAAGAGGAGAGGAAAGGAGGATAAAACAAAAAATCTGAAGATTCAAATGTATTAATTTTTTATTTACAAACGCTTTATGAAAATTAAAATGTTTAAGTGCTCGTGTAGGGTAGCTCATGTGCCTCACTTTCCGTGGATAATCAACCCCAGGGATAAACAAGTTCAGGGGTGCATGGGGAGAGAGAGGAAAAAAGAAAGAAATAAAGAAACATATAAAGAAATAAAAATATAAATTAAGAAAAAAGAAGGAGAAGAGAAGAGGAAAAAAAAGAGAAAAATATTCAAGTTCCAAATCTATTAGATTTAATTTACAAGCGTATTCTGCAATTTTGTTTTGAGTGCTCGTGTAGGGTAGCTCATGTGCCTCACTTGCCATGGATAATCAACACCAGGGATAAACAAGTTCAGGGGGGCATGGGGAGGGAGAGGTAAAAAAAGAAAGAAATAAAGAAAGATATAAAGAAATAAAAATATAAATTAAGAAAAAAGAAGGAGAAGAGACGAGGAAGAAAAAGAGCAATCCTCGAGTATATGCTTGTTTCGCTTGAGACATCCTCGACAAGCTTCTCGAATCGCTTGAGACATCCTCGCAGAAATGCTGGTTTCGCTTGAGACATCCTTGAAACATTGCTCGTTTCGTTTGAGCCTGCCTCCCAAAATTCTTGGTTTCGCTTGAGACATCCTCACAGAATTGTTGTTTTCGCTTGAGACATCCTTAAGAAACGTATCGTTTCGCTTGAGACATCCTTCAGTATATGCTTGTTTCGCTTGAGACATCCTCGAGTATATGCTTGTTTCGCTTGAGACATCCTCGACAAGCTTCTCGAATCGCTCGAGACATCCTCGAGTATATGCTTGTTTCGCTTGAGACATCCTCGACAAGCTTCTCGAATCGCTTGAGACATCCTCACAGAATTACTGGTTTCGCTTGAGACATCCTTGAAACATTGCTCGTTTCGTTTGAGCCTGCCTCCCAAAATTCCTTGTTTCGCTTGAGACATCCTGAAAAAAGTGTGATCGCTTCGCTTGATGTTGCTATTTCAACATAACTTGATCTTGCTATCTCAACATAACGTTCCGAGGTGATAATGAAGTTTGGCCTCCGCGCCCCGCGCCCCCGACCAAACTCTTATTGGTCGACGATAAAAAACTCTAACGACTTAAGGGGGGGGTACATTATGATCGTGGGCATGGGGTTAAGGTTTTCGATGCGTGTGGCCGCCTTGGGGCTGAACGAATGTGGAGGCCGTCTGAGGCCTCTTCTGGGCCGAAGTGGGGGCACCTTGGAGCCACCTGGGGCTGCCCTGAAGCGCTTCGAAGCTCTTTGGCCACTTGAGGCTGGCCGGCACTGGCTTGGGGGTCTCCGCCGGTGACCCTGTTGGGTCTCAAGGCAGTCTGGGGCTATCCTGGACGCTGCTTAGGCTCTCTGAATCCCTCCTGGTGCCGACTCGCCGGCCCTCTTGGACCAATCGTTGGGAGCCTCTCGGCGGGCTCTGGCCCAGACGTCCCAGACCCATGGCACCCTGCTCTAGCGCGCACTGCGTCAGAACATGGATGCGGTCGGGCTTCAGCGTCGCCTCCCACACCTCGCTCAGGGCCATCTTGGGCCGTCTTGGCGTCCCCTCAGGTCCGTCTTGGGCAAACTCAGGCCTCCCCTGGGTCATCGTCGGGGGCTCCGGGGCCCTTTTGGGTATTCCTAGGGCCGACTTGGGCCGTCTTGGGGGCTTCCTGCGTCACTCTGGGGCACGCTTATGCCTTCTTGGAATCTTTCTCGGGCAGTCTAGAGCCCTCTAGCTCTCGTGGACAACTTCGAAGCCTCGCGAAACCCACCTGAAGCGATTTGTCTGGGGCCACTCTTGGCGCCTCTGTGGTCCTCTCTTGGCTTGCTATGCACCCTGCAACGCCTCTTAGGGCCTCTGCGACCGTGTTCGGGCCGTCAGGGGATCTCTGAAGCCGTTTCTGAGGCCTTCCTGAGGCACTCGGGATGTGGGAGGGTCTGGCCCCGCTGGCCTGTTTGCCGAGCTGCCAGTGCGCTTCTCGTACGCACAGGTTCCAGCATTGTAGGAGAGATAACGTCTGGCTTCAAGCTCGCTTCCCGCATCTCGCTGAACAAAACAATGGCCCGCTCCCACTGGGTGCCTTTCTCGCACACGCTGATTCCAGCATTATAGCTGACGACATCGGGCTCCAACCTTGACTCGCACAACTCGCCGAACAATAACAACCCATGCCGCCACTGATCTCCCTTCCCGCACGCACTCATGGCGGCATTGTAAATGACTGCGTCCAGTTCCAAACCCAGGGTCAACAGGTCCCTCAGCAACAACAACGCCTGCTCCCACTGCCCACATTTTTCACAAGAGCTGATTGTCGCAGTGTACATGATCACATCGGACTTCACGGTCGCTTCCCGCGAGTGGCTGAGCATCGACAGTGCCTGCTGCCACTGTAACCCCGTCTCGCACGCGCTTATTCCAGCACTGTAAGCGATGATGTCCAGCTCGAATTTGGCGTCAAACATCCGGCTAAACAAATACAACGCGTGTTGCCACTGTCCACCTCCATTGCACCCAGAAATTCCAAGACTGTAGCTGACGACGTTGGGCGTCAATGTCGAATCCCACATTTCTCTGAACAGGGACAGCACCTGCTGCCACTGCTCGCCCTTTGCACACGCCGAGATACCCGAATTGTAGCTTCTGGCGTTCGGCTCGAAATTCGCACGCCACTGCTGTCTCAGGACTGATAGCGCCTGCTGCCATTGTTTGCTCCTTCCGCACGCGCTGATGGCAACATTGTACAGCTTGCTACTCACTTGCGCGTGCGAATTCAGAGCATCCTGGAAGATCACCAGCGCTGCACTCCACTGCAATGCCTTTCCAGAGCTCTTGATCGCCGTTATGAAAGGAGTGTCACCCGATTGCTGCCCCTGCTCTTCAGCATCCATAAGAACTCGCGCGAGGCACATCTTCCGAGTCTGGCCGAGAATTGTGGCTTGAGCCAAGAAGGCTACGGAGATGAGGAGCGCGGATGATGAGGAGTTGAAGGAAGAGCGGAAGGAGACGGCGGAGGAGGACGAGGAGGAACAGGAGGGGGCGGAGGAGGAGAAGGCCCAATGTAAACCCAAGACTCATCGACGACGTTAGAATAACCCTCCCTCCAAGTTCGCTCTTCAGCAACCTCATACAAGAGGTCATGTCCACTGAAGGAAATAACCGTACCAAAATACCTTGTTCGGGAGCCCAACGCCACGAATCAACCTGAGTGTTGCGTCTTGACGATCTGGAACCGTGCCGGAACACCATTCATGGGACTTCAATACTGCGAATCCACGTATCCTTAATAGATCCCTAACACCATTTCTGGTACGTTGACCATGGGAATTCGTGAAACCCTTGCACATGTTTACAGCGAGTGCGCGCGGCGCTCAAGCGAAATGATCACTTTGAAAACGAACCGCACTCAATCCGCGAATCTTCTGCACTGTTTAAAAACGAGTGTGCGCGGCGCTAAACACAAAACTACATATTGAAAACGTCCCGCCGTCAATCCGCGAAACTCTTGCATTTGTTCAGAACGAATGTGCGCGGAACAAAAGCGAGAACACGGTTTGAAAGCGACCCGCCTTCAATCCGTGAAACTCTTGCGAGCGTTCGAAACAAATGCGCGAGGAGCTAAGGCGAGAACCACACTTTGAAAGCCACCCGCCCTCCATCTTTGAAACTGTAGTCAATTTCTAAGCCTCAAGATCATAATTGGTAAGGAGGTCTCACGCGAAACGCCTGGCCCGCCCTTCCTACTGGCCTCGGGGCGCGACACGGAGATATTCAAAAGGAAAAGGAATGGAGGAAGAAGGGAACGTGAGGAGGAAGGAGAGGAAGGAGATCGCAGCGACGTCGGCAAGGCAATGGGGCTAGCTGGATCGAATCGGGCCTGGTGCCACATGCCAGCACCTTCGGCGGCGCGGGCCAACGAGGCTGATGGCAGCAGCAAGGCTGGGCTAGGTCCAGTCAGGGCCAGTCTGGGTTCATGGAAGCCGCTGCACAGAGGACTCGCGGAAAGGCGGGGCCTAGTCCGGGAAGGCCTAAAACGACGACTCGAGAGCGCGTGAACGGCGCCCCTTCGCACGCAGATCGCCCAAGAAAAAGCAACGGAAGGGCCCAAGACACGGCGAGGCCCTACCGAAACCGAAGTGGACATTTCGGTGATGGCATTTTTTTAAACTCTTCGAGCGCCAAGGCGCGTGCATGCATGCATTCGGCAACATCCGAAGAGCTCCTCGGGGACCCCTCGGACCCCAAACGAACTCCAGGGCAAGAAACAATTCACTGCGCCTCAGCAACCGCCGTAAGGCCGAAGGAACGGGCGGCGTTCAGAATCCAGCGGTCGGCGGGGGGGCCGCTCACATTGAACACCACCAGTTGCAGCATAAGGAACCCAGGGTCTGGAAGCCGGTGGATCTCCAATCGTGGATCGGCGATGGATATCATCTCCGCCCTCATCAGATAATAAGGAAGCCTCCAGGGTCTGTAGCCTCCTGGGCACATTCCTTATCGAACGCCCCACCGCATCCCAGAGCCTTGACTGTGGCGCATCACCTAACTGCGCCCAGAGCACGCAGAACGGCCGGCGACCTCGTGGGCATGCGGTTGGCTCGTCCACGGCGGCGCGGTCGGCGAGGGGCACGGGATGCGGGGTGCGGGCAGGACGAGTCAAATCTCGGGAGGAGGGGCCTGAGCTCTTGGGCCAACATGGGGTCTTCGGGACTTGCGCAAGCATGGCTATCAAGTCGTTCACCGAACCATGAATGCGGGATTCCGGTAATCAGGGAAACGCCTCGACCTTATCTCCTCGGGTCATTCCTCCGCCCTCCGTCTTGCCGACATCACAAACACTGTTCAATACTTCCCATGTCCGCTCAAACTCATGCTCGACCTCTCTGAGCTTCGCTCATGTTCGTTCGACACGACTAATGATGCCGCCAATACGTGCCCATTCACTCTCGCCTAACACACACTCGCACACACGCACACACACACACGCATGCACGCACGCACGCACGCACGCACGCACCGACACACACACACACACACGCACGCACGCACGCACGCACGCACGCACGCACGCACGCACGCACGCACGCACCCCCACACCCCACACACACACACACACACACACACACACACACACACACACACACACAAACACACACACACACGCACACACACACACACACACGCGCGCGCACACTGCTCGTCCTCATACACAGCCAGACTCACACTTACCCACTCATGTTCACCCGTGTTCTCGCTCATCCACACTCACTGGCTCGACGTGCATGTGTCTGCCACAAGATTGACCACTCATATCTCTGATCACCAAGTGCAAATAGGCACGATGCCACCACATCGGCATCCGAAGGGGGGGGGAAGGCGGCATCACGGGACCAGTCAAAGCCAAATAAGTGCGGCCTGTTAGGTGGAACCCCACTTGGCGAACTATTCCCCCCTTCGCCGCATAATCACTACTAAACAATACGGACAGCAGGCACCACACTTGGGCACCCCAAGGAAGGCAGGCCGAGGTGGCATCAGTGGGCCGGGACGGAACTGATGGGACTTGTTGGGCAGAACGCTCGATCGAGGACGCAGACTGCTCCCTCGCAACAGCCCCATGACCACCAGACGTGCGGGGTCCGCGCGGCAGGGGCGGTCCCGCGCACGACGCGCACCTCTCGCCACCGCCGTCGCCACAGTCGCCGTCGCAATCGCACCCGCCGCGGCACGTCGGGGCCCGTCGGGGCGGCGGTCCCGCGCACGACGCACAGCTCATGCCCTCGACGCCGATATTGGCCCTGGACGCCGTGGATGCCTGCGAGGGCACCCGCGATGTGGCCACCCGCGAGGGCACCCGCGAGGTGGCCACCCGCGAGGGCACCCGCGAGGCGGGCACCCGCGAGTCCAGCCCGCCGCCCTCGAGGAGTCGCAGGGGGTCCCGGGCGCCAGGGCCTGGCTGGGCGCCCTCCCGTCGCAGTCGCCGGCAGCCGGCCGCCACCGGCCGCCAGCATCGCCGCCCGCGCCGACGACACCGCCGCCGCCGCCGAGGCGGACGACGACGACGACGACGACGACGACGACGACGACGACGACGACCGCCGCCGACGACGACGCCGACGCCGACGCCGACGCCGACGCCGACGCCGACGCCGACGCCGACGCCGACGCCGGCGAGGAGAAGGAGGAGGAGGACGACGACGACACCGACGACGACAACGACGACGACATCAACGACGACGACGACGACGACGACGACGACGACGACGACGACGACAGCAACGACGACGACGACGACGACAGCAACGACGACGACGACGACAACAACGACGACGACGACGACAGCAACGACGACGACGACGACGACGACGACGACGACGACGACGACGACGACGACACGACGACGACGACGGCGACGACGACGCCGCCGCCGCCGCCGCCGCCGCCGGCAACGCCGCCGCCGCCGCCCACGTTGACGACGTCGCAACTGGCGAGGAGGACGACGAGGAGAGGAGGAGGCTCGACGCGTGAGTGCAACTTTGGCACTTCCCATGGGCTTCCCTGAGGAAAGGACACGCGAGAGGACACAAGGCCCTTCTGAAGGCCACATCGCCATAGGAGTGTAAGAAGACACGTGTCGCGAGGCACAAGACACAAGGGTACCCTTGAGCTGGCAGGGTCGACCCACTAATCAGGGCCGACTGTCCTTGCCTGCTTTGCAGACCTGGCGAGCCACCCTCAGGCGCGTCCTTTCGGCCCTCGGAGCGTGCACCAGCGGGGGGTTAGGTTGCCCCACTCCCTGGCTGTGTGCGATTTCCGATGAGCCCAAGAGCGTCTGAGCCAAGCTCGGAGGTGCAGAATGGGGAAGGCGCATGCATCCTTGAAATCCCCTTCTTTTGCTGAGCGGCTGGCGGGGGAGCCCTGGGGACTGGGAGCGAGAAACCGTCTGCGATCCACAGCAGCCCACGTGTTGAGGCAACTCTCCCATACCGCACCCCTTTGAAGGAACACCATTAGTACGATAAGTTCGCGTCGTGTCGACCAACGGCGACCCCGCCGCCGGCGTTCAACGTTGAAGGCCACCAGCGACCCAGAATCGGTCGATGTTGAAAGATCTGACGTTTCGGAAACGAGCGATCGTTCAATGTTGAACGATCCCCGCGGTGTCAGACACTGATGCCGAAATCGGCACGACCCAAAGCTGCCGTAGTCCGCTTGGCTCTGACGAAGAGTCCCGCATGGGAGGAAACCTTAGCCTAATACTTTGAGCAGGGACCGACCGTCCGGGCATTCCTATAGGCCTACCACGACAATTTTTTAAACGCCCAATTGTTATTAAAACAAAGCATGAGCTTATAACATAAACCCAACGTGTTAAGACAAGACAATCCTGGCCAGAAATGTTCTAAGAACATTTCGTGCAGACCACAAAAGGTTCTAAGAACATTCTTTGGTGGGCCTATAGGCGAGCCAGGACGCTTCGCCACTGCTTGAATACTGGCAAATGCACTGCACAAGCGTGGTTTGAGACGCCGGCTTGATTCGTCTCCATCCGATCTGGGCGAGCAGCTCCAGAGCGCGACGCACGTCAGTCCAAAGAAACCCCCACGATCGCCCCAAGACGGACCAGAAGTGACTCGCGACGATCGCCCGCGCGCGCTGACGAACGAACAACACACACCCATATCGAGGAAGACTGGCTGTGGGTATGGGTGCGGGTTGTCGGACCATGGGGGGGCTCCCGTTCGAGCGGCGACCCCGATCCGACAAAACGCACCCACAGCCCACTCCGTCCCTCTATGGGTATGGGTGCATGTTGTTCGTTCGTCACGCGCAGGCTGGCATAGAGGAACAGAACACGGCACGAACACAAAATGTCGTAGGTCGGCGCAGATTTCTTGGATTTGCGCTGAACGCCCCTCCCTGGCGCGCGGAGCGCGCCAGAGGCGGCGCTGGGTGCGCAGCCAGGGAGCTCCGGCGCAAGTCCGAGAAATCGGCGCGGACTTCCGCCGCCGAAGGCACGCGCGGACGCCGGCCTGCAGCCACGGCGTCCATCGCGGCTGCAGGGCCGCGGGGGCGGCACCGCGCGTGCGCGCGCCGGCGCGCCGCCCAGGCGCGCGTGGGCGCGCGCGCGCGGCGGCGCGCGCAGGGGCGGCCCGACGGAGCTCGCCGCGCGCGAGCGACGCTGCGGCGGCGGGCGGCGAGCGGTGCTGGCCGATTCGACGCCTCGCCACGTGCGGGCGGAGCGTCGGCAATGACGGCGGCGGGGAGGGCGGCGGCGGCGGCGGCGGCGGCGGCGGCGGCGGCGGCGGCGGCGGCGTCGTCGTCGTCGTCGTCGTCGTCGTCGTCGTCGTCGTCGTCGTCGACGTCGTCGACGTCGTCGTCGACGTCGTCGTCAGCGTGTTCAGCGTCGGGCGTCGGCGTCGGCATCGTCGACGTCGGCGTGTTCGGCGTCGGGCGGCGGGGGAGGATGAATCGGGATCGGAATCGAGCTCTGGGGTGGTGGGCACTGGTCTCGTCTGTTCTCGGAAAAATTTCTGGAACAACCAAACATCGGACCAACCATCGGGACAACTATTGGGACAACCAACGAAACACCAATCGGGAAAACCCATCGGCAAAACCATCAGGACAACCATCGGGACAACCATCTGGACAAGCATTGGGAAAACTATCGTGAGAACCATCGGAAAAACCATCGGATCAACCATCGGGACAACCATCAGGACGACCGTGAAGATAACCGTCGGGACGGGGACAAGCAGTTGGCCAACCATCGGGACAAACATCTGAACGATGAGAGGGACAACCATCGGGACAACCATCGGGACGACCATCTGGGAAACCATCGGGACAACCATCGGAAACATTATCGGGACAGCCATCGGGACAACCATCGTGAAGACCATCGGGACAACTATCGGGACATCCATCGGGACAACCATCGGGACAACCATCGGAACAACCATCGGGACAGCCATCGGGACGACTATCGGGACAACAAACGAGACAACCGTCAAGACAACCATCGGGACATCCATCGGGACAACCATCCGGATGGCAATCGGAACAATCATCGGGACAACCATCAGAACAACAAACATCGGGACAACCATCTGGACAAGCATCGGGAACTATCGGGGCAACCATCGGGTCAACCATCGGGATGACCATCGGGACAATCATCGGGACAACCGTCGGGACAACCATCGCGATGACCATTGGGACAACTATCAGGACAAGCCACGGGACAAACCTCGGGACAAGCAGCTGGACAATCAACGGGACAAACATCGGGACATCCAACGGGGCAGCCATCCGGACAACCATCAGGACAAGCATCAGAACAACCGTGTAGACAACTTCACCCCACGGACAGTGCGCGCGACGACTCATGTTTGTTTGAGTTGGCCCCAGCCATGGGACGAACTCGCATTGCTTCTCTCGCCTAGCCTGCACGCACGTCGCGCACGAAACTAATGATTTCCTGGTTGGGGCGCCTCACGTTTCACTTCGGTCGTACCTCCCCCCAAACCACCGCTACCTGACCACAGCAACGATAAGCCTTATAAAACAACAACAAAAAAAAACACTGCCAGCAACAATTTCCTCGCGGACCCCAAAGCGACGAGCACCATCGACGCACGAGTGCCTTGAACTCCCAGAGCACGCTTGGGCAATGACAAACTGAAGGGGCCCAGGGACACACAAATAAATACACACAAATACGAATATCCCCCATATTTTTCTCATCTGTTCTGGATGTTCGTCTTCCCCCCCCCGCTTCCCATAGTTTCCCATATTTTCCTAGGGACCGACGAGTAATTGTGACTGTGTGTTTTTCCCCTCCCGACAGACGTCTGCCAGACAGCGAAGGCACGAACTCAGACCTCGGGCGTCGCGTCTGCTCGCGACGGGGGGGCCCTGACCTCTCGACTCGTCTCTGCGTTCTGCGCGTCGCACGCGCTTCTCTGAAGGCCCCGGGGTGCACGGTTTCCCCTGCGGCCGTAGTCGACCCGAGGAGGAGGAAGAGGAGGAGGTGGAGGAGGGGAAGGGGGAGGAGGAAATGGAGGAGAAGGAGGAGGAGGAGGAGGGAGTAGGAGGATGAGGAGGAGGAGGAGCAGGAGCAGGAGGAGAAGGGAGGAGGGAGGATGGAGGAGGATGAGGATGAGGAGGAGGAGGAGGAGGAGGAGGAGGAGGAGGCGCGAACGTCCCTCGGAAGGGACGTCCTCACCTTTACAGATGCCCGCGCGGCCCCGCGCCACCCACGAGGCATGCAGGCATGCCTCAGGGCGCGACGCGAAGCGGCGACAGCCGCTTTGTTCACGTTGTAGGAGTTGATGTTGCCGTTGACGGGCGCCCTGACCTCGTGGTAGGATGTCGCGATGCCGTAGTCAGCCGGCTGGACTCGGAGGAAGCTGTATGCCTTAAAAGCGACAGCGAGGCGAGTGATGGCGTGGTCGATGCGGTTGTCGTCGCTCTGCTCGCCGAGAAGGCCCATGCGTACGAGGATGTCGTTGTCGACTTGTCCGCGAGGCGGGCAGACATGGCTCCACATCCTTGGGCATGTCATATAGTGACAGATGTCGTCGACGTTGCGCTTGGACTCGGAGACCGGGCAGCCGAAGAAACAGTGGCGCTTGTGCGGGTAGACGTGCATGCAGTAGCTGGTCGTTCAAGCTCACGCCAGCGTCTTGAGCACGGGCCACAGCACGGTTGGAGGAGCTCGAGCGAGATGGCGACTTCGCATTGCCCATCCGCTCGCCAGAGAGACGGGCCAGTCGTCGATACCAAGCAGTTCAATCGGTTGGTCGTTTCTGCCCCTGTTCGCTGTGTCGCCGGAGAGCCAGCGACCGTCATCATGAACGTCACGGGGAGATAACCAGCGGTGGCGGGCTCGATGCTCAGCGGTTTCTCCGTCGCGTTCTCGCAGTGGGGCTGCCGAGGGATGGGCGGACTACTGAATGGTGTGGCGTCGGCCGCGTGCGCGCGATGAGCTGTGCCAGCGGCGTTCGCCGATCTCGAGGGCGACACTGCGGCGGCGCCCACCATCGTTCCATGGACTGATGTCGATGTCGAACATGATGTCGAGGTGCGGGCGGCGAAGGCAGCGCGTGAGGCACGGCGCGCACCGCTCCATCCAGTCGCGGTAGTCGTCGTGGCCGGGGTCAAGGAAGACGCTCGGGATCCAGCGCGCTGCCCATGCTTCAGCACGCTCGTTCATGCGTGCAATGGATTGCTCGGCGGCGGGCGTCTGCGAAGGCTTAGAAGCAGTGGGGCGCGGGAGCGAATCTTGAACAGCTTCGTGGAAGGAGCGAGCAGATGGGAGCACGCCGATAAACGGGAACCAGGACTCGAGGCACTTGAGGACGGTCTTGTCGACGGCGTCGATGCACAGTGAGGTCTGACGCTCCTGCAGGCAGGCGGACTGCGGAGATTTGCGCTTGATTTTCGTTCCCTTGCCATGGGCCTTACCACGACCCTCCTCTTCATGTCGAACGATCAGATGGCTCATGTCCCAAGCTCTGTCGCGGTCCTTGTCCATGATAGCTTGGCGACCAGCGGCGGCAGCACGGCGGTGAGCAGCAGCAAGAGCGCGGGCCGCGCGCTGCGGGGCGCCGAGAGAGCGCTCCAGAGACTCGCGGATGGAGCCCTTGCACGTTGGGGAGAGTTGACCCGCGACGATCTGCTCGAAGGGTCGCGCGATGGAGCATTTGTCCCCTTTGCAATCGGCACACCACTGTCCGAGAACAACTTGGCAGACTGGCAGTCGATCTTCGGCGACAGCATGGCGTTCACGAAGAAGGCGAGTCCATGATGCAAGTGTTGTGGATTGTGGATGCTGTGCGCCACATGGTAGCCGAGAGAAGCGTTTCTAGTCCTTGTGGTGCCTCCACACCAGTCAAGCGCTTGAATGAGGGAATGTCCAGCTTCGTGAAGCTGGATGGGGCCGCTCGAAAAAGTTCGTGCAGCGCGTGGAGCTGCTTGGCTAGAAAGCAAGGCGAGGGCGGGTCGAGCTGGCCGAAGTGGGATAGGCAGGTGACCGCGGCGACGTTGTAGAGTTTGAAGCTTTCTTGGAGCGGCGATCGGGTCTCGCCCAGGATTTGGACCCTGCCCCACCACTTGCCTGCGGGGCACTTCCACTGCACCGAGAACGTGGCGCCAGGTCCGATGCACGCTCCCAGGTAGCGCGCGTGGCTGGCGACCTTGAAGTCCTCCCATGGGTGGTAGATGTCGGTGGGCGTAGCTTGGATGTTGCGGATGAGCGGCGGCGCCAGTAGAGTTCAGGTCGGTACGATGATGCATTTCTTGGCCTGCAGGTGAAGCCCTGCAAACAGTTCAGCAGCTTGTGGGCGAGGAAAGAGGCGCTCGATGTCACGGAGGGCGGCTAAAATGATGCCCAGGTCGTCGGCGCAGGCGCTGATAAGGCCGCGCCCGATGTCTTCGGGCTCGAACTTGATGCCGCGGATGATGGGACCGAATATCAGCGCCCAGAGCGCCCCACTCATCGGGCAGCCTTGAGCGACGACCTATTCGGCGGTCAGGAGGGGCCGGCGGGCACTGCCGAGCTCGAGAAAGACGATGGGGCATGTGGTAGCACGCCCGCAGCAGCGCGAAGACGGAGCCGCGTAGCCCCCATCGGTGGAACACTTCCCACAGCCAGTCGCGCAGCAGGCTGGGGAAGGCGGCTGCGATGTCCATGCTGGCGACGCAGGGCTGGAGTATCTCAGCGTTCTCGCTGAGTTGTCGAGCGACCGCGTCGACCAGAACAATGTTGTTCAGGAACTGCCCGCCACTGACAAAGCCCGTCTGCTCCTCGGCGGCCATAGCAGCGACGCGGCGCAGCTTGCGGTTGGTCGCCGAGGCGATCAGCTTCACGTCGCTGTACTTCATGGCGAGCGGGCGAAGGCAGTCGGGCGCCCTGGCGCACTCGAACTAGCCGAGGGGCTCGTCGCCTTCCAGAAGCATGGCCATCAAGGCGCAGTTCAGGTCCTAGGGGACCGCGTGGCCTTGCGCCACGTGCAACATGAGGTCGGCGAGGGAGTCGAGGCCCCCAGGCGAGAAGAGCCAGGCGCGGCGCGGGGGCCCGTCGGGACCTGACGCGGAATCGCCGGCCAGGCGAGCGGCGGCGCGCAGGTCCTCGCTGTCGGGAAGCGGGATGGCGAGGGGCGCCCTCTGCGGGAAGACGCCGTCGAGGTTGCGCTGCACGGCGGGCGCGTCGACGTCTTGCCCCAGTGGCATTAGATAATGGAATGCATGGCCATCGGGCCGGCGACGATGTGGCAGGACGCGCCAGTGGAGAACCCGACGCCTGCGAGGACGAGGCGTTCGGCGAAGGGCTTCCAGAGCTCGCCGCGCTGCCCTTCACGTCGCGAGAGCCGTCGCCATTGTTCCAAACATGCGACGACGTTCTTCTTGAAATGCTGCACGAGACCGAGCAGCATCCTCTTGGCGGCGGAGGTCGGCAATGACGGGGTGCGTCGCGTCGACTTCGGCGGCGAAGGCCACGGCATCGGCGATCGAGATATCGTCGCCGTCGAAGGTCAGGTGGTGGGCGCCCGCAACGGCGTCAGTCGCCAAGATGTGGGCGAGCTTCCAATCCTGGTACCAGACTGCTCGGGCGATGCTGCGTAACGTCATGGCACTGGGTGCGCAGTTGATGTTCCGATCGTCGTCGTTGATCTCGGAAGGTTGGATGGTGGCCATGGCACCGCGAGCTCTCTGTGCCGCAAGGGTCATGATTTGCTTCAGCGAGCGCAATTTCGAGATCGGGTCGAGCGAGTCAAGGTCGACCATTCGCACAAAGCGGGCGTAGCAGAGCACGATTGCTTGGAGTTGGAGATGAAGGCGGGTACCCCTCTTTCAGCGGCGGGCTGCTGGGCGCGAGGGTGTACCCATAAAGGTAAAACTTTCTGGTCACTGGCAGGTTCGCTAGTCTGCTCGAGGGGGCGGCTGTCGGCGGCTAGGCGCGCCGCGAGGTGGAGCGCGTTGAAGGCAGGGGTTGGGACGAAGCAGCTGTCGATCGCGGCCTCGATCTCGCTGGCGGGGCAGCGGCGCGCAGTGGACTCGGCGGCGACTTCGATCATGGCGAGAGAGATCCGCTTCCAGAAGACGGGTGCGCACTGGCATCCGTCGTCGCCGGCGGCGCCCACTGATCGCACACTCTTGGGCGGCAGCTCGGAAATATTGGAGTCACCGATCAGGGCGAGGTTGCGCGCGTCCGGGTCGGCGTCAGCCCGAGCCTTCGCAGCAGCCCACGCAGCAGAAAATATCTGGCGATCTTGCACCGTCAGCCCGTGGTTGTGGACGTTAAAGATGGCGGTCTCGCGCATGCGCTCGACATCGAGGACGCGGAGCTCGGCGACGCGGCCTGTAACAACAGGGACACAGTCGCGACGAGGACACCGGCCAGCAGGCAAGCTGCGCTCGTTCTTGTCGCAAGG
This sequence comes from Prorocentrum cordatum, assembly GCA_963575745.1. Lineage (NCBI taxonomy): Eukaryota > Dinophyceae > Prorocentrales > Prorocentraceae > Prorocentrum > Prorocentrum cordatum. The sequence continues at coordinate 30,015 of CAUYUJ010007817.1, forward strand.
GACGAGGAAGCCAACGCCTCCCGCGGTCTCGTCGAGGTCCTCGTAAGCTGAATGGATTGACAAGTACGGGTGGTGAGTGGACTCAGCGAAGTTCTGAAGGTCGGCGCAGTTCCCATGGGTCTCTTGCAACGCGACGACCGCGCGCTGCCTCATGCAAGGGAGGAGAATGTTGCGCGTGATGGAGCGGCGGGTTGGCGATCGCCCTAGAACAACTTGCGCGTTCCATGAGACGGCGTTCAATCCCTCCGCCTGCGGCTCGATGAACCATGGTGACCAGCTGGTGCTAGAGGCAGTGCAGCGCAGTCATGGGGCCCGCGAAGGCGGCGGCGAGCCCTTGGGCGCAGGGGTCACGTTCTGCCGCGGGAATACCAGCAGGGACAGCAGCATCCGACCAGCGCACCTTTGTAGGAGTCTCGGGAGTAGCGCCTGCGACGACCTGGACGATGGGCGAGCCGAGAACCGAGATGTAGCCACTCGCACGGCGGATCCTGAGGTCAAGGTCGGGATGCTTGGCGGCGATGAGCATGCTGAGTTTCTTGAGTTGCACTTCTTGACGTACAATGCGGGACGACTTGTCTGCGGAGACGCAGAGCGGAGATGGGCCTGCCGAGGTCGCGATCTGGAAGGTCCTCCAGTCTTTGCCATGACGAAGAGCTCTGCGCAGCGAAACAGCAGCAGGAATAGCCAGGAGGTCGCCGCAAATGGCTGTGAATGGCATTCTTCTGCCAGGACCTGACGACTTGAGGCGGATGCCGTTGAGGTCCACGTTGGCGGCGATGAACCACTCGCTGAGGGCGCTATGGAGCGCGGACCCGTCGAACTTGGCTGGAGCCCCGCACCAGAAGGTAGCAGCATGCGGGGGTCGGCCCCAGCTGCCGAGGGCGTCGGTATTGATGGACGGGTGATGGGCTTCGGCATGATGGACGGCTTTCTTGATGAGGTCGACGGTAGCTTGCAATGCGGCATTGAACGCTTCTACTCTGTCAGCGCGGGCTTTGAGTTGAGTGGTCACGTTCGACTGGCTGTTGTCGTCGAGATAGTTCTTCTGTGGCTCCAGTAGTGGATGGTCTTGATGAATTATGCGTGGGTTTCTTGACAGACTCTTTTGGGGGTTCACTCGAATGCTTTAGCGGCTTGGTCGACTTGAGCGTGTAGGACATCTTGAAGTTCTTTACGTTGATGTGCTGGGATACCTGTGGCGAGAAATTTCTGAGCTCCAGCAGCCCAGGGATATGCTTTGTCTTTCCCTTCACTTTTGACTTTGAGAGCGTCCACGGCACTGGGGGAGATCCACCTGGCGAACATCGATCCACTTCGGCCGCGGTCGACAGGAGGCCCGCGCCAGCCACGAGAGATCGCGCGTGATATGTAGGCTGACCGCAGGCGAATGCGGCAGCAATGGATACGAAGCTCGACACCGCGGGCGCACTGAGGGCGTGGAAGCGGGGTCTTCGCTGGCCCTGGACCAACGGTCCCCGTGCTCTGCCATGGGGCAAAACAAATTCTTGAGCCAAATTGGCTACGGAGGAGGAGGAGGAGGAGGAGGAGGAGGAGGAGGAGGACGGGTCGCCTAAGCCCTTCGGAGAAACCCTCCACCCCAGAGAGCCCAGACCGCGAAACAGCAGCGCCCGTCGGGGTGTTTGTCCCAGCAGGACGGGGAGATCCGAGGCCAAGGGGCTCGAGAGGGCGGGTGAAAACAACTGGCCCTACGACGGACGGCGAAGTCTTCGGGCGCGGCCGCGCGCGAGCCCACGCTGGGTGGAGAGGGAGAGGCCCTTCTCACAGGCGATCTGCGGCAAAATCGCTGGGCTGTTCCGGAAAGGGCGTACTTCGCCATGCCCCGCCATCCTGGCCTGCTCCCGCTGGAGTGTAGCGAATGTCGTTCTGGCCGAAAGAGTTCAAACCTAATCAAAGAGCCGGCCTAGGATCTGTACAGGAAAGCTGGGACTTGCATGGCACTGCCGCTTTATGATTCAATCGCCGTAAAGTTACACATAGAGGCACCATTGACGTGGCAGTGTAGTCAAGCTTTCACGCTTAGCAGAGAGAATGTTAACATTGATTGTGTGGGCTTGCGTTTCGCTCATAGCTTGGACCCAGTCGAGAAGGTTGTCTACTCGTAGCATTGGCAAATCAACCCCGAGCTCACCTACCAGGAAAGACTAAGATCCGCAGGACACAGCTTCAATAATGTATCTTAAAACACCACCAACGCCCTCCACAGCGTCACTCACGAGATGTTGATGCTGATTATCCGTCTGCATGCTAATCCGTTCGCTACTGGGCTTTTCCAGGAACGGTTGGCGCATGGTCATGTCAACCTCGAATGTGTTGACGGAGTTCTGGAGATGTGGATCGGGTCGGGTACCCTTCCTGGGGATTTGATTGCATGCTTTGGTTTCTGGGTCCGTATCATTGGTCCGTCGACGGTGTGGTCAGTACCGAACGTCCTAGGCATAGTGTCAAGACGCTCTGGGAGAGGAACTGCATGACCAATGGTGTACATGATCGTCTTGTGCTTTGCGTCTGGTCGGGAAGAATAGCTCGACGCTTTCGCTCATGAGCTTTGCTGAGGATCTCGCCTTCACCCAGATCGCGTGCTCGCTCAAGGGCCAGATCAGCCTTGACAGAAACAACAAAGTTCCACTAGAAAACAGACTGAGAATCGAAGGCGCCCAGGCCAAGCCGGGCGAGCAGGAGAGAGCGGCGTGCACCTCTCCCGCAGAGGCGCACTGCAACTGCCGAGCGTAGGCTGTTTGGTGGCGGGTGCTCCTCGCAGGGAGCGCGGCTGCTTCGGAGTGGAGATTGGCGGCGCACAGAGGCGGGAGACAAAATATACAGCTTTCCCTCGCGCGGCTCCAGAACGAGGGGTCCGGCGCCGGCTCTCCGAGGTGCTGTCCTGGCCCGGCGTCTGCGCGTATGGTTCCGTGCGTGTGTCTCTTCAGGTAGGTCTTCGGCGTGACATTTGTCTGCCGATGCGCCGTCAGGGCGCGGCTCTTGCCTGCCTGCCAGAGGCGGGTGGGGGGGAGGGGGGAAGGCTCCCCCCTCCCCCTACCCCCCGCTGTGCGTGGCCGAGGAGAGGCGATGCCCTTGCTGTCAGCTGCAGGTGCAAGGGCCTGACCTACGGGCCGACGGCAGCTCGTCTTCGGAAAACAGCGTAGGGTTCAGAAAGCACGTTCGAGCTGCACTCTTTTCCAGGGATTCTGGCAACCACGCGCGAATAGGAGGGGGAAGAGCATTGTGTTCAGTTCGGTGGTGGAGCGGGGTATGACCTATGGGCTTACCTCGATAGCAATACTAAGTTGCGTGCCTCGACGCCTGTTGAGAAGTGGGGCGAGCGGGAAGAACACGGAGAAGGAGGAGGAAGGTGAGGATGCCTACCAAGCGATGCCTGCATCCGAAGTTTTGCGCTCCCCGCTGGTGATCCCAGTATCTCTTCATCTGCGTGTACAGAGGCCGAAATGGTGGCAGGACATGGTTCGCTGTCCGCTCAACAACCTCCAACATCTGGGGGCGACGTTCAAGGAGAGCGAGCGGGAGGAAGGGGAGCGCAAGCTTCTGTACAAAGAGGACTACAGGATTGGGCCTCCTAGGGATTGGTGGAAGAAGTTTCAAAACGATGTCGCTGATCTCTCTCGTGTAGGGGAGTCCTCCTACTGCTAGAGCGTGACGGCTAGACAGGCTGCGCTCTTCTGTGAAGATGAAGCTCGCCACACAGCTTTTCGGGTTGACCCATTGCTAGTGGGCACTTAGGTCAACAACTAATTCCTCTAGTCTCCGTTGGGTTTTCCGCTTCCCCTCTTTCCCCGTCTCCTCACCCTCTCCCCCCTTCCCCTCGTCTCTGACTCACGTCTGGGGCCTGGAGAAGCTATTTTGTGGTGTTACGTTCCCTACCAGGCGCCAACTGCTACCTCACCTAGCAAGCTCTCAGCTTACGAATCACAATTTCAGGATTCTTTCTCGCGTGGTCACTAACCTAATGCGTGTGTCCTTTGTGAGAATACGTGTTCTGCAAAACGTAATGCTGATGAGCACCCAGTGCGTAGTTTGGTGAATCGTGTGTGGCCTAGGTCCCGAGCCTCCGCCATGACCCATCAAGCTCCCCCTCCTTACCATCGTGGCCTGTGCGACGAATCTGTCCATAGCTTTTCCGAGGAACAGTTGCCTTTCAGACAGCACCATCCCTTGGACGATCTAGTGAAAGAGCTGCTAGATGCAGCAGCGTTGGGCTTCTCACGGCGGCAAGGTCGGAGAAAAGACAGCAGGTGGCGCGGACGTTGATCCTGGCAGTCAGGCAGTCGAAGACAGCACTCTCGAGAAGAAGACGGACCTCGCAGTCAAAGAGTGCGTCGCGAGTGCTCAGGGGAACCGTTTCTTCGAGGCGGCATGCGCAACACAGTTCAATGTCAACCCACTCCTCGCCGCCATGAAAAAATACATTGGAGCAGGAAGGCCTCCTTCGCGTGGAGGGCAAACGAGGGCACGGCTTTTGGCGCCCCAGGCAGCAGCCTCACGTCTTGCAGGTGCAGATCTTGATCGTGTGCAGTGCGGTAGCGAGACTCCGCAGGCCACGCGCCGTAAGCATCTCGACGCACGTGGGGCTCACAGCCTGCAGCCCCAACTTCTTGCTGGAGGAGGAGGAGGAGGAGGAGGAGGAGGAGGAGGAGGGAGGAGGAGGAGGGAGGAGGAGGAGGAGGAGGAGGAGGAGGAGGAGGAGAGGAGGGGAGAGGAGGAGGGAGGAGGAGGAGGAGGAGAGGAGGGAGGAGGGGGAGGAGGGAGGGGAGGAGGAGGAGGAGGAGGAGGAGGAGGAGGAGGAGGAGGAGGAGGAGGAGGAGGGGGAGGAGGAGGAGGAGGAGGCGGAGGAGGAGGAGGAATGTGTGCTTCGGAAGGTCGTGGGCCTCACGGCTGCGACCGCCGACCCGACACTCGACGGCTCTTCCTACCCAGCGAGCGGGAGCCCAGCGGCAGAGCGCGGGGGGACGACGCGACACGACGACGAAAATAACGAACGACGACGAAAATAACGAACGACGACGACGGCCCGATCCTCGACACGACGACGAAAATAACGAACGACGAAAATAACGAACAACGAAAACGACGACGAACGACGCGACACGACGACGAAAATAACGAACGACGAAAATAACGAACGACAAACGACAAACGACACTCGACACGGTTGTAGCCACGATCCTGACGAACATTGATGAAGCTATACTGTGGTTACTGGCCCCGGGCCTGCCTCGAGCTCGAGGAGGAGGGTTTGACCGAGATGGGGCACCAACGTCCGCCGAGAGGCGCCGTCGATGGCCCCCTCCGGAGCAGTACCCGGGTCTAGCTGCTTGGTTCCAGGGGGAACTCCAAATCTTCTTCCAAGATCGTTGGAGCCTCAGTCTGAATGAAGCCTTCCCTCCTCACCCTCCTCCTCCTTCCTCTCCTCCCCCCCGCCTTCTATCCTCCTCCTCCTCCTCCTACCCCTCCTCCCCTTCCTCGCCATTCTCCTCATCCTTCTCATGGAACCCCCTCCTCCTTCTCCTCCTCCTCCTCCTCCTCCTCCCCTCCTGCTGTTCCTCCTCCTCCTGCTGTTCCTCCTCCTCCTCCTACCCCTCCTCCTTCCCACTTCTGCATTTTATCCTGCGTCTCCTTCTCCTCATCCTCTTCTTCCTCCTCCTCCTCCTCCTCCTCCTCCTCCTCCTCCTCCTCCTCCTCCTCCTCCCCCTCCCCCCCCCCGCACACACCTCCTCACCCTCTTCCTCCCCTTCCTCCTCCTCCTCATACTTCCTTCTCCTCCTCCTCCTCCTCCTCCTCCTTCTCCTCCTCCTCATTATCATCCCCATCCCTCGTTAATGTTCCTCCTTCTCTTCCTGCTCCTCCTCCTCCTCCTCCTCATCATCATCATCATCATCAGTATCAGTATCAGTATCAGTATCATCATCATCATCATCATCATCATCATCATCATCATCATCATCATCATCATCATCAGCAGCAGCAGCATCATCATCAACATCACCGTAATCCTTCCTCAGCATCACCATCATCTATCATATGAATCGTCATCGTTGTCACTGTCCATCATCATCCCGATCACCGCCACCAACAACAACTACAACAACCCATTACCGTCATCATCAACAAAATCCTCACAACCAAGAGTATGATCGCACGCAACCGCGCTGCATCGGTTTAATCAGCATCGGCAAAGCCATTCGAATCATCACCGTGATCGTCAAGATCGACAGTAGCATCAGCATCATTAATCAGCTGCTGCATCAGCATCACCATCCTAATCGCTGTCATGATCACAATCGCCTACATGACCTCCAGGCCAACGATCGGAAGTTCTGTCCACAGTCATCTGGCCCAGGATGGTCCTGGCCAGGCACTGGAATGGCATGCGCCTGTCGGAGTAGGTTGAGTTGAGACAACGGCAGTTCAAAATCGGCCCCCAGAATGTGTACTCAAGATCGCCGTCGACGTCGGGGGAACAATCGCGGGTGGCGAAACTGAAACACGGCCATGGCGGGCATGGACACAACGGTCGGCACGGCGGCCACGGCCACGGCGGCCACGGCAACCACCCTTCCACGGCCAACACGGCCACCACGTTCACCACGACCGCCGCGGCCACCACGGCCGCCACAGCCATCACAGCCGCCACGGCCGCCGTGGCCGTCACGGCCACCACGGCCGCCGCGGCCGTCACGTTCACCTCGGCCGCCGCAGCCACCACGGCCGCCGCGGCCGTCACGGCCACCGTGGCCGTCACGGCCAGCACGGCCGCCACCATGGCTTCGTGACGTCGCTCCCATGTCCTCCGCGTCCTCCGTGGCGTCGGTCCCGTGTCACCCGTGGCCCTGGCCCCGTGCTTCCTCGTGGCTGCCTCTCCTTGCCTCGTAGCCTCGGTCCCGTGCCCCGTGTTCTCTGTGGCTTGGGTTCCGTGTCCCCCGAGACTCCCGTGACCTCGCTTCTGTGTCCTCCGTGGCGTCGGTTCCCTGTCCCCAATGGCCTCGGCCCCGTGCTCCCCCAACTTTCCGGCGACTCCCGCCCCGAGCGTCCCGTAGTCTCGGTCCCGTGTCCTCCGTGTCTTCGGTTCCCACGTCCTCTGTGGCATCGGCCCCGTCGGACCTCGGAGTCTGGGCCCCGGGTCTCTGCAGAGCTCAGATTTATCTGGCATCCTAAGCCCGGGATGGCACTTCCACGGGCGCTTCACACGGCATCCAGCCGCTTCCCAGGGCGCTTGAAACGTATTCACGACCAGGAAGATCCCTTCCCCGCGCGCGTGCAATGGTATCCACGTCTGGGCTTACCGCTTCCCCAGGCGCTTAAATCGATACACCCGAGGGTTGGAGAAGCCTCTGGAAACTCCCTGGCAGGGGTTCAGGAAACCTTGCGGAGCTTCCTTGCAAGGACGTTAAGAGCCCTGCGAAACCCCCTGCGAGGAGTGTAGAGAACCTTGCGAAGCCTCCTTGCCAGGACCTAGAGAGCCCTGCGAAGCGTCCATTCAGAAGCGCGACGGCGGGCCGACGACGACGAACGACGACGGCGGACGGCCGACGACGACGACGACGACGAAAATCCCAAGGGGGATGAATACTAAATCTTTTTCGTCGCCAGGAGAGCTGTTCCCCGCCACAGGCTGGCGAGAACGAGGGGGGGGCCTTCATTATTCCAGGGGTCACGCGACCCCCCCTGGGGTCCAAACGCGCCCATGTACCGAGCGGCGTCCAGCCAGGGCGACGAGGGCCCCCCGGAAGGCCAACTGCAGTTGTCTCGACTCGCCCTCCTCTGTGGCCGGTTGAAGCCCTGAGACCCCCCCCAAAAAAAAGACCCGCCCTCGCTCTACCTCCGCCGATTGCCGCGGGCCCCCCACCGCCAGAGGCGTGCAACCTCCTCGGCCCCCTCGGGGGAAAAGAGCCCCACCTCGAAGGCCCCTCGCACAAGGGGCCCCTCATGCGGAGTAGGATGGGGGCAAACGAGGTACCGATACCCCTGCTCCCCGGATCTCTCCCAAAGGACTCTCCGGGGCGAGCGGCTATATCGATACATCTTCCTCCTCTGAAGGATCATAAGATCCGACGTCGCGAAAAAACAACATCGTGAAAAATCACAGCCAGAGTCGTTCTGCGACATTCTTCAAGCCCGCTCGATCTGCGAGGATCCCGGGGTCCGAAACCCCTCGAAAAGTTTGGACGCCCGATATGGGTACGCAAATGGGCACGACACTCAACAACACATGTTGCCCAAAACCGACATCGACCGCTGTTGGGCAGGCGGCCTTCTGTCTCAAATGGACAAGGACATTAGCAAATCCTATTCTAACAGGACCTGCTGTCAGTCTTCGTCCCACTTTCGATTGTACCGACAGGCGCCCAGTGTGAAAAACCGGCAGCGCCCAGATCTCAAGGGTTCAGGTGGGACGCATCAGGACATACTAATACTTTGTGTCCTCCTTGGAGGCGCGCGTCCGAAGCGACACACATAGCAAACCATATTGAATATATCGACCATCGCGAATGGCCAGAAAGCGCCCGCCACGGAGCATTTATCAATAGACTTCTCGGCGCGGGCGTCGCTCCTTTGGAGACGACGCATGCATAGTATCAGTATTTGGCGGCGCGCACAAGGGGGTAAGGGGATGGGGGAAGGCCTCTCAGGAGGAGGCTGCTTCTTAGAAGGCGCTGGCCCTACGTCCCTCGACACGGCCCGCGCCCCTCCAAGAAGCAGAGGTGCTTCTGAGGAGCCTTCCCCTCTCCCGCTGCTCCCCTCTGCGAGCGGCCGAAGAATGCTGGGCTCAGCTGCCCCGATACGCAATACGCAACACACATCGTATTGATACGGAGCTCAACGCGTAGGCTAAAAACGTAGGTCCGACGCGATACGTTCGCCACAACGTGGCCCAATACGTGGAGCCAACACGCAACGTATCGACACGGACGTCTTGAACACGGGACGCGTTGCGTTTCAAAACGGGCGTACCGAGGCAACTAAGATGCTGGGGTGACGCCGATGAGAAGGGGGCTGCCGCGGCGCCCGCTCGCTGATTCTCGGCCGACGCCCGCGGCAGCTCAGTGGGCGGGTGCGGCCCCTGCCCGCGAGTGCGATGGTGGGCCCGTTGTCCACCAGCGCTGCCATAGGCAGGAGAGGGAGGAGGAGAAAGAGAGGAGGACGAGGAGGAGGAGGAGGAGGAGGAGGAGGAGGAGGTGGAGGAGGAGGAGGAGGACAGGAGGAGGAGGAGGAGGAGGAGGACGAGGAGGAGGAGGAGGAGGAGGAGGAGGACCTCCTCATCATCCTTTCTCCCCCGTCCTGCATGTGGCAGCGGTGGTGGGAGACCTGCCCAGCATCCGAGGCGAAACCGCCGGGCGCCCAGGGCGCGCGCAGCAGCAGCGCGCGCGACAAGGGACCACGGCACGCCCCTGCCGCAAAGAGAGAGAGAGGGAGGCACGTGCTCCCTGCGGTGTGGCGGGGGGCCGGCAGCAACGAGGAGCCCAGAGATCTTGGCGCTGCCCTCGTTTCACGGCGGGCGTGTCCACCCCTCCTCCTCCTCCTCCTCTCCTCCTCCTCCTCCTCCTCCTCCTCCTCCTCCTCCTCCTCCTCCTCCTCCTCCTCCTCCTCCTCCTCCTCCTCCTCCTCCTCCTCCTCCATTCCTTCGCCTTACAAATAACTGATCCTTGTCGCACCCCGAGGCCAGTTACTAGTGCGGGCCGGACGTGTCGCCTAAGACTTCCTCACCACTAATGACTCTGAAGCTTTAAATATGACAACAACTTCACAGATGGAGGGCGGGTGGCTTTCAAAACGTGGCTCTCGCCCTAGCGCCGCGCACATTCTTTCTCAAAAATTGCAAGAGCTTCACGGATCGATGGCGGGTCGTTTTCAAAATGTGGTTCTCGCCTGAGCGCCGCGCACATTCGATTTAAACATTTGTAAGAGTGTCACGGATTGAAGGCGGATGGTTTTAGAAATGTGGTTGTCGCCTGAGCGCCGAGCAAACTCGTTCTAAAAAACTGCAAGGGCTTCACGGATTGAAGACGGGTGGTTTTCAAAATGTGGCTCTCGCCTTAGCGATGCGCACATTCGGTTTCAAAAACTGCAAGAGCTTCACGGATTGAGGGCGGGTCGTTTTCAAAATGTGGTTCTCGCCTTAGCGCCGTGCACATTCGATTTAAATAGTTGCCAGAAAGTAATGGATTGAGGGCGGTTCCTTTTCAAAATGTGGCTCTCGCCTTAGCGCCGCGCACATTCGTAAACATTTACAAGAGTTTCACGGGTTGCCATGATCAACCTACCATGTGATCGGAATGATTCAGGATTATGCCAGTGCAACAGTTACGTTGATTCGCGGTGTTGGGATCCCAAAGATGGCGTTATGGCACGATTCTGGATCGTCAAATCGCAGCAGTCAGGTTGATACGTGGCGTAAAAATCCCGAGAACAATGCTTTGGCATGCTTCAGGATCTTCAAACGGTTGTCTTCCAACGGGGCAGTTCCCTCAATGGAAATGAACCGTTGTAGGGACCTATGAAGAGGGAGCTTGGAGGGAGGGTTAAGTCCAACATCGTTGATGACTCTTGGGTTTACACTGGTCCTCCTCCTCCTCTTCCGCATCCTCCTCCTCATCCTCCTCCTCCTCGATCTCCTCCTCCTCCTCCTCCTCCTCCTCCTCCTCCATCCCGGGCCCTCACGGATCGATCCAGCTCGAAAAACTGCCAAGAAAGAGAAAACACCGGGGCTCTGGTCGTAATGTTTGCGCGATCCTGTTTTCCCTCTACGTGATGAAAAGACAGCGCCCAGCGTCAAACCTTCCTCGTCATCCTTCTCCTTCTCCTCCTCCTCCTCCTCATCCTCCTCCTCCTCCTCCACCTCATCCTCCTCCTCCTCCTCCTCCTCCTCCTCCTCCTCCTCCTCCTCCTCCTCCTCCTCCTCCTCCTCCTCCTCCTCCTCCTCCTCCTCCTCCCCTCCCCCGCACACCGCAGGTCCATTCCGGCACACCCATCACGTGCTTCGTGGCCCCACAGGGAGCTCCACCGAAGGCTCTAGTGGGAGCGTCCCCATGCGGTTTCCAGTCCACCGCAGCTCCATTTTGGAAAAACCCTCGCAAGTTTCGTGGCCCCATAGCGAGCTCCACCAAAGGCCGCAGTGGCTGCGTCAACATGCGGTTCCGCGCCCACCGCAGCTTCATTTCGGCACGCCGCTCACACGCTTCGTGGCCACACCCCTCACGCGCTTCGTGGCCCCCTAGGGAGCTCCACCGAATGCCTCAGTGGCTGCGTCCAAATGCGGTTCCCCACCCACCGCATGTCAATTTCGGCACACCCCTCGCACGTTTCGTGGTCCCCTGGGGAGCTCCACCGAAGGCCCCAATGGCTGCGTCCACATGCGGTTCCCCGCAAACATCAGGTCCATTCCGGCACAACCCTCAAGAACACCCTTCAAACGCTTCGTGGCCCCATAAGGAGCTGCACCGAAGGCCCTGGTGGGAGCGTTTAAATGCGGTTCCCCGCCCAACGCAAGTCCATTTCGGCACACTCCTCACACGCTTCGTGGCCCCATAAGGAGCTGCACCGAAGGCCCTGGTGGGAGCGTTTAAATGCGGTTCCCCGCCCACCGCAAGTCCAGTTCGGCACACTCCTCACACGCCTCGTGGCCCCATAAGGAGCTGCACCGAAGGCCCTGGTGGGAGCGTTTCATTGCGGTTCCCCGCCCACCGCAAGTCCATTTCGGCACACTCCGCACACGCTTCGTGGCCCCATAAGGAGCTGCACCGAAGGCCCTGGTGGGAGCGTTTAAATGCGGTTCCCCGCCCCCGCAAGTCCATTTCGTCACACTCCTCACACGCTTCGTGGCCCCATAAGGAGCTGCACCGAAGGCCCTGGTGGGAGCGTTTAAATGCGGTTCCCCGCCCACCGCAAGTCGTCCATTTCGGCACACTCCTCACACGCTTCGTGGCCCCATAAGGAGCTGCACCGAAGGCCCTGGTGGGAGCGTTTAAATGCGGTTCCCCGCCCACCGCAAGTCCATTTCGGCACACTCCTCACACGCTTCGTGGCCCCATAAGGAGCTGCACCGAAGGCCCTGGCGGGAGCGTTTAAATGCGGTTCCCCGCCCACCGCAAGTCATTTCGGCACACTCCTCACACGCCTTCGTGGCCCCATAAGGAGCTGCACCGAAGGCCCTGGTGGGAGCGTTAAATGCGGTTCCCCGCCCACCGCAAGTCCATTTCGGCGCACTCCTCACACGCTTCGTGGCCCCATAAGGAGCTGCACCGAAGGCCCTGGTGGGAGCGTTTAAATGCGGTTCCCCGCCCACCGCAAGTCCATTTCGGCTCACTCCTCACACGCTTCGTGGCCCCATAAGGAGCTGCACCGAAGGCCCTGGTGGGAGCGTTTAAATGCGGTTCCCCGCCCACCGCAAGTCCATTTCGGCACACTCCTCACACGCTTCGTGGCCCCATAAGGAGCTGCACCGAAGGCCCTGGCGGGAGCGTTTAAATGCGGTTCCCCGCCCACCGCAAGTACATTTCGGCACACTCCTCACACGCCTCGTGGCCCCATAAGGAGCTGCACCGAAGGCCCTGGTGGGAGCGTTTAAATGCGGTTCCCCGCCCACCGCAAGTCCATTTCGGCGCACTCCTCACACGCTTCGTGGCCCCATAAGGAGCTGCACCGAAGGCCCTGGTGGGAGCGTTTAAATGCGGTTCCCCGCCCACCGCAAGTCCATTTCGGCACACTCCTCACACGCTTCGTGGCCCCATAAGGAGCTGCACCGAAGGCCCTGGTGGGAGCGGTTTAAATGCGGTTCCCCGCCCAGCCGCAAGTCCATTTCGGCACACTCCTCACGCGCTTCGTGGCCCCCATAAAGAAGGCTTGCACCGAAGGCCCTGGTGGAGCGCTTAAAATGCGGTACCTGCACGCACCCGCAAGTCCATTCGGCACCACTCCTCACACGCTTCGTGGCCCCATAAGGAGCTGCACCGAAGGCCCTGGTGGGAGCGTTTAAATGCGGTTCCCCGCCCACCGCAAGTCCATTTCGACACACTCCTCACACGCTTCGTGGCCCCATAAGGAGCTGCACCGAAGGCCCTGGTGGGAGCGTTTAAATGCGGTTCCCCGCCCACCGCAAGTCCATTTCGGCACACTCCTCACACGTGTCGCTCCACCAAAGGCCCCAGTGGCTGCGTCCACATGCGGTTCCCCGCCCACTGCAGCTCCTTTTTCGGCACGCCCCTCACACGCTTCGTGGCCACACCCCTCACACGCCTAGTGTTCCCAAAGGGAGCTCCACCGAAGGCCCCAGGGGCTGCGTCCACATGCGGTTACCCGCCCACCGCAGCTTAATGGCTGAATACCCATCACACGTTTCGTGGCCCCCTGGGGATCTCCACCAAAGGCCCCAGTGGCTGCGTTCACATACGGTTCCCCGCCAACCGCATGTCAATCGCGACACACCCCTCACACGCTTCGTAACCCTATATGGAGCTCCACCGGAGGGCCCAGTGGCTGCGTCCACATGCGGTTCCCCGCCCACCGCAGCTCCATGTCGGCACGCCCCTCGCACGTTCCGTGGCCCCATAGGGAGCTCCACCGAAGTGGCTGCGTCCACATGTGGTTTCCCCGCCCACCGCATGTCAGTTCCAGCACACCCATCACACGCTTCGTGGCCCCATAGGAAACTTCACTGAAGGCCCTAGTGGAGCGTCGCCATGCGGTTCCCCGCCCACCGCAAGTCCAATTCGAACAACCCTCGCACGTTCCGTGGCCCCATATGGAGCTCCACTGGAGGCCGCAGTGGCTGCGTCCACATGCGGTTCCCCGCCCACCGCAGCTCCATGTCGGCACGACCCTCACACGCTTCGTGGCCACACCCTTCACGCGCTTCGTGGCCACCTAAGGAGCTCCACCGAAGGCCCCAGTGGCCTTGTTCACATGCGGTTCCCCGCCCACCGCATGTCAGTTCTGGCACACCCATCACACGCTTCGTGGCCCCATAGGAAACTTCACTGAAGGCCCCAATGGCTGCGTCCACATGCGGTTCCCCGCCCACCGCAGGCCCATCCTGGCACACCCCTCACATGCTTCGTGGCCACATAGAGAACTTCACTGAAGGCCCTAGTGGGAGCGTCCAGATACGAGTCCCCGTCCACCGCAAGTGCATTTCTGAACACCGCTCGCCCGCTTCGTGGCCCCATATGGACCTCCATC
>CAUYUJ010007818.1:5000-42500 GCA_963575745.1 Prorocentrum cordatum
ATCATTAGCAATACCGTCATCATCACAGCATCATCATCAACAACAACATCAACCTCATCATCGGCATCATTAGCAGCATCATTAGCATCAGCACATCCTCATCATCACCAGCACCACCACCATCGTGATAATCAGCATCATTAGCATCAGCATCAGCATCATAGCCATAATCATAATCAGAATCATGATCATCACCATCATCAGCATCATCATCATCAGCATCAGCATCAACAGCACCATCATCATAGATCAGAACCAGAATCAGCAGTATAACCAGCATCATCAGCATCAATAGTGACATCATCATCAGCAGCATCGTCGTCAGCATCATTGTCGTCATCAGCATCATCATCGTCACCACCATCGACATCATCATCAGCATCATCATCACCATCATCATCAGTAGCAACCTCAAAAATCATCGACAGCATCGCCATCAGCATCATCATCATCATCATCAGCATCATCATCATCATCATCATCATCATCATCACCAGCATCATCATCATCCTCAGCCTCAGCATCGTCATCATATCATCAGCGTCATCAGCAGCATCATCAGAAGCAGCATCATCACCAGCAGCAGCAGCTGCATCGTCATTATCATAATCATGATGAGCAGCACAATCATAATCATCAGGACAGCATCAGCATCGTCGTCATCAGCAGCATCACCCTCATCAACATCATCATGAGCATCATCATCAGCAGCATCATCATCAGTATCATCATCAGCATCAGCATCATCATCTTCAGCATCGTCATCTTGCGCGTCCTCATCAGCATCATCAGCATCATCAACATCATCAGCATCAGCAGCATCATCATTATCAGCATCATCAGCATCATCAGCAGCATCATCAGTATCCCAGTCGTCATCAGCATCAGCATCATCATCATCATCATCGTCATCATCATCATCCTTATCATCATCAGCAGCATCATCGGCACCAGCAGCATTACCATCATCTCCATCATCATCAGTAGCATCATCATTAGCAGCATCATCATCATCGTGACCATCGTCATCATCATCAGCATCATCAGCATCAACATCATCATCAGCATCATCATCATCATCATCATCCCCCTCATCCTCAGCCTCATCCTCATCCTCCGCCTCCTCTTCCTCCTCATTCTCCTCCTCCTCCTCCTCCTCCCCCTCTCCCTCCTCCTCCTCCTCCTCCACCTCCTCCTCCTTGTCCTCCTCCTCCTCCTTCTCCTCCTCTCCCTCCTCCTCTTCCTCCTCCTTCTCCCCCTCCTCCTCGTCCTCCTCCCCCTCCTCCTCCTCTCCTCCCCTCCCCCCTCCCCTCCTCCTCCACCTCCTCCTCCTCCTCCCCCTCCTCCCCCTCCTCCTCCCCCTCCTCCTTTACTTCCTCCCCCTCCTCCCCCTCCTCCTTCTCCTCCTCCTCCTCCTCCTCCTCCTCCTCCTCCTCCTCCTCCTCCTCCTCCTCCTCGTAGGTGGCTCCCCAACGCGTTCCCGCGCAGCCGTCTTGTCCGCCGCGGGCGCGGCGCACGGATGGGTCCGTGCAGACAGGAGCCCCCAGCCCCGACGGGCGAGGCGCCGTGATCGCAGGGCGGATGCTAACCGAGCTGTGGAGTGGGCCCCCAGGCGTGGAGAGGACCCCCAGGGCATCGGCAAGCAAGGGCCAGAAGCGAGCGGCGCGCAGGCTTAGGCTAGCCACGTGCCGTCAGGCGGCGTTGGACTGGGCCTGCCAAGTTCAGCAGCCGGACTGGTGGAGCTCCCCGTGGACGAGTATCTCCGCGGAGGAGCCGTGGCAGCAGGGGCGCAATGCAGAAGCTGGCCCCGCGCGTTGTGAGAAGCTGGAGGCGTTGGAGAAGACAGTGCCCAACGTGAGCAGCAACAGCACTGCCGTGATGTGCGAGAAGGGGCGAGAGGCGTGCGTGCGAGAGGGGCGAGCAGCGACTGCCACTGTAGAAGAAGCGAAGCTGGAGCCCACCATCGCTAGTCATTCCCCGTCGCTCCTCGCCGCCACGGCTGGATCAGAGAAAACGGAAAGCGAGAAAGCTGGCGAGGCGACGATAGAGCCAGACGCGACCAGCCACAGTTCAGAGATCGGGGCATGTGAGATGCGGCGAGAGGCGTGCGTGCGAGAAGGACGATCAGCGGCTGCAACTGTAGCGGAGGCAAAGCTGGAGCCCAACATCACCAGCTACAGCCCGCAGCATGGGGCATGTGAGAAACGGCGAGGGGCGCGTGAGCGAGAAGGGCGAGCAGAGGCTGCACCTGTCGTACAGGCGAAGCTGGAGCCCAACATCGCTGGTCATTCCCCGTCGCTCCTCGTCGCCTCAGCTGGACCGAGCTGCACAAGCGCGGCGATGTGGCGGGCGCGCGCCGAGATCTCCCGCAAGTGGCCAGGCCCGAGCAGGGGGCAGCGCAAGCAGGAGGAGGAGGCGAAGCCGAAGCACGACGGCGACAGCTACAACGAGGAGATGTCGCCTCTCGCGAGGCGCCTCGGGGAGATCCTCGAGGAGGCCAGACGCACAGCGAGAAGTGCGAGAAGTGGGAGGCGAAGACTGCGCCCGACGTCCTCAGCTGCAGAGCTGGGAAGCAGGGCGCGCGGGAAGGCGAGAGAGGCGCGAGAAGAGAGAGCCTGCCGCGACCAGCTGCAGAGCTGGGATCGCGCGGGCAGGCGCCGACGCGAGATGCCGCGGTGCGCCCGCCCAGCGCCGCACACCCCGGGGAGCCCGCCGCGACAGCGGGCACACCCAGGGGAGCGGCCAGGGGCGCGGGGCCCGCGGCGCGGGGAGAGCGCCAGCAGGACGGAGCGGGCGCCGCCCGGGGCCGCAGACCCATGGGGAGCCCGCCGAGAAGGCGGGCACACCCGGGGGAGCGGCCAGAGGCCGTGCGCACCGCCAGCGGCGCCCGTGCGCGGGCGCCCCACGCCCTGGACGGGAGCCCCCTTGAGAGTGGGGGCAGACCTGGGGGGGAGGGGCAAGCGCCGCGGGCGCAGACAGCCACTGCGGCTGGCCGGGGAGCTCCGACGGGAGCACTCCTCCTCCTCCTCCTCCTCCTCCTCCTCCTCCTCCTCCTCCTCCTCCTCCTCCTCCTCCTCCTCCTCCTCCTCCTCCTCCTCCTCCTCCTCGGCCGCGTTCGAAACCATCCTGACCTGTCAGAAGCTTTCTCGGAAGCCTCCTCCTCCCTCCCTCCCTCCCTCCCTCCCTCCCTCCCTCGGCTCCCTCGGCTCCCTCCTCCCTCCTCCCTCCTCCCTCCTCCACGTCACGGCTGCGAACTCGGGGCCGTGGGACGCACCTGCCCGGTGTTCTTCCTCCACGTCACGCCGTCGCCCAGCGGCTCGAGCCACTGGCACCGGACCGGCAGCAGCCACAGCAGCAGCTGCGCGCCGAAGACCTGCATCAGGTTCTGGCCCCAGCCTCGTCGGCGCGCACAAAGTCGGCTACACGCAGGAGTGACCCTAGGCAAGAGTGACCTTTGGTGCGCGGCTTTCTGGGGGCCGCGGGGGGACCAAACACGAGCGCGCAAGACGCCATACTGTCAAAGCGCGCTCGGCGATCGGGAGACCCCGTTGTGGTCCCCACCAAAGGTCACTCCAGCGAAAGGTCACTCCTCACCAAAGTAACTACTCGCAAATGGCCTGGACCCGCCGCGGGGGATCTACGACCCACTACATCGAGGCGAGCATGTGGCTTTCGGACGTTTGCGAGTAGGCACTATGCGAGTAGGGGGCACGCGCTCGGGAAACAAAACGGACACACGGCTCTCCCCCTCCTCCCCCTCCTCCTCCTCCACCTCATCCTCCTCCTCCTCCTCTTCCTCCTCCTCCTCCTCCTCCTCCTCCTCCTCCTCCTCCTCCTCCTCCTCCTCCTCCTTGGGCTGCGCGCGAGGGCGGGGTGGCCGTCCGGGGCAGAGCGGGCCAGAGCTTCGTGCTCGAAGCAGGGCTCTGGCGAATGGAGGCGTCCGCGTGGGGCAGGGGCGCCCTTGCATCTGCCGCAATCTTGACCGGGCCCTGCAATCCCACACGCTCCACCCTGGCTGGCGAGGCGGCCCCGTGGCGCCCACCCTCTGCCTCGTAGCCTGAAGCTCCCCCCCCCCACACAAAAAAATGACGATCAAAAACGGAACTTGCGCGAGATGGAGCAGCGACCTTACGCAGAAGCTGACGCGGGCCGCCAGCGCGGAGCGCTACTCTGGAGACGAGGGCGCTGGCGCGCGAGCCTACGCGGGCAGTTTGTGCGCCCACGTCGGTGAAGACGACCCCCGCTTCTCTGCGTCAGCGAGAGAAGGCAGGGGACGTCTCAGGAGCGCCTGCACGTACGTTGCTCCCAGCGTACGTAAGGACCACATCCCGCACATAACTTCGGGCACCGAAGGATTGCAAAAAAAAACCCTTGAACGAAGGATTGCAAAAAAAAACCTTCGGAGGAAAAAAAAAAAAAAAAAAAAAAAAAAAAAAAAAAACTTCGGGTTTTTTGTTGCAATCCTTCGGTTGTTTTGCAATCCTTCGGCAACATGTCGAGGGAGGTCCTGCACGACACGCGGGCGAGGCGCCGAGCGAGCACCGCCTCCCAGGGCCCGACGCGTGGGAGCCCAACACTCTCGGTGCTCCCCCTGGTGCTCGAGAGCATCTCTGGTGCTGGAGGCGAATGAAGGGGCCCTGGGCACAAATAAAAGGATTCCCCAAATGTTCCTATACGTTCAATGTTTTTGTCTTCCCCCCCCACTTCCCGTATTTGCTATACTTTCTGAGGAATCGACGATTGAGCGTGTCTGTGTGTCTTTTCCGTCCCGAGGCGAAAGCAGGTCGGAGCATCATGAGCCTGGGTGCTTCCGATGAGCAAAAGAATGCCTCCGAAAAGCCGCCCGCCTGCCCAGAAGCCCGCCCCCCGCCTTCGTATGTGAGGGGGCCCTGGGACACACAAATTAAATACGCACAAATCCGCTGGCCCCCTTGCGGGGCCACCAGGCTGTAGGACCAAGGTTTGCTGTTCCCTGCACCCGTTCTAGTTGCCAATTTCCATTGTCACAAATCTGCTTCTTGCTGGGAAGCGTTTCTTTATGTTCGGCGACGACGGGCGTCATTGGAGGGGGGGGGAGGGCGCGGGGGGGTATGACGAGACGCCCCCCCCCTGCCATGTGGCTCCGGCACCACACCCGCGCCCGCGCGCACGACGCGACGAGCGATGAGCGACGACGACGACGCGAGCAGCATGTAAGTGGCGATCTGCCCATTGCGCCTGTGTACACCACAGCGCTCGCGTGCACCACACCACGCGTGTGCACCACAGTGCCTGCGTACACCGCAACAGCCGTGTGCAACGCACCGCCCGGTATACCACAATACTTGGGAACACTACAGCGCTGGTGTACATACACCGCAGCAGCCATGTGCAACACAACGCCTGTGTACACCACAGTGCTTGCGTGCACCGTGCACCGCAGCGCCTGTGCACCACCGCGCCTGTCTACACCACAGCATCCGCGTGCAACGCAGCGCTAGTGTACACCACAATGCCTGCGTGCATAGGACAGGTAGAAGGAGAGTGTACGTCAGGATCTGATGCGGACAACTAAACGTCACGCCAGGAAAGTTCTGATAATCGAGTGCGACGTTTTCCCCTCCTCCCTCCTCCTCCAACTCCTCCTCCTCCTCCGCCTCCTCCTCCTCCTCCTCCTCCTCCTCCTCCTCCTCCTCCTCCTCCTCCTCCTCCTTTTCCTCCTTACCCCCTGTCGTGCGGCTTGGCGTTACAACGCACGTGCGCCTCTCAGCGTGCACCGCAGAATGGTCGACTGAATCGGTCCACTTGGTTCTCGGACGGCCAGTTTAGCTGGAGCCTCCTGGACGCAAATGGGAGTTCGGGTGATGCGGGCGGACTCGGGGGGACTCGTAGATTCCAGCGGCGCTCCTGTCCATGAGTGTGTTGCTGTGTTGCACACGGCTGATGTGGTGCACACAGGCGCCGTGGCGTACACAGGCACTGCAATGCACGCAGGCATTGTGGTGTACACTGGTGCTGTTTTGCGCACGGCTGGTGTGGTGTACGGAGGCGCTGTGGTGTACACAAGAGCTGCTGTGCCCGCAGGAACGGTGGCAAAAAGTGACGCTGTGTTGCACGCGGCCGCTGTGGTGTACATCGGCGGTGTGGTGTACACAGGCGCTGTGGTGCACGCGGGCACTGTGATGTACACAAGCTATGTGGTGCATATCGCCACCTACATGTTCGTGCTACCCGTCCTCCGTTTTTCCGAACCATTCCCCAACGCCGCCGGCGCGAAACGTGACGATGATTGCCGTCATCGGCCCAGACTTAAAAACAGTCTCCAGCCGCGTCCTCGCGCACGACGACGACGAGCGACGAGCGACGAACCACGAGCGACGACGACGAACGACGACGACGACGACGACGACGACGACGACGACGACGCCTGCGGACCAGACACCTATGCGGATTCCTACGCGGACATCTACGCGGATCCCAATGCGCACGGCGGCAGTGCCCGGAGCGCACTGGGGGGGGGGAGCGTTACGTCATGGGGGGGGGGGGGGAGCGGGGGCCATGACGCCCGTCATGCCCCAAGCAATAAATAAATGGCCTCCTGCAAACTGTTCCTTGTTGATGGACCGCGCGAGGGGGGGAGAGCCGAGAAGGAGCCTAATTGCCACGCCCGAGTCGGGTGCTCTGAATTCCTGGGGCACGGGAAATATATATATATATATATATATATCTGAGATTCGCGCCCCCGAGGCCATAAACCTTCGTCAATTACACCATGCTCGCGTCCCCGAGGCCATAAACCCTCGTGAATTACGGAATGTTCGCGTCCCCGAAGCTAGAATCCCTTGCGAAATACCGCCTGCTCGTGTCCCCGAAGCCATAAACCTTTGAATTATACCATACTTGCGTCTCCAAGGCTACAGGCGCTCGCAAATCACACAATATTCGCGTCCCCGAAGCAATAAACCGTCGTCAAGTATGAAATGCTCGCGTCTCCGAAGCCATAAACCTGCGTAAATGACGCAATACTTGCGACCCCGAAGCCATAGACCCTCAAATTACGCAATGTGTCGAAGCCATACACCCTCGTAAATTACACCAGATTCGCGTATCTGGAGCCATAAACTTGCGTAAATTACCCTATAGCTGCGAGCCCGAAGCCCTAAACCCTCGTACATTACACGCTATTCGCGTATCCGGAGCCATAAACCCTCGAAATACAACACCGAACTCAACAAGATCATCAGAATCTCAATTTGTCTTGCCGATTACTCATCGTCGTCGCGTGAAGTCCCGACACTGCTTCACGGCGGCGCCAAGGCCTCATGATTTCGCTCTTGCATTGCCCATTGTCCGAGAGAGGAGGCCGGCGGCAGGGGGCGAAGCCCTTACGGATACGGGGTTTCCCCATACTTGCCCATGCTTCCTGGGCTCCTGCCTCCCCCCCCCACACACTTCCCGTATTCTCCCACACTTTCTCGGGAATCCTCCTCCTCCTCCTCCTCCTCCTCCTCCTCCTCCTCCTCCTCCTCCTCCTCCTTGTGCCTGTGTGCTTCTCTTCCTCCTGACGTGTGGACGGCCGTCCCCCCCCCCCCCCGCGCCGGCCCCCGTTGCGGGCGCCGCCGCTGGCCGGTGTCGTACGGGCTCTGGTGCTGCTCCCCGTGCTGCATGTCCTCGATGGTCGTGCTGTTGCGCACGACGGCCCTCACGGGCTGGGAAGCAGCTGCTGCCGCGAGCAGAGGACCCAGACCCCCTCGAGTCATGAAAAAATCACGACGGGAGGTTTTTAGCCATTTCCGGCCTCTGGGGGCCCTTACCGGCCCTCGGGGCCGTCAAAAAACGACTCAGGATGAAAAACCGGTCCTGGGGAATGGGTCCAGACCTCTGGGGGTCGACGTCGTGAAAAAATCATGACGTCGGGGGTCTGGGACTGCTGCTGCGAGCAGAGGAAAGAGAACTGTGCACATACACCGCTTCTGGCCAGGCCCATCCTGAGCCCAGGATCCGTGCATACGCCCTCCTGCCTTGGCCAGGAGAGCATCTGCACCGATCCTGGGCCCAGGAGGGGCCTCGCCAGAGTCCGTGTATGTGCATAGTTCCGTTCGCCCGACGCGAGGTCTTCGTCGGAAAGATGAGGGAGGATTGAGCCCCGTTGCGGGGCTGTTCGTGACGCCAGAGGGGGCTTCGGATCAGGCGGGATGAAGCCGGATAAAAAGCGGGAGTGAGCGGGATCGAGCGGGATCAAGCGGGATTAGGCCGGACGTGGCCGGACTTCGGACCAGGGCAAAATCAGGACTTGACCTGCCAGGAGCTGCATCCGAACACGGGGAGCCCACGGAGGACGCGCGCGCCCAGCCGCGCGCAGGAGCACGGCCTCTCCATCCGCGAGACCGGCCGCGCGACAAGAACGCTCGCGCAGTGCGTGCTCTCGAAACCAGCGCGGCCTCACGCACGCGCACGTCCTTCTTCCGCTCCTGACCCCCGAGGGAAGGGGGGTTCTCGGGACGAGGCGCCTCGATGAACGTAAATCCACCCGTGGCTATCCCTTCCTGGCATTAGGCTTATGTCGAGCGTGTCCCCCTACAGGGGGATTTTCGACGGAAAAAAAAACAAATACCCCAAAAGTACCCCCAAAGGCCAAAAAATACTTTTAAAAAATTGTCCCCAGACTATTTTTGAAATATTTGTTGTTTTGACTATTTTTGGGTATCTTGTATTTTTCGCCGAGAATCCCCCTGTAGGGGGACAGGCCCGACTTAACATTAGGCCCCCATCCCTCAAGACCCCATCTTTGCACCACCGGCCTGAAGTGGTACAGCGTGAACATCCCGAGCGGGTACGCCAAGGCCGCCAGAACCGCCCACGAGGTGAAGACGGCGGCCGTGCTGCACCAGAACGCGAGGCCCCTGGAGGCCTCCGCGTCGCCCACCTCGGCGAGGCGCCGGACCAGCTCGGGCACCGAGAAGACGGCGACGAAGATCGGGTGTTGCTAGAAGTGCCCCTGGCCCAAGGTGCCCCAGGATTCTCGGGGTGGCCCAAAGGGCCTCCAGAGCACCCCTCACGAGGTCCAGAGGGTCCCAGGGGTCCAAAAAAAGAGCGAAAAGCTGAGGGCCTTTTGGGCCAGGGGCACTTCCAGCAACACCCGAGAAGAGCGTGCAGCAGAGGCCGTGGAAGAGCAGCTGGCAGAAAAACTTCCGGTTCTGGAAGCCTCGCGGGGGCGTCGCCTCCCCGAGCCCTGCCCCCACGGGCGCGGCCCCGGCCCCGCCGACCAGAGTGCCCACAAGGGTCCTCGGGGCACATGTCTGCTCCTGCGGACTTGGCGGGGCCGGTCCCACCTGGGAGGGCGGGCTGGTGGGGCTGGCGGCGGACATGCAGCCCGGCGGGGGCGGGGGCAACTTCAGGGATGGACAGACCCCCCTTTAGCAAAACGCGGTTTAGTGAAAACGGCCTGAGGCCCGAACCTGGCGGGCGCAAGCCTGGAAAAGAACGGCCACGGCGCCACCTCGCGAACCGAGAACGGACAATTCACGAATCGACGTGTCACTGATGGGGGTTCTGTCCACCCCCGACAATCAGGGGGGCGTAAGACCCGGGTACAGGGGACTCGGAAATCCCCGACGAGGTCGTAAAAAAAAATGACGAGGCCGAGCCTGCATTTTGACGAGGCCTCCCGCTGCAGACATCCCACGAAACTCCTACTCGTCAAAATCCGAATCGCGGTCGTCAAAAAACGATGGCGAACCCGAGTCATGGCAAACCCGGGTCTTACGCTGCCCCGAGACAACTGAAGCGATGCGGAACCTATGCATGCGTTGAGGTAGAGGCAGTGGTGGTCCATGTCTCGGGAGCGGCCAAGAGGGGGGTGCCCAAGAGGGGGGGGGGCGAATCATGACCGGCGGCATGTGCGCGGCCCAGCGGGGGGGCCAGGGACGTGATGAAGCAAGAAGGGGCGCCATGAGATCTGGGGAGATATCATGGCCCCCGCCATGATATCCACCCCGCCCTAGTCATCCCCCCCCTCTTTTCCGCTCCCGAATGTTCAGGACGCACCGGCCGCAGACGCTGCAGTGGTGGCACCTGTCGGGCTTCTGCGCGTGGCACACGGCGCAGTGCCTCTTGCCGGGCTGCTGGAAGCCGCGGGGCACGCGGCCGGGGTCCGTGGAGACGGTCAGGTAGAACGCGCCGACCTTAGCTAATTAGGGAGCCCACAAAGGACGTACGCGCCCAGCCATGTATACATGAACACGGCCCCTCGATTCGCGAGACCGGCCGCGTGATACGAACATTTGTGCAATGCGTGCTCTCGAAACCAGCGTGGATTCGTGTACATGTACGTGCTTCTTTCGCTCCTGATTAGTGGGCCCCAGACACGGCAGGGCCGTTTTGTTACCGCTTCCAAACTAGTGCCCCTCGGAAATGGGACCGGCCAAAAAACGGCGACCGGAAACGGCACACAGACGGCTCTGGGATGGGGAGCCGGAGCCGGAACCGGAGCCGGAACCGGCAAGAAGACGGCGACGGCACCGGCAAAAGAGCGGCGGCGTCGGATCCGGCAGAAAAGCGGCAAAACCGAACCGGTAAAAAGACGGCCCTGGCGCCGACCATGCCCGCCACGGGGACGTGGAAGAGGGCGACGACTGCGACGGCCGCGGCCTCCCCGGCCTGCAGCCTCGGGCCCCAGCAGAGAGCGACGAGGGCAGAGGGGCCCAAGAGCGGCACGGGCGCGGACGCTCGGAGGTCCGCGCGGGGCCCCTGGGCGCGGCGGAGCCGGCGCCGACGGCGGGGCCGCCAGGGGTGTTGGGAGGGGGGCCCAACGCCGACCTGCGAAAGCCGCGCGGGCCTCGAGAGGTCACTCGGGGAGCTGCTGACCCGGGTCGGTGCAGACCCGGGCCAGTCGGGCCTTGCAGGATCCTGCAGGGTCCTGCAGCATCCTGCAGGTTCCTGCACCCAAGCCAAGGCGCATGCACCCCCGGCTCTGCAGGATCCTGCAAGATCTGGCGCTCTGACTGACCCCCGTTTGTACTGACCCCCGTCTCTCGAGCCCCGAGCCATGCCCGTGCCGCCTTTCCGGCCCTCCAGAAGGACAGGTAGCTGCAGAGCATGAGCGCGGCCACGGCGACCCGCAGACGCGCGCCGTACAGCCGCAGCCGCCGCCAAGCCTCCTCGCCCCTCTGCTGGCCCCCGCGGTCGTCTGGGGCGCCCTGGGGCCCTCCACGCGCGCTGGCCTCTCGAGCCTGCCCCCCCCGCCTCTGCCACTGCGCGCGCCCGCGCCTGCAGTCATCGGCCTGACATAAGGAACGATAAATGAGGAACGAAACCCCTCTTTAATCCCAAGGAATAACGCACAAGGAACGGTAAATAACAAATAACGCACAAGGAACTGTAAATAACGCATGTAACATCGAAGGAACGACCGGGCCCCTTTTGAAAAGCAAGTGCCCCTTATTCAAGCCGCTCACTGTACGCCTGAGCCTGCGCCAACTGCTGGGCAAGCGAGATGCGCGCAGGCCCATCCTCGGGGGCCACGAGCGGTGCTCGTCGGCGGCGCGCAGTGGAGGAGGAGGAGGAGGAGGAGGAGGTGGAGGGGGAGGAGGAGGAGGAGGAGGAGGTGGGGGAGGGGTATGGGGGAGGAGGGGGAGGCTGCTTAGAAGCAGGGGTGCTTCTAAGAAGCCTTCCCCGCCCCCTTTTGCGCGTGGCTGGGCTCACGCCTTCCCGCCCTGGCCACTGGAAGACGCGTGCACCGATCCTGGCCAGAGGATGGGCCGCGCCAGGATCGGTGCCCTGGGCACGGTTCTCTGCGCCCGACCCACGCCGCACGCAGGACGGGGGCCGGGGCGAGGGGGGCGGCCGTCTGAAAACGCTAGGAAGGGGGGCCTCTCAGAAGAGCTCGGAGGTTTTCGATGAAACTTCTGGGAAGGCGGGAGGGTTTCAAACGCGGCCGGGGAGGAGGAGGAGGAGGAGGAGGAGGAGGAAGAGGAGGACGGGGAGGAGGAGGAAGAGGAGGAGGAGGAGGGGGACGAGGACGAGGAGGAGGAGGAGGAGGAAGAGGAGGAGGAGGAGAAGGATGGAGCGAGTCCAATGGTCTCCATAGCCAGCGAAACGAACTAGGGAGCCACGCTTAAAAAGCGGCCATCCTAGCCGCGGGGAGCACCACCGCTCAGGGTAAGACCCGTGCGCGGGCGATCCCCCAACCTTGAGATTTGCCAGGGCTGTTGTACGGAGGCAGCTAACCCAATTGGCTGGGCCATTACACTTCCGTCAGCACGGGAAATCGCCCGGTGGCTGCTGGTCCACCACAGCGAATCCAAGAGACAAACGGGCATGTGGCGACAAGATGGCGCCGACGCACAAGCTCGCAGGATGTCTCGGGGGCGATCGCAGACACACTGGGCCCCGAAGGTGACTGATCGGCACACAACACAAGCCCGCTAGCGTACACGGCCCTACTTCCAGCCGTAGCAATGGCAGCCCCCGCGGGGGCCGCCGCGTCCGCTGACGCCCCAGATTGGCCGCCAGCGGGGATCCGACCCCTACCGGCCTCCCCACACCCCGCGGGCGACGCGGCAGGGGCCCAGGGCCTCACGCCTTCGGGATGGCCAACCTCAGGCCCCAAGGAGCGGTCGGCCGTTCGGAGAGCGTCGGCGATGGCCTGGCCTCGGAGGACGAGGACGGGAGTAGGGAGCCGAACTCTGTACACCGACACCTGTGCCTGGCCCTACACCGGATCTCGCACAGGGAAGCGGATCCTGGTGCATACGGGATCCTGGTGGGTGCCTTCTTCTTCGTGTCCCCCCAGAACACGGGGAAAAAAAAAGATACACCGCACCACCCCGGCGTCGTCCCCGACCCTCAAGGAGAAAGTCCAGGGATTCAAAGAGACAACCCGCAACTGGTAACGTGTGTACGCTCCGGCTTCCGAGGGAGGGACGTGCGCGTCGAGGAGGAGGAGGAAGAGGAGGAGGAGGAGGAGGAGGAGGAGGAGGAAGAGGGGGAGGGGGAGGAGGAGGAGGAGGAGGAGGAGGAGGAGGAGGAGGAGGAGGAGGACGAGGACGAGGAGGAGGAGGAGGAGGAGGAGGAGGAGGAGGACCACACCTTCCGAGGAAGGTTCTGCCCGGCACGGACCGCGAGGCGCCGCGGGGCGGAGAGGGGGCGCAGGACGCGCGCCCACGCCGCAGCAGCGCGGCCTCACTCGAAGACCGCGACGTGCACTGTCTGGTAAAAGGATGTTCCACGGTGGTGGACCCAAGACTGCTCCCTGAAACAAGAGTTGTTCATGATGATATCTCCAGAAGTGTAGCCAACCACTGTTGCTCTGCGCATAGATCTTGCCCCGGCCGTCCTCGACGATCGCGCGTCTGGGTGGACGGCGTCAGCCATCGCGCATAGGCAACCCAAGACTGGCCCCTCTTAGAGACCCATGGAGCGCACGCAGGGATGGCCCAGACACGGAAACACATGGCTGGGAAAACCTTGCGCCAATGTGCATGCACTCCACGAAAACGCCGCGGGAAGTTGACTCGAACGCCCGTGCGTCCGAGCGAAGCTGAAGAAATCCACGCCTGCCTCTGCGAGCGCCCTCTAGCCGAACGCTCGGGCGGGAAGAATTGGGGCAGCGAGCCATTGGGGCAATCGACCAACATCTGGCAATGATCGTTGGGATGCACTGAGAAATTGCACGGTGCTAGTAGGGCAGCATGATCAGCGAAATCCTGCACATATTGTGGATCGGTGAAAGCTGACAGGCCACATTTGACCTCACGCACTCCGTGACTTGTCGGTCTTTGAGGAAGGCGAGGGGGATCGGGGGCAAAGCCCCCGCAGCCTTGATCCACAATAAAAAAGCCAACTCGATATCGCCCTTGACAACCGCCTGTAGCACTAGTGCATCGCGCGCGAAAGGTATGCAATCGAGACGTCGCCCTTCTAAGATTAGAACCTGCAGGAGCAGGCCACGCGGCCCCACGAGTACTCGAGGAGGGAAATGCAACTGGCAGCCAGAGCCGTCGTTCTAGGAGGGCCTCGTGAGAGCAGAGACCAGCGCAGTTCTGGGGTCCCAGGTGAGCGCTGCCAGTGGCCTCTGAAACGCTTGACCCAACCCTAGCTCGTTAAAGGCTTAACGACTTCTGCCGTCCTTCGACTCGCGCTGGAGCGGCCGCGAGATGCTTCACCTTTCCTCGGAGATCTTTGGATTTACCCGGATTTGTTTCGATTTGCCTGGATTTATCTGGATTTACCTCGATTTATCTGCATCTACCTGGATTTTTCTGGCTCGCTCCCCACAAGTCGATCGGCGAAAAGTCGACAAGCCCTTAGGGACTAGCACTAGCACCAATACGGTGAATCTCTGGAATTTCGGGATCGAGTAGGCGCCGTAAGCGCGCGGAAAAAGAGGCCCACCAATCACCGACCGCCGCCTTGCCAGCTGCGCAGCGGGGCGCGCGCCCGACGACCACGCGGCCAGCAACGATGAGCAAGCGAGGGGAAGCCCATAGAGCCTTGCAGCGTGCTGCTGTGCGCCGGCAAGAACCATTGCAGGCGCATATCGCATGCGTCCATAGAGAACATCCACATCGGCGGTGAGCGCCAGCACTGACGCGAATAACGCGGTAATCTCCTGCATTAGAAAAACCGCAACGCGGGAAACGAGCCCCCAAAGCACCAGCTAGGAAGACACAGCGCTTGGAGAACACGCGGCCCAGATGGGCCATGCGACCTGGCAGGCGCAGACCAGACACTTGCGCGGCCCCGAAGGCCCTCGGGCGCACGGTGAGCACGCTGGCGGAGACCACGCACAGGGACCTCGCATGGGCAACCCCTTTGGAGCCACGAGGGGCCTCGACGCCCGAAGCCCTAGGGCGCGGCGGAGCCACGCTGGAAACACCGCGCGCGGGCGCGGCGGGCCCCGGCAGAGGCCGGGCTCCTGCCGGCGGAAACTGAGCGCGAATATACGAAGGAACAAACTCAGGCCAAACCCGGCGCAGCGCCTGCACGGAAAGCCGGCGGTCGCGCCAGGTAAAGGACAGATGCGACGCAAAACCAATCCGCTGCACTGCAAGAAGCGCGGCTAACGCGTCTGCAGGCTCACCCCATGGGTCGGCCGAATGCCCCGACGCACGCCGGGCTCTGAAAGCGTCGACGCCGCCATAAAGCACGATGCGAGACAAGCTGTCGAGCGAGACTCTTTCCTCTGATATGTTGCCGCGAGTGGCCCCGCCCTGGGTGATGGAAATCCCCTCGAGGTCATCGCAGCACATGTCCACATGAAAACTCGGCCCGTGGAAATCATGTCATTGTAAGATCCACGCCACGGCCCATTAGGCCGCTGGTATCTCCGAGAGGAACGAGCAGAGCTCGGGCGGAGTGTCCCCTGCGTCGAAGGTGCCAGCCAAGTAGCCGAGGAGGGCGACTTTGCCTGGTGCGTCTTCCAGGAGAACAACGAAAACCCAACTGGGTAACCCTCTGGATCTCTGCGAGACCAGATCCTGAGGCATGGCATGTATACCTCCACCTGATGATCCATCCGCGTAGATGAATAGCCGACGACGCCCACCGATGTCCTCAGCGAGAGAAAGACCTGGCAGAGCTTGAATAATAAGCGAATGTAACTACTGAGCGATGGGGAGCATGTCCCCGGGAAGCTGGCGGCCCCATGGGGCCCGTAACTTCTGGATCCAAAATTGGGAATGAGGGCGAGGGCTGATCGAACATCCTCGAATCGGGGCAGCAATCGATTGCGAGGTGTTGGACGACGTTGGCTCGGCATGCCCGCGTCAGAGTCCTGCACCTCGCGCGTCTCGGAACTCATGCACCCCACCGGGCGGCCCCTGAAAACTCGGGTCGTTGGTGTCGTCGTTGTCGATCATCTGGAACTTGGGATCTGGGTCGTCGACGGGAGGTGCCTCGGCTGCGCGCCTGAGTGAGGCTGCGATGCCGAGCTGTCCTGGCAGTGTACCTGCCTACTGCTGCCATTTAGTACGGCATGCTGCTTTGCGTCCTGACCTGCCACGCTGCAAGGGCCATGGCGGTGGGGAGCTGCTGACGTTGGACGGACCCGCGATGCCAGCTGCCCTGAATGCTGCCACCTCCTCCTCCTCCTCCTCCTCCTCCTCCTCCTCCTCCTCCTCCTCTGAGGCGTGCGGTGGGTCGTCTGGAGAAAACAAGCGCGCGCGGATCCCAGCATCTCCTATGTCTGCTGCTGCTGCTGCTGCTGCTGCTGTTGCTGGAGTGGGTGGCACGACCTGCTCCGCTGCTGTGCTGACCGCTGCCGCTGCAGATGGCTGCGTCTGTCGGTCCTTGGGCTGAATCGCAAACTGCATGGCTGACAGAGGGAGCCGACCGCTTCGCACAGCATGAGCTGGGCTGGCCGACTGAGGTAGCACTGCCTGAATCGACCATTTCAACGTCGCGAACGTCTGCACCAATGTGGAGAACTGCTGGGTCAGCGCTTGCGGACCAGCCCGCAGCTCGCTAGTGGCCGTCGGATGGACATGGACGAGGAGGCGGCGGCGGAGCGGGAGGACGGGCGATGGGTGGAGGCGTGTCGATCGTCATAGGTACAGGGCCGAACTGCACCGAACGGCCCGCTGCATCTGCATTGGTTGACGACGGAGCTGCCCCTGCGCGTGCTGCTGCTGCTGCTTCTGCCTCCTCCTGGTGCCGAAGATCCTGGACATGGGCCAACGGATCCGCTGAGTGATCGAAGTCCTTCTGCAAAGCCTCGCGCATGGCGGTGGCCCTGGTGAGTGTATTGGCTGACTCCTCCGCGGTCTTGGTATATGATAGACGCGTCTTGGCCCTGCCTGAGTATCTTTCCTGGTTGGCCACTCGATCTCGCAGCCCGTAAGCATGAATGCGCATGAAGAAAAGAACTGCGTATTCTGTCTCGAACGGTCCCAACTGATCTGGAGTGGCACACAACGCCCGTCGTCTGAGAATACGACTCTCCAACGCGGCGAGCGTGGTTTTGATCTGGGCACGATGATGGGCCATCTCTTTGGCCCCTGTAGGTGGCTCTACCAGTCACTCGTGCGCCTTGGCCGTCGCGGGCGAGGCGGGGAGGATGGACAAGGAGGACGTTAATGCGCCTGCATATGTTAGTGCACCTCCTGGCTGAGTAACTGTCGCAGGCGACCTGGGTGTGCCAGCGGCTCCTCCTGGCTCCCTGGAGGCGCCGCGTGGTGAGCGACTGGCTGCATTTCGATCCCCAGTGCCCGAGCGGCGGGACGGCTGCTGAGAACGTCCGCCACGAGATCGAGATCCCCGCTGCGGAGGATAACACCATTGGCAGAGTTGAGCTGTAGGCCAGTTGGATGTACCTCACTGTGAACAATGCCAGTGGGCAGCATTTGGAAGTGCTGACTGGCCCCTGTTGGACACGGTGTCGGTGGCCCATGGTGGCGTCTTGGGCATCGAGCTGCGATGTGCTGCGAGAAGATCTCGAGCGGCCGAAACACGGAAAAGTGCACGTGCTGCTGTTCTCTGCGAGCGTGCTCGACAATGCCACGCGGGCTCGGGACCTTGGTCTGATCGTGGCGTCTGGCCCAGCTGCCCACCCGCCCGCTGGGGCGTGGGGCTGCACGGGCGAGGCGACAACCTGTCACGGTCGTCCAGCCACACGCAATGGCGGCCGGTCGGACGCGTGTGGCAGCTGTCCCGGGAAGGCTCGCAGGGACTGGCCCTGCAACCAAACCCTGAGCCTGGACAGCGGCTGAGGAGGGAGGAGGGAGGAGGGACGAGGGAGGAGGGAGGAGGGAGGAGGGAGGAGAGAGGAGGAGGGAGGAGGGAGGAGGGAGGGGGAGGGGGAGGGAGGGAGGAGGGAGGAGGGAGGGGGAGGGAGGGAGGAGGGAGGGCCAAGGCGCGGCCAGGCCAGGGCAAGACACACACACACACATGCTCCTAGATCCTGGCATCATCAATCCTCCTTGATCCTCATCCTCCTCCTCCTCGGCACCCTTCTGGGTTGCTGTTTGATGGGGTCATGACCGGAAGTGTCCCCAATGTGGGCATGCTCTGGAAGGCACATGAACCTCGCCAGAAACCGTGGGCACTGGGCAGGGACTCTCTTTGCGACCCCCGACGCTCGAGCCTCCACGAGAGCGCCCGGAGGGCTGCCCCTGCCATGCAGAGAACGGGCCCCGAGGGAAACGGTTCCTGGACCCGGGGGGCTTCCCCTGGAACCAGATCTCCATTGGCCGAGCGCGTTCCACTGCTCGCCAAGTGCCTACTCGCAAACGTCCGAAAAACACCTGTCTGCTTTGACGCAGTGTATCGTAGATCCCCCGCGGGGGATCCAGGCCATTTGCGAGTTGTCATTTTGCGAGTAGTGGAACGCGCTCGTCGATTCATCCTGAGCCACCTGTTATCTTGACGGCCCCGAGGCCGAGGAAATGCCCCGAGAGCCCGCAAGAACAGCACAAAGTTAAACAGAACAGCACGACAGAAACAGCTTGCTCATCGGGAACCCGTTGCTTCATTCCCAGACCCCCTACGTCATGATTTTTTCATTACGTCGACCCCAGAGGTCCCGACCCTTTTCCCATGAGTGGCCTTGCATCCCGAGTCGTTTTTTGACGTTCCCGAGGCCCGGTAGGGGACCCCAGAGGCCGAAAATTGCGAAAAATCTCGCGTCGTGATTTTTTCATGACGCGAGGGGGTCTGGGTTCGGACCCCCTGAGGCGCCCAGCCGACCGCGGCGCTGGCCGGACACCATGCCCGTCCGCGCCTCCCGGGGGCTCGTCGCGCCCCCGCCGTCGTCGCGCGCCCCCGGCGCGGGCAGCCAGGCGCACAGGCGCTCCAGGCACGACGGCAGCTCGGACCCGCTCCGCGCCATCGCCGCCCGCCGGGGCGCCGCTGCCGCGCCGCTGGCGGCGCCGACGCGCGCGGAGGCGGCGCCGCTGGCGCGACGCCGGCGCGCCGCGGGCCGTCCGGCCGCTGGCCGCGGGCCGCCGGAGCGCCGCCGCGGGCCGCCGGGGCGCGCGGCGGCCCCTTGCGGAGCCGTCGCGGCCATCGCGGGGACGTCCGACGCGGCGGTGGCGGCGGCGGCGGCGGCAGAGCGGCGGCAGCGGCGGCGGCGGCGGCGGCGGCGGCGGCGGCGGCGGCGGCGGCGACGACGACGACGACGACGACGACGACGACGACGACGACGACGACGACGACGACGGCGACGGCGAGCACATTAGTCGGAAAAGTTTGTAGCAGCTTCACTGATCCAAGGCGGCCCTGCTTCAAAATGTGGTTCTTGCAACAGCACCGTGCACGCTCGTCTTCAAAGTCTGCAACAGATTCGAGATTGGAGGCTGGTTTCTTGTCGAAGTGCGGTTATCACCTTGAAGCCGCGCGCATTGGTCTTCGAAGGTCAAAACCGGTGTAGACGATTCGTATGGCAAACGTCCCAGGAATGGTGTGCTGGCACGATTGCGGATTGTCAGGACGCAGAAGTCACGTTGCTTCGCGGTGCTGAAACCCCAGGAGCAGCGTTCTGGTACGATTTGAATGTCAGGGCGCAAGAGTCACCTTGATTCGCGGCTTCGAATTCCCAATAATGGTGTTTTGACACGACTGGGGGTTCTCAAAATTGTTGTCATCCAACGGGGCGCTTCCAGGAATGAAGCCCAGTTCTTTTAACGGGCTATGACAGAGAACGTAGACGCTTATTGCAATATCGTTGATGCGTCTCGGGTTTACACTGGTTTTGCACGCTCTGTGCCTCCTCCTCCTCCTCCTCCTCCTTCTCCTCCTCCTCCTCGATTTCTCTTCAATTAAGATCCGCTACGATCCGCCACCGTGTCTCCGTGCACGGAGCGGACGTGTCCTCAAGTCCTCTCACGACCCCTCTAAGCCTCAGTCGTCACTCCTGATTATTATCTTATTAGGCGCCGATGAGGGCAGCGCACAGGAAGTTGTCAACACACAAACACACTGGCACACAATGCACATGCACACACAGCATCACGCATGTTCTACCCAACGGATGGGCCCCCCTCTCACCCGCCTTGTGCCGAAGCGCCCTGTCCCCCTGCCGCGGAGGAAGTTTTGTGTCACTCCTGAGAAGTTTGTAAAGAATTCGGAGCCCCTCGGCACAATCTCCCGGGGCGCGGCGCGGTCTGTCGCGTGACTTGTCGAATCCGAGAGGACCCCAGCACGGGCCAGGAGGGCCCCAAACAGCCCCCAAGGCTGTCCAAGAAGGCCCCGAATCGTCGAACGAACGCTCCAAGACGCTCAAGGTGGCCCCCAGACGGCCCAAGAGGCCCCCAGAAGGGCCAGGATCAGCTCGCCTGCAAGCCCTGTGACGAGGACGCTGGCCCCGTCTTGTTCATAGTGTACTGGGGCCTCCTCAAGAGCTTCCCTGAGGACCTCTGGGTCAGCGGTCCTGATACCTCTACAACGATGTGCCTCCACCAGGAGTCCGGCAGCGCGCGCAGCCCAGGCAAGGGCGATGGCGGCGCGCAGCGTCTGCTTCGTAGTGCTGAGCAACGCAGCTAAGTCATCGACGTGTGCGGGGTCGTCGTCAGCGGCGATGCTAGAGAGGGCGGAAATGAAGGGGTCGTATCCCATGCACCAAAGGAGTGGGGAGGCCGCGCCCCCCATCCCAACGGATCGGAGGAGGCGCCGCTCAGGCCCCTTGCACTGTCCTTTGCAGGTTTGCACTCTTCGCCCACTGATAAGTGAGTTCAGCGCGTGCAGGAGCCAGGGGGTAGCCTCAATTTGCGGAGAAGGCCCCCCATCCACTGTAGGGAGATCCTCTCGAAGGCTTTGTTTTGATCGCAGAAGATCACGGCCGTGCTCGGGGCCCCCCCGACTGGGGAGGCTGCCATTTCAATAAATCCTTCAACGGTGTCAGCGCGTCTGCCAAGCAGTGCTTGCCTTGCGGGGCCCGGCTCTGTGGGGGGCTTGGGGGCAGACCCCAGGTGTCGGGTGACTTTGGTGATATTGGGCCCGCATTGCCCTCCTCTTTTGGCCACCTTGTTCAGGCCCAAGAGAGGTTCCACTGCCGGGCCCATCAGATTGGCAAGGGAGGCCCCATGAAGCCGTCGGAGGCATGTTGGCACCCTGGAGTGGCCTCATGTCGTTGGGGCTCTCTGCTCCGGCCTTCTGGCCGATCCACACCAGTAGGTCAACTGACGGGCCAAGGACAGCGTCCAGGAGGGCGGGATTGATTTCCGCAGCGCGCCAGGCCTGCGCTACGAGGCAGGCGACGAACCTGGCCCCAGGGTGGTAGGCTTCGAAGGGTTCCCCATCCACTCCTGGGGCGCTTCCGCTGGGGGTGAGGACGATGGAGGCTAGCCTGCTCCACCTGGACCGGGGCCTGCCGGGGGCGACCATGCCTGGGCGTCGGGAGAAGTGTAAGTCGAGGAGGCGCAAGGCTGAGCCTGGGAGGGGGGGCGCCGTGTGCCAAGTATTACTGCGACTGTCCCACAGGACGCAGTCGACCTGCTCAGGTCTATCATGCCAAGAACCTGCGGAGTCGCGGGCTCCCAGGATGGCGTGTGTCTTCTTGTAGATTTCCCTCCCGGTTCTGTAGTGGGCAGCCAGGGGGGCCCGCTCCGCGCCCGGGCCCCTGTCAGCCTGGCGGCCCTCCTTTGGGCTGTCTCTGCGCCCCACCTCCTGAGCCAGTCACTGGCTGCTTCGGGGGTTAGGTCTTGCCCGTCCCACCCATACTCGCGCAACCACGCAGCCAGGGCGCCCACCGGCCGAGTCGGCCCGCTCCTCTGCACGGCGGCCGCCAGGAGGAGGCCCGGCGACGCCCGCGCTTTGTTTTTTCCCCATGTCGTCCACCAGCCCTACAAGGCGGATGATAGCGCGCGCCTCCCGAAGCGCATAAGCGCGGGAAGATCGGGGGGAATGGGGCCCGCGTTGTCCGTGGAGCTGGGGGGGGGGATTGTGCGCTTGATGTCTGTCGCGGATGATGATCTGGCCGTCGTCCTTATCCACGCGTCTGTCTGGGCCCCCCCCCCGGGCTTGCTGGTCTCACCCAGTCCAGCGGCTGGATAAGTCCTGTAAGGTTGACGCGAGGAACCTCGAAGGTGAGCTCCAGATAGGAGAAGATTTGCCTGAGGTCAGCGCGCGCTGCGGTGGGCAGGTTCCTGAGGCCCCCCGCCTTCACGGTGTTGCTCCGTCGGGCCCTGCGAGCCCCTCGGGGCTCCAGGAGTAGGAGAGCGTGGTCCGACAGCGTTGGCTCCCATGCCTTGCGGACTTCGTATGCGTAGGCTTGGAGAGCTGGGCACGCAAGTATGTCTATTTGGGATTCGTTGTCTTCATCGATTCTGGCGGGCCAAGACGCGCGCACTGTCGTGGAGCCGGTGCCGGCCAGAACGTCCTGCAGGAGCGCGACCGCTTCGACCTCGCCGTCTCGTGGGTCCTCGAGCTGGAGGTTAACATCGCCGCCCCAATAGGTGTCAAGGTGTTCCCACTGCTCGGTCGCATTGGCGATCTCGGAGAGAGTTTCGTCCTTTCTTAAAGGTGGGAGGCACACTGAGACCACCCGGAACCTGTGTGCTCCATGGCGGACGATGGCAGCGATGGCGCATCCCTGGACAATCTCCTCCTGCTCTAGGAAGGTGACGCCGTGGGGAAGAAGGATGCCAACTCCCCCGGCGAGTCCTCCAACCGGCCCCGGGTAGCCTGGAGATGCGACCAGGGTGCGCGCCGGGAACATGGATCTCCAGACCTCGGTTTCGTGTTCGGACCAATGTGTGTCTTGCATAAGGCCGATACGGTTGTTCATTGTCGTCTGGGCGAGGACGGCGTGCTTGATTTGGTTCTTGGCGGCCGTGCAGCTCCGAAGGTATCTAACGTCCCAACTGACTAGCTCGGGGAGGTTGCAGGCGGGGGTGGCGCCGAGTGCGTGGGTCAGGTCATCCAGGGCGCGCGTGCCGCAGAGGTGTCCCAGGTGGGCTGGTGCCAGGGGTCGGTGTGGAGGAGACTCCATAGGCCCCGAGGGCCGCGGAACTTGTGTCGACTGAGTGCCTCGATGGCTGTGTTGGGAGAAAGGCAGGCGGTTCGCCAGGCCCGGGCACGGGGCCAGGGGGCCAGCTGGTGCCTGGGCGGGGACCCCAGCGCCTGATGAAGCGTTCTGGGGCCCTCAGCGGAATCTAGGGGAGCGGCGATCTGGGGAAACGGCCATCCGTCTGCAGCAGTCGCTCTGCAAGGTCGTCCGGGAGGGGACGCTCCCTCAGCTGCGCCCAGGGGCATTGCATCCCTGCGTAAGCTCCTGCTGCTCCCCATCCCTGTGCTATCTGCTCACGCGTGGGGGCTGGTGCGCTGGTATCTCCTCCTGGGTACCCCCTGCTCCATGCCCGTAGCGCGGATGCTATCCTTCGCTGTAGGCAGCGAGGGTCTAAGTGGATGCCAACTGCATCGTAAAGTGCTCTGTCCTGTATGCCAAGCGCCCGGTAGCATCCGGCCAGGCCGACCGCCCTCGCTCTGTCGTCGGCCGCGGGGGGCCCCAGCCCGCATGCCCCCCCTTTCTTCACGAGCCACTTTCCCCAGGCTTTGACCTTGGCCTCTGCGGCGGGGCTTTCTCTCTCCCTTCCTGCCAGCACGAGGTTCAGTCCTTCCGTGCATCCGGGGAAGCGCTGTTCGGCTCCGCATCCTGCGAGTACCTCTCGCGCCCCATGCTTCAGCTCACTTGGGTTCCTGAGGAACCATCTCAGGCTGCTGTCTTCGTTGTACAGGAGGATCGAGTCTGGGTCTCCTGGGAGTGCCCTGGATTGCGTCCAGGTCGGGATCCTTCCGTCTGGTCTGAAAGGCCACCTTGGCTCCCAGGGGCTGGGGAGGCGGGGGTAGAAGATGGTGTCGATTGGGGGTGGGAGGTTCCCGAACCAGAGCCTCTCTCGGGCTGGCAACTGCGTCTCCAGCGTTCACTTTGACCGCCCATTCGTGGTTCAGGTCCCCCATGGCTGCACACATGGCCTTGCGGTGTGCCGCGGGCATGGAGGCGACGTTTCCACCAACACCAAGATCGTGAGGTCGGGCCTTCGTATGTTTGCCCCAAGCTACTGGGACCGCAAAGAAGCAGCAGGACTGGGCGCCGGCCAGCCCGTCGTTTCCAGCGAACTGCCCTGCTGCGGATAGGTTGCTGCAGGGAGGGCCTGCCACGATGAGCAGTGTGCTGCCCTGTTCCAGGGAGTCGAGGTGTTTTTCCCGTGGCGTCCTGTGGTCAAGCGGGTCTCTGGCGGAAGAGGTCCCATACGTCCGCCGCCAGCTGCTTGCGCGGGGGGCCTCCGTCCTGGGGGTCGGGAGCTGCGCTCCATCTTCGCGCGACCGTCTCAGCTGCCTCTCTGTTGTGCTCAGCGAAAGCTGATGACTGAAATCTGTGGCTGGCTCCGAGTTTGTGGACGAGGTCGAGTCTAGCGAGTCCCCACCCGTCAAAGAGGGGCACGAGGTGTAGAGGGGTGTGTCTCCCGTCCTCGCCGGTGCCCGCGGCCCGTCCCCCTTGCGGCACGACTCCGGCCTGCTGGGTGAAGTCGATTTCCGTTGCCTCTTCAATTCGTACACTCCCTGCAATATCGCCAGTCGTGTGTTCTGGGCCTAGCCGGACGGCGCCCTGTTCATGAGGGGTCCTGAGGGTCTCAAGAATTAGATTGTTGTCCAGTCCGGCCACTTGGTATGCGGCCAGGACCTGGTCGGGGGGTGCCACTGGTGAGAGTCCCGTGTCTCGGTCTCTATGCTGGGCCCATATCTGCTGCAGGACGTCCGCCGGCTGCGGTGCCGCCGCGGGTTCAGTGGGGGCCTGCATCTGGGTTCTCGGTCTTGCTCTTCTTGACCCTTCCCCTGGGCCTTGCGCCCCGACGGCGCTTCGTGCAGTGCCCCTTGCGGGTCCGCTGTGCCTGCCCGCCGTCGGCGGGGCCTCCCACACTGTCGTGAGCGATCGCGTGTTGTCATCGTCGTGTCTTGTCGCACCTGGCCTCCCTCTAGTGCGATTCCTTGGTCCCGTTGGGACGCTCTGTCGTGTCTGTCGGTTTCGGCTCCTGGTTTGTTGCCTCCTAGCTACACGGTGCTCTGATTATCTGTTCTGTCGGCTCCTGCGTTCAGGGGGACGTGGATGCTTCTGCTGCCACTCTTGATGGCTGGGGCTGCCCCCTAGCGGCCTCCTCTTCTGGGCCTATGGGGGGAGGCGTGGGGGGCGGCACTGCGTCTTCTACGCGCCCAGGTTCCTGGGGGGGGCTGTCTGGGCGGGGTTGACCGCTTCGGAGGTTGGGCCAAGATGAGTCGACTAAGGATCTGAGTCGGCTGGTGTCAGCTCCGACCTCTCCAGCGGCGGCCCCCGGCTGACCTTCCATGCTGGCCGCGAGGATGGCGTCGAGTGCATCGTCGGATAACGTCTGGAGGGGGACCTGTGGGCCCTCGCCTCCTGTGGCCCCCCTTGCGCTGGACTGCATGATTGCGCAAGCAGCGTCTGCCGTGAGCGCTGCTGTTTGTGAGCAGGTCCATCTGCCTATAAGGTTCATGGTGCCTGGTGGCGGGTTGGTGTCCCAGTACGTCGCCAAATGGGACCAGCAGTCTATCGGTTAGGTGGGATCTCGTCAGCATCTGCCTGACCTGTCTTTCCAGCTGGGGCGCGGCGGTGCCCCGTGCCACAGCACTGAGCACGGTCCTCCATCTGTCCCTCTCGGGGCACCCCTGTCCTTCCCAGCGCGCGGGTTGGACCTAGGGGGTCCATTATTTCTGCCGCGCGGTTACGATGCGAGCTCCAACTGGAGCCCATGCAAGGCGGGAGGAGCGGCCCTGCCCCGGGGGCGCCCCCCCTCCCCAGTGGGTCGCTGGTCATGCTCCGTGGAGCGCTGTCCGGTGGAGGCCTCCTTCTAGAATCGGAGCTGAGGGTGGCTTGTACCGTCCGAGGGGCAATCCTGGGCCTTGGGCTCTGCCCCCCGGCATGGGGGCCCCCTTCCGCCCCCTGCCTGCGGGGGTCTGCGTTGGAAGCGGGCTGTTGAATGGCCCCTGTGCCCTGGACTGTGCGCCGGGGGAGCGCGGCCTCCTGGGCTGGGGCGTCTTGAGGGCCACCTGGCGGGGATCGATCGCGTTGGCCATCAGCCCTCCTAACCCTCAACGCTTCTGGGCGGGGGGGCTGCGGGGCGCCGCCGTCTCCTTCGCCCAGGTTCGCCCCAACGCCCCGGGGGGCATTGTCCTCGGCGCGCGTGGGGGTGTTGCTGCTTTGGGCTACTTCGCCCGGGGGGGTTCTGGTCGGGGAGTTGCCGTCATTGTCCTGATTTTGGTTGCTTAGGCGATGCCCCTCGCTCGCGTCGGTGGAAGCCTGCGCCGGGGGGGGGGCGAGCGGAGGGCTGTGTCTGCCGGGCGCGATTGGGGGGAGGGTTGGGCGGTGATTGAGGAGCGCAGAGGAAATAGAACTATGCACATACACCGAT
This sequence comes from Prorocentrum cordatum, assembly GCA_963575745.1. Taxonomy (NCBI): domain Eukaryota; class Dinophyceae; order Prorocentrales; family Prorocentraceae; genus Prorocentrum; species Prorocentrum cordatum. The sequence continues at coordinate 31,340 of CAUYUJ010007818.1, forward strand.
TATGGCCAGGCCCATCCTGAGCCCAGGATCGGCGCATACGCCCTCCTACCTTGGCTAGGAAGGTATATGCACCGATCCTGGGTCAAGGATGGGCCTTGCCAGGATCGGCGCATGTGCATAGTTCCCTTCGCCCGAGAGCGGGGTTGACCGGAGTCTGCGCACTGTCTGCAGCAGCTGGCTGTTCCGTCGCGAGAGGTCTGCAAGGAGTCCGGCGGCGTCTGGTCTGCGTTGCCGCGCCTTGTGCCGGATTCGCCCCCCCGTTGTCCGGGGGATTGGTTCGGGGGCCCCTGGCTGCTCTTCGGGGTCTGGGGGCTCTCCCCGGATCTTGGCGGAGTCGATCCTCCTGTGCTGCATTGCGCAACCTGTCGGCTAGAGCCGACAGCATTTCGGCGGTGCCGGGAGCGAGCACGTGCGCAGTGGAGCCGTCGGTCTCAGCACCCCTACTTCCAGGGGCCTCCATCCACGGGCGATGCGCAGCGCACGTGGGACCTGGTTCGGGAGAGAGCCACTGCACGAAAGAGAGCTGCCTAGCGGTCTCCTCCCTGATCCCCAACTCTCCGATGAACTGAAATACGTGGTCTCTGTCCAGGTTGCTCGGGCCGGCCAGCTGGAGGATCCAGATAGCGGCAAAGAGGTCACAATTATATCTCAGGATCGGCCTACCTTCTTCCTGCCGTCGTCGCTCCAGAACCAGCCTGGTTTGCATGCTTCTCGCGAGGTCGTGGATGCTCTGCTCTCTGACACAGGCTAAGAATCTCCCAAGCATGCCTCGGGCGCAGAGTACTGCGTCGTTCTCGGCTCTCACGAGTTCTGTTCCAGGGTCTGTGTATGAGCGGTTCCTGCTTGTGAGCACCTCCGCCAGGTTGGAGACGCCTTCTGGGGGGAAGAGAGGGGCTGTTGGCCTGGCTGGCGTCGATTCCCAGGTCTGCCGGCGCAGATGCGCGGGCTGGCGTGGCGTCGAGTTTGGCCACGTGTACCGGGCCGCATGCCAATTGTAGGGTCACTCCTGGCTCGCGGGCGATCCGCACCGCGGTTGGCTGCTCTCAGGTCCGCTTCGGCTGGCAGCGCTACTGTGACCCACGTGCGATTTGATGTGAACAGGTGTCCACTTTCGCCGCTGGCGGTTACGCATGCCACCCCGCCTGCGGCGATCGCAGCGGTTAGGTATTCCCCGGGGTGGAGAATGGTGCTGAAGTCTCGCAGGCCCTCTCTGTCCTCCGTGGGTCTGCGGCGCGTCGTGACATTCCGACTGTCCATGGCGGCGTCGACCTCACGCAACCAGTCTTCGGTGATTGCTGGGGGTGGGGCCATCGTGTTGGTTGGAAGTTCCTGGCCCTCTGCTCCAGTAGGCAGCGGCCACGCCCTTGTGTGTAGTCTCGCCCTGGATGAGCCTATCGTGGCCGAGAACATTCTGAGGGTGGCGTGCTGGGGGATCCAGGGGTCAGGACGCATGCGTCTGGTTCGAGGGGGCCCGACTTGCGCGCCTCGTCGGTCGAAGGACGTGATCTCTAGGATATGTGGTTGGACCGCCCTTCTTGGAGCTTGTCGCATAGTTTCTTGGGCGAGGGCTTCGATGTGCTCTTGCTGCTCGGGCGGCGCCCCTTCGTCTCGCCTCGTTTGCTCTCTCGAGGGGGTGGCTGGGAAGATCCCCATGACCTGCGGGCCGACCGCTATGCAGCCCGTCCCGCAGAAGGCGGCGGCCATGGTGTCAGCTGCTATTAATCTGATCCGCACCTGAGTCATTTGTCTGTAGTCGCCGGAGTCAGGGAACCACGCAAGCACCGTGGATATATGTTATACGGCTCCCGTGCCAATGGTGGCTTCTATGGCGTCTACAACGTCTTGATGTCTGGATTGCCCTAAGTCTGCTATGTTCCACCTGAGGTGGAAGCCGCCCTCGGGGTCGGCCAGTCTAGCAAACGAGAGGCATCCGTCCCAGCTGCCTTCCAGGAGGATCCTTCTGGGGCTGAGGGCGGGGGAGTTGCGGCCGTTGCCGAAGATCCTGGGGAGCCCCTCTCTGAGGTGCCTCAGTATCGGGGCCGCTATTCTTTCCGGAGTCCTCAGAAGGAGCAAACCTCCACCACTCACGCCAACTCTGCATCCGAAGGATGCTGCTGCGTCCGAGGCGATGGAGCGGGGATGGCATGTGGCCGCACTCGGGATGGGGATATGCACGGAGTCCGACGTTGCTTTGGATCTCCATGTGCAGCCGCTGTTGTTCGTGATCAGGGCCAGCTGCGCAGCTACTTGCAGCTCTTCCAGGGGTCGATCGCGGGGAGCTTGCATGTCAGTGGGTCTGGCGGGTCGGCATCGCACGACGTGGTGGAAGAGCGCTTCCAGCCCTTCCTGGAGCAGCGTTTGGCCATTCGGGAGAGAATTTTTGGCGGTGACCCATTCTGCTCCCAGCGCGTCGTGCCCTGCCGATTCTAGGCTCTACTGCCACCTGGTTATCTGTGCCACTATGGCGTCGTTACATCGGTCTGGCGCCAGTATGTGTAGGGCGTCGCTGGTGTCTGCGCTGTTGCTTCCCCAGTGGACCACGATGGAGGGTGGAATATGCGTCCTTTGGGGGTTGTCCGCCACGTGGAATTGCGCGGCCACCAACTGCCTAAGCGGGGGGGTCATCTTCCCGGTTCGCACGGGATTGCCGATGGGGACTAGGTGCGCGATTAGGCTTGCTGCCCTGAACCCCCACTGGGAGTTGGCTATGGCCGTGAGCTCTATGGGGCCAGGGCCCCCTGGAGCTGCGACCCCTTGCGTCGTCAAGGCGAGAATTCTGCAGGGGCCCCCGACGGAGCCGGCGGCCGCCAGCGCTGTTTGTATTTGGGACGCCTGTGCGTCCGCAATCAGCACGGTGGGGGTCGTTTGTTGCCCTTCTTCTGCTTCTGCTTCGGAGCGGATCAGCTCCTTCATTTGCTCATATGCGCTAGGGCCCGCCATGGCGAGAGTGGATCCTGTGCTGTCTGCGTCTCTGTTGCGAATTAGGGACCTCCGCGCAATTGCCAACTCGGCCCCCACTTCTCTCACGGCGGTCATGAGGAGGGAGGCGGGGAAGAGGGGGGGGGCCGTCGTCCTTCCTCCTCCGGTGGGAATCTAGCTAGCAGGGTCGCCCATCTCGCGCGAGTGATTAGCGGGGGCGAACGCATCCTCTCCTGTCGGGAAGGAGGGGCTGGATTCCCTCTTCCTCTTCCCGGGGCCCCACCCTCGCTCGTGGGGTGGCTAGTCGAACCTTCTTGGTCAACTTCCATGTTGGGCGGTGGAATGGAGGAGGGCCCGTGTACTACTATCTGGTCGTGCATCCTCTGCATGTCCCGCACTGTCACGTATGTATTCGGCCTTCCGATGGTGACCAGGTCGGCTCGTAGGCAGTCCAGCTCCGCGGCCAGAGCGCGAGCCGCGGAAGCGAATTCGCGGTACGTGATTGGGGGGGCATGGGTGCCAGGAGCCCGTCTCTGAGCGGCAGGTTCCCTGGGTATTCGGGGGGTGTTGGGGCTCCAGGGAGGAGGGCTGAAATGCTGCCTCTGTCGTTGGCCCTACAGTGGGGGCATCGGATTGGCATGGAACTCCCTCTCTCTGAAAATTTGCGGCTGGCTCTGTCTCTACTGCTCCAGGCAGTGCTTGTGGAACCTATGCCCACAGAGTACTAGAACTTCCACCGCCCCTTCAAGATCCCCAATGCAGATGGCGCAGACCTGCGGGTCGTCTCCTGCGCCCCATCCCGGCATGGGCTCGGGGTCGCCTGAGCACTGGCACTCTTTGTGCGCCCCGGGGGGGGGGGGCCGTTGCATCGGAGATGGAGGTGCCCAAGCTTTCTATGAGGAGGCGGGTCGTTGACGCTGCTTCCTCCTCAGTGAGGCATGCCCTGAGGCCCGTCCTCCGCAGGAGCAAGCGAGTTCGCTCGTTTCCGAAAGGAGCGCATGCGTTGGGCGCCTGGCCGCCCCCTTCGCCTAAGAAGCTTCTGATGTCGCTGGGCGCGTGGATGCCTGTGAGTTGCAGCCATCTGGTGAGGACCTCGCAGGGTCTAGTGTCCATGCCCCGTACTTGCAGCACTGGTCGTAGGAAGGGGATGTAGCGCGGTGCTAGACATAGCCATATGGCGCGGGCTATCCAACTACCGGGCTCGAGATGCCGTCTTGCTTCTCGCAGAAGCCCTTCTGCCAGGAGCTGGGCGCCCGCACCGCTAACGGAGCTGCGATCGATGCGGTGCTGCCTCGCTCTCCCGGCGGCCTCGTCGTCTCTCTGCGTTGCATTCAGGGCTCGGATGAGGGCGTCTAGTGTGTCGCGTCTGCGATCTGCCGGGGCTGGGGACCTGGTCCTGTTGTCGGTGTCTTCTCCTAATATTTGCCTGATGTCCGCGTGCCAAGGAGTTGCGGTACCTTGCGCCCTGCGTTCCGCTTCGGGGGGTGCGCGGTGCCCCCCCCAGCCCTCCGCCACGCCCGGCGTTGCTTCGTACGTTTGTCAGCGCTGCTCGGACCCTTTCCCCGCTCTCTACCGCTACTCGGTCGCCCGTCAGTATGCCCTCCTGGATGTAACCGAAAGGGTCGAGCCAGCTCATCGTTTGCTCCTGGAGTTCTGGGTGGACGTAACCTCCGGGGAGGGGGGCCTCGACTTCTCTCCCCGTCAAGTGGGAGATGGTCGCGGCATCTCCGGCGAGGCGGTGGCGCGCTTCCTGTAGGGAGGATATGCCCGCCATGTTCCAGCGGCGAGCTGCGCGTGCCACTACGTGGATGGATTTTCCGGCGGCTTCGAAGACGTCCCGTAGGACGTTCCTTCCTCCCTCTGAGGTTGACTCCCAGATGAATGGGACGAGGATTCTGCTCCAGGTCATGTTGCTCGGTACGCTGTCATTGGCAACCTGCGTGCGAATGTCCAGGATTTCTTGCAGTAGACGGAGGGCACTGTACCTTCTTTCGGGGGGCAGCTGCGCACCGAGGTTGGGCCAGCGTTCCTCGATGGTTCTGTTGTCCGCACCTCTGGTCGTGCTCTCCGTCTGCTGGGTGGCCCCGCTGGGTACGGGGGCGCCCCTCCCGTGGAGCCGAGTTCGTAGCGTTATGGCTGGGCGCATCGCTGTGCCGCAGGGACTGCCCGGGGCGAGGTGGTCAGCGATGAGCCCCCCTGCTCTCCTGGCGTGAGCGACGAGGGCGGCGCAGGCCACTTCTGTTGCTGATACGTCCACATCCTGTGCCCCGGGTAGTTGTCCGTCGGTGGCGATGTCGATGACCCCTAGAGCTTGGTCAAGAAAGCTCCCTCCTATCTCACCTCGGAGCCAGTCGGCGTCTTCTGCTGGTATGTTGTTGAGGCACAACCAGAACCTCATCCTCAGACCCTCTGCATTGGTTCCTGCACCTGCTGGATCGAGAAAGCGGGCTGGCACCGTTATGCGCGGGAGTTGGGCGAGACATCTGGGGGCCCAGTCGCGTAGTTGTCGGCTCGTGGGAGCCCCCCTAATACGGTCGCGGATCTGGGCCGCTGACTCGAGGGCCCAGCCATGAGGCGCGCTACAGAGTCTAGCTAGGGCGCCCACTGCGGTCCCAAGCGCCAGCTCGTCTCCGAGGCCTGAGTCGCCCCAGTCCGAAGATGTGTGCCATAGCTCGTTCGGGCTGTCCGTCATGTGTCGCCACGCCGCTAGTGATTCCGCGACTAACCATGACGGGGAGTAGCTGGCGGTTTCCGGCAGGTGGTCCGGGGAACAGATGCGGCTGGCTACGGGTGCGTATCGAGCGCCGACTCTGGCCAGCTGATAGGAGAGCTGCGCGCCTAGTGCATCGAGGGGGTGTCCTGGAGCCTGGGAGCTGTCGGACTAGAATCCGCCGACTGCAAAACACCATGGAGCGGCTAGCCTGCGACAGACGATACACATGGGGCCTTGGGGGTCACGCGCAAGCCAGCAGCCACAGCACCCACACCTGGTGGAGGGGTGGAAGAAGTCTCCGAACATTATCATGTGGGACGTGTTGTTGAGGGGCCAGGGCTCCTCGGGTGCGTCGTTGCCTTCCAGTACGACTCCTGGCATGCCCAGGGAGTGCGGCCTCGCGCCTGGCATGGCGGGCGCTGCCCATCCATTGGGCCCTGTACCGTGCTGTCCAATCGATAAGACGTCATCGCCCGCCTCGATGCATTGTCCCTTTGTCTACTGCCCAGCTCCTGACTTCCCTGTGGTCTGGAAAATGTACTCGATTCTGGCGATGTCCGTGGATAAGGTAGCGACATTTTGATCCTGCGGTCGAGGTATGGACCCATCTCCCGTGAGTCCGGGGCAGCGTCGCGTCTCCACCTAGCGAGGCCACGCATGGAATCTGGGAGGAGGTCGCCCGCCGGATCCCTCATGCCAATGTCCATGCATAGGGCCGCAAAGTGAAGGGCATCGTATTCCAAATGCGCCGCGTACAACTCAGTGTCGCTTGGGTTGTCGCAGCCCAGGCGTTCCGCCTCGATGTCGGGGTCTTAGGCCAGGCTCGCGCAAGGAAAGGCCAGCACCTGCACTGGGTTTGGTCATACCCCTCCTAGTCTCGCCTCGCGGTCGGCGCCTGTAATGGACCAGACGAGCCAGGAAAGGTCGCTGGGCTAGGGCTGGGCCGATGGCGTAATAGTGACGGTCGGGCCCCTGCCCGGGCCGCGCACCGCGTTCGGGGGAGGCCCCGGTGGGGTTGGGCACGCCTCCCGGTGCTTGGGGCCCCAGTTGAAGCCCGGGGTGGCCGAGGGGGCGTCGGTTCCAGCAGAAGTGCACCAGGTTCTCTCATCCTTGGCGCATCGCTTGGTCACGCACCCTTCCCCTGGGCAGGTCCCTCCACGGGCCCGCCCGCGGCTCGCGATGAGCTACGAGCGCCGCGAGGGCACCTCCTCGCCTGGTTCCCCTGGGATCCGCAACTCGGGGGCCCAGGTAGGACCCGTCTGCCTCTCGGCTTCCGCACCGCCGTGGGTGGTAGTGCAGCCTGTCGAAGCCGGGACTATAGCGGCGGTTAGGGGCTGCTCGCCTGTCGGGCGAGCGCCCCCCTTCTGAGCTGCCCGAATCGCCCTGCCCGAGCGCAGCGCCGTCCGGAGATGAGCGGCGGCGGCGGCCTCTTCGCCCGCGGCGGTTTGAGCCAGGGGAGGGCATTGGTGGTGAGGGGGGGCCTAAAAGGGTCGATCGAACGATCTTGGCGAGCGGGATCCGATCTGGCCGCGATCTCGCTGGGCCCCCGCCTGGAGGCGTCTGCGCCATTGCCGTGGGTGCCTCCATCTGGCCCCCCCTCCTCGGGAAACGCCCCCCCTCCGATCTCCCCCTGGGGCTGCCGCGGCCCTTCTGGCACGACTGGGCGGAAGGGGGGGGGGGGGGCGGGGGAGATGGCGCAGGTTTCATCAGGCGCGCGCGCCGCGCCCGCACATGCGGGGGGGGGAAGAAGGGAAGTGGGTCGAGGGAGGAACACGCGGGAAGTGAGGGGAGAGCGGAGAGTGGCTCCCCAGGGCAATCACGGCTCTGTCCGTCCGCGGCCCTGGTGCGCACGCTGTCGCAGGGCAGGCCTCGAGACCCCCCGAGGCGCCTCTACCAATGGGTTGCTCGGATTGGTCGGGCGTTGTGGTTCCTTCGCGGGGGCCGCGGCTGATCGCCGCGATGATCTCTCTTTCACCTTCTCGGGGGCCGCAGCTGATCGCCGCGATAATCTCTATTTGTTGGTTGATGTCTCCTGCCAGCGGGCATCCCGGGGGCCTGGCTGGCCACGGTCTGGGGGGGGACGGGCATCTGCTCCTCTGGGGGGCGGGTCCCGCCCGCGCCTGGTGCGCGCTGAGGTTCCTCGGGGCCCATAGCGTCTGCTGTTCCTCGGGCCCCCCCAGGGTCGCAGCTGCATTGTCCATAATGCTGGTAGCAGTGGCTCCTGGGCGGCCCCCTGAGGGGAGGGAGGCAGGCGGCGCGAGGGGGGCCGGGGTCATGACGGGGTCCGGGGCGGGGACGGCGGGAGCCGGGCCCCTACCCATCCCTACCTGCACAGTCGGCCCCCCTTCTCGGCCGTCACCTTCTGGCTCACTACCTCCTCCTCCCTCAGTCGGCATCATCTGGGGTGAGTCGAGGGCGTCCCTGTGGGATTCTCGCCTCGTCTCGTCACCTTCTGGATTGTCGTCGCATCCCGAGGGGCAGTGCATCTGGGCCGGTTCAGGATCGCTGCGTTCCGTTGCGGGGGGCGTCGTGTTCACGACTGGCGCTGGATCCTGGTCTGCCCCGATGAGGCTGCTGTCTGCGGGGACTCTGGACCTGATTGAGATCTGGTGGGAATTCGACCGCGGCCAGCGACTGGGCCCCCGCGCCCTGCACTGAGTGGCCCCCGCCCCCCGCGATGTTGTCTGATCGATCGGCCCCCCCGCCCTCCATCGCCGAGGGGCCCACCCGTGGGAGCGGTCTGCTGCGAGGGGGGTCCAGCTGAGGCCCAGCTAAGGCCCGCGCTGCCAGGCGGCGCAGCTGCAGCGATGGCCGTCGCGCCCAGGGGGGGCGGAAGGGGGGCCAGCCGCGGCCCGCGGCGCAGCGCGCGGGCGCCCCCTCGAGCGGCGGGAGACTGCCCCGGAGGGGGCAGGCACACCAGATGGAGAAAAACTATTCTGCACAAGCCTCGATGTCTCCGCTCCTCGATCCCCAGAGGCTTCGTAATCAGACGCTCATTAGCCAATTAAGCAATAGCTCAGCTACAATGCTACACAGAGGCTTCGCAAAATCGATTCCTCGCTTGACGAGAGAAAACTTCCTGCTGCGTTGGCAGGTACCTAGTCATTGAATTCCGCGTGCACATGCCCTCCGCAAAGAGCATCCACCGTCTCTGCCTGAGAGCTAGGCGTCGGCCAACGTCTTGGCGACATTGCCTGCCAGCTCCCCCATCAGAGTCCCGAAGGGCTTGCGGTCGCCAGACATCAAAGCCAGAAACACGGTCGTCCCGAGCAAGGTGTACCGATCGGTGTCGAGGCGCTCCGTCTCAGGGATCAATAGAAGCAGGCTCCCGCTGTTAGCCACCACGCGCTTCGCGAGCGAGCTCCGCGGAGACCGATGTGCGTCCGAGACAAGGGCGACATGCGTCATACGCGCGTTAGTCAACCTCTCTGTGATCTCCGGCTGCTTGGGGGGCACAGGAGTCGCGTACGCGTCGGCCCCGGTGATGTAGAAGCTGTGGGCCTTCATGTCAGGAAAAGGCATGGCCACGCTGATAGAACCCAGCGAGAACCCGACCTAGCTGGCGAGCGTGAATTCGCCGCGCGCGCCTCCCGAAGCGGAGAAGCCCTTACGCATGGTCACGCACCAAGCTGTGAGTTTCTTGATGTCGACACAGGGGTGCATCTCAGCCAGGTCTGTTGGGATCGGATAAAACCTACTGCCGAGGAGGACTGGGACTTCGTCACTTTCGACCATCGTCACTGTCGACCTTAGACTCGTCACTGTCGACCATCGGCGTATCGCTGTTGACAATGGAGAAGACCGCGTCGACAATGTTCTCCAGGTTCTCTCTTTCATCCCTAGACAAGTGGAGATGGTCTGTCTCTCTCTCTCTCTCTTTCAATCGCTACCATTATGAACACAATCCGCGAATCCTCGATCCCCATCCTATCGATGATGCCCTGTTTGTACGTTCGTATGACTGTGGTGGGATTCTCCATGAAGTCATTGAGCTCGTGGCAAGCGGTAACCAGCCCAGTGGAGTGAATGACCACCTGCGTGGCCCATTCATCGTTCAACATCAAGTACTTCTTCGCGTTTTGCACGGTTCCGGAAGCAAGGATACTGATGGCCTTCTCACGCGTCCGGTAAATGGGTCGGGTCCTCCCCACGTAAAGACAGATATACACATTTACACTTGGGTCGTCATACACGCCGCTCAGAACGAGAATATCCATGTCGGATGAGTAGAATTCAACATACTCCAGGCTCCCTAACGTCTGCCTCGCCTTGGCCCCGATAGTCCTCGCCCTCGCGAGGGGAAAAAGGAAGGGGTCGGCATTGGCGTAAACGACGCGGGTAAACGCGCTGCGAACCCAGGACAGCTTGCCGAAGGCTTTTGCACGCGCGATATTTCCGGACGTGTCTGCCGGGTATTTGAAATCAGCTTGCATGGATGGGCCGAGGAGAACCTTCTTCCTGCCGAAGGCTGTTTTCACTTTCGTCGGCTCCAGGCATCCATCCACTGTAATCGCCACCACACCGCGCTTGCTGCCCATGTACGTACTAGCCAGCTGCTCACTGAATCGGTCTGCCACACCATTTCTACCATGCATACGAAATTTCCCGTTGATGGTGGGTCCACTGTCTCCACCATTCCCCTGGCGGCGTATGCAGTGGCCAAGCCGCGTCCGATGCCCATCCTCTCGGTTGGCTCTAGGTTGCGTGAGTCGAAGCTGTGAGCCTGCTTGTATCGGAGCCCCGAGAGAAAGAGAGAGCGGGCAATCGAGGCTTCGACAAAGTAGTTGCTTGAGCCAGTGGCTACGGAACCTGGTGGGGACACGCAAAGCGTCAAGAATTTGCCACATTTCTAAATCCGGAGGAACCCCTCACGCAGATAGGCACGGCCAGGGTCCAAGACCACATGGGATTCGCCACATCTCTGAAATTTGCTAGCACCTCTCACGCAGATCGGCGGGGTCAGGGTCCAAGAACACATGGAAGTTGCCACATTTCTGACATTCGGTGGCACCCCTCACACGATCGGCGGGGTCAGGGTGCAAAAACACCAAGGGTTTGCCACATTTCTAAAATTCGGCGGCACCCCTCACGCAGATCGACATGGTCAGACTCCAAAAACACACGGGATTTGCCACATGTCTGAAATCCGGCGGCACCCCTCACGCAGATCGGTAGGGTCAGGGTCGAAAGACAAACAGGTCCCGACAATGCTTCACGGCGGAGCCCAGACCTCATGATTTAGCTTTTGCATCTCCCATTATCCGAGACAGTGGGGCGGCGGCATGGGCCGAAGCCCTTCCGGATACTACCACGACTATTATATCTACGACTACTATTACTACTACCACTACTACCACTACTACTACTACTACTACTACTACTACTACTACTACTACTACTACCACTACTACTACTACTACTACTACTACTACTACTACTACTACGACGACGACGACGACGACGACGACGACGACTACTACTACTACTACTACTACTACTATTTCTACTACTACTACTACTACTACTACT
>CAUYUJ010007819.1:0-10000 GCA_963575745.1 Prorocentrum cordatum
CCTCCTCGTCTTTCTCCTCCTCGTCTTTCTCCTCCTTCTCCTCCACAGCCATTTCGGCCCAAGCCTATCTCAAGCCCCCTGGTCGCCATTTGTCTCCGCCCCTCGCCGGACCGGATGCTGAAGCTCGAGCAGAATGGCAGGGGAGGATGGGGGTGGTGCGATGCGCTCACCTGGCGAGAGCGAGGCTGCCCGCGACTGGGCCCGTCGCTTCGCCGACGAGGCCGTGGTCGGGCTGTCCGAAGAGCTCGCCCGTGCCACGTCGGAGCTGGACGGGCTCCCGGGCGGCGCGGACGTGGGCGGGGCGCGCGCGCGCACCGCCCCTCCCAGCGCTCGACGGCGTTGCTCGAGGGGCGCTCTCCCGAGCTCGCCATCGCTCGGACGTCCATTTCCCGTGTTTTTTTTTGTCGGTCTCGTGCGTGGTTTCTTCGCCAAATGATCCAGGAGGCTCCTCGAGGGTCCTCGCCGAGAAAGAAATGCACACGTCCGGGCGATGCCAAGTGAGTGGCTGGCGAGGCTGCGCGGGAATCCCGCTGCGCGCCAGGCGGCGCGATCGGCGATCGGCACGGCGGACGCAGCCGCTCCTCGGAAGGCTTAGCCACGGGCCGCGGCTCGAGGCCATCAGGCGGCGTCCTCTCGAGGCATGCCGCGCCCGCCGTGCCTGGCGGCGGGCTGCTGGTGCGGGCTGGCCAGCGCGGACGCGTCGTCTCCTCGCTTTGGGGGGCCACCTGCGAACCCTACCCCTACCCCCCACGATTTGTGAGGGGGAGGGTGGGGCTCAATCCGCTCAGGAGCTCCCGAGCGAAGAGAACCCCACCCTCCCTCTCAGAAATCGTGGGGGGTAGGGGGAGGGTTCGCAGGTGGCCCCCTATCACTTGCCGGAGGAGCCCAATGTTGTCGCGGAGCAGTTTCAGGAGCAAAAGTCCGTCCCTGCACTTCGTCGATGCCGCGGTGGACGATTCTGGCTGGCCTGCAGGTTTGGTTCCATCCATCCGCCTGCGAGGCTTTGGGAGCCACTCTGCGAGTCCTGCGATCAAGGCCGTTCCCATCTCACGGTCAAGGAGCACGAGGCGGAAACGCTGTCTACGGAAGTCGCGTTCCCGCTGCGCCGCGCAGCGCCTGCGTGCTCCGATGGGCCCTGTTTGGGGCTCGTTGCCATAGTTCCACATGTTTTTTTCGTGCGCACCGACGTGGACGCCTTTCTACCCAGCTGTGGTGGCGCCGTCCCGGACGCTGACTGCGAGATCGCCTCCTGCGATGGCGCAGGCTTCAGCAACGTGTTCTTCACGGTGGTGGCGGCCAGCTTCTCCGCTGCGCGGGGGAGACATCTGGAGACGTGCGCCGTCGTCCACGTGTTCCTGGCCACCGACGTCTCCATCATCCCGTCCTTCTTTTTGGACGCCCGAAATGGGTACCCAAAAAATGGGTACTGTGCCCAACAGCAAATGTTGTCCCAAACCAACAGCGGCCGCTGTTGGGCCGGCGGCCTCCTGTCTCGAATGGACACAAGCCGCGGCGGCGCGGACAGCGAGACCTGTTCAAAATGAGCAGGAACTGCTGTTGGGCATCGTGCCCACTCTTTCAGTACCCATTTCGGGCGTGCAGAGACCTCCCGTCCTTCTTGGAGGGCACGTGTGATTGCTGCTGTCGTCGTCGCTGACACCGACGGGTCGGACACCGAACCGTTCGGGTGCAAGGGTTTTGCGACATGCTCCTCTGCCCCCGGTGCTGGTCTCCGAAGCTCGACCCGCGGCTCAGCGTTGCGACGGACACTCCGCCGGCTTCCCCCCCTCCTCCTCCTCCTGCTCCTCCTCCTCCTGCTCCTGCTCCTGCTCCTGCTCCTGCTCCTGCTCCTGCTCCTCCTCCTCCTCCTCCTCCTCCTCCTCCTCCTGCTCCTCCTGCTCCTGCTCCTCCTCCTCCTCCTGCTCCTCCTCCTCCTGCTCCTCCTCCTCTGCTTCTTCTACTGCTCCTCCTCCTGCTCCTCCTCTCCCTCTACTCTTCCTCTTCTCCTTCCCTCATCCTCCCTTTCCTCCTCCTCCTCCTCCTCCTCCTCCTCCTCCTCCTCCTCCCTGGATGGTCCGTGATCAGGAACGTGTGGAGTTTCTGCGCGCTGCGGCTGCTCACGCGGAAGTACCTCGAGGACTGCGCGCGCAGGTCGCAGCCGCTCACGGGCGACCTGCGGGCCGTTGTGGCGGAGAAGGAATAACGATCAGGACCGACAGCGATAGGAGGAGGAGGAGGAGGAGGAGGAGGAGGAGGAGGAGGAGGAGGAGGAGGAGGAGGAGGAGGAGGAGGAGGAGAAGGGGGAGGGAAGGAGGAGGAGAAAGAGGAGGAGGAGGAAGAGGTTGGGGAGGAGGAGGGGGAGGAGGAGGAGGAGGAGGAGGAGGAGGGATAAGAGGAGGGGGCGGATGAGGGGAGGGGGAGGAGGAGGAGGGGGAGAGAGAAGAGGACGAGGCGGAGAAAGAGTAGGTGGTTTATCTACACACAGAATCGCAGTCTGGAGGGGAGAGAGATGACATATATATATATATATATATATAAATGAAAGAGAGAGAGAGAGAGAGAGGAGGAACGAGAAAGAGAAAGAGAACGAGAGAGAGATAGAGAGAGAGCGAGAGAGAGAGAGAGACAGAAACCCACAACAAACAGGGAAAGAGAGAGAAAGAAAGAGAGAGAGAGAGAGAGAGAGAGACACAGATAGAGAGAGAGAGAGAGAGAGAAATAAGAGAAACAGAGAGAGAGAGAGAGCGGACCAGCTGGACGACGAGTCGTCCGGGCGCCTGGCGGCAAACGGCCGGCGCACCCCGCACCTTGGCCGGTGCGGGTGGGTTGCACGGACCCTTCACACCCGTCTCGGGTGGACGGCTGGGGGAGGAGGGAGAGGGAGGGGCGAGAGGGACCCCCCCCCGCAGCGAGCAAACGGTGCACTGCGACGCGGCCTCGCAGACGTCCGCGTCTCACCCGAAAGGTAAAGCGAAGCCTGCACCCGTCCGTAGCATGACGGTACGTCGCTGCCAGTGGCGGCATCCGTCCAGCACCCCTTCAGGACCCGCGGTGGTGGGGGGCACGGCCACGCGGCGCACGGGCCACGGCGAGAGAATCAGCCGGTGCTTCTAGCGAGGAGCGCCTGGGCCGCCTGGAGGGCGTCCGCGGCGGAGGCGGAGACGCTCGCCGTCGAGGGGGCGAGCGAGGCCTGACGCTGCACGGTCGCGTGGAGTTCGCGCAGCGTGGTGAGGCGCTGCCGCGTCGTGCAGAGGGACTGGGCGTCCTCGAGCTCTCGCAGCTCGAGCCGCGTCAAGCGGTCGGCCGAAAGCTGTGCTTGGCCCTGCGCGGCCTGCTCCCGTGATGGGAGGGGCGCCAGCACGGCCGCCTGAGCAGCTTGCCAGGCTCTGCGCACCACGGGCAAGGCTCCCCAGCGCTCGGCCGGAACGCGAGTGGGAAAGAGAAACCCAACGGATGCGGGGCGCACCTGGGGCGGCCTGGGTCCTCGTGGCGAGGTTGGACCAGATGGCGAGGCAGGCCAGGGCCCACCACGGAGGGCGGGCGGGGTGTGTGGCGCTGCTGGTGGGCAGCGGGCCATCGTCGAGTTGGCGCGAGAGCACACCGACGCCTCCTTATTCGGCCAGCTGTTGGAAGAGGTGGTGGGGGCCGGAGGCCGGCAGCCAGGCGCTACCGTCGAGACTCCACAGGTCGCACCCGTGCGGGAGGTTGGCGCACGGTGGCGGTGGCAAAGGGCCCGTAGAGCGTAACCATTTCGCGCCCGATGGTTCGTCGGGGGTCGAGGTTGAAGGGGCCCTGGGACATACAAATAAATACATACATACATAAATATCAGGATTCCCTATATTTCCCAGATTTCCTGGGTTTTTGTCTTCCCCCCCCTTCCCATATTTTCCCATATTTTCCCAGGGATCGACGACGAATTGTGTTTGTGTGTTTTTCTTTCCCTCCTGAGAGGTCTGCCTCGTCTGGGTGCGCGTCCGAGGGCGCCACCCGACGGGCGGGGCCCATGGGGCCGTGGTGGCGAGGCCGCGACGAGCTGCGGTGGCCAGGGCCGTCGGTGGGGCGGCCCTTCGGTGGGCCTGTCCGGTGCCGCTTGCGGGTCGGGGGCCGTGGGGGGCCCCGGAGAAGCCTGTTTCCTAGGGACGAGGACTGGCGACACCAACACCACCAGGGCGAGGAGGCGCGAGGAGAGAAAGGGAGGCCTCCCTGGTGGTGTGGTCCCCCCTCTCCGCTCGAGACATCCCCAGCCTCCAGCTCGGGGAGGCATCGTGGACCTCCTCGCTGGAGGTGGCCCCCCTGGTGGTGTTGGTGTCGCTTCTCCCCCCTCCGATCCCTACGCCAGCCATAATGCCGTGAGCGGTGCAAGGGGCATCATCGGCAACCGGGCCCGCGGCCTCCGCGGACCGGTGAGCGCGAGCCGCCTGAAACGGCTCCGCGACCGGAGTCAGGGGTCGATCACCAGGAGGAGGAGGAGGAGGAGGAGGAGGAGGAGGAGGAGGATGAGGAGGAGGAGATGGCGAAGAGGAGGAGGAGGAGGAGGAGGAGGAGGAGGAGGAGGAGGAGGAGGAGGAGGAGGAGGCGGAGGAGGAGGAGGAGAACGGGGGACGGGCGAGGCCCCAGCCGTCACGACGTGTCGCAGCGTCGAGCCCTGGGCCTGCGCTGGCCGGTGGGCCGCCGAAGGCGGGGCCCGCGCCGGCTCCCGCGGCCGAGCCTGGGAGGCGGTGTGGCCGAGGAGGCGACGTGAGGCCGGGCGGATGATGGCCTGTGCGGGGCAAGCCTGGGCGGTGTAGGCCTGGGTTGGTCGGGGGCGGGTCGTCGTCTATCGTCACGATGTTGCTGGCGTTGGCCATGGAGACATCGCCGTTGCCCCCCCCCCGCTGCAGCTGAGCCAGGTATGCGACGTCGCCGGGGGGGCAACGGACCAAAAACCGGAAGATCTGAGCTGAGCTGGTGCCTCGGTGAGTGACTGGGCGGGTCGACGAGCCCCCGGGCGTCGGAATCGTTGGAGCCGTCGTCGCCAGCGAAGGGGTCGATCTGCCGGAGCCGGTGCTGCCCGTCGAAGGAGAGCATGGTCGTGCGATCGCGTGGCTGTCGCGGGCCCTGCCCATGTGTGAGGACGCCGCTTCGGGGGGCGGTGCCTCGTCTTCGGGCGGGTGGGGTGGCGCAGCGGGCGGCAGGTGAACTGCGGTGGAATGAGAACGGCCTCGGTACCCTGGTGGAGGGCCAATGCAGTCCAGATGCGCATTCATAGCGTCACGGCGCACGTCGTTCATCCGTTGTATGGCTTGGCTCAGCGCAGGGCCCGTGAGCGCGGCCAAGTGGTGATGGCGGTCGCGGCGTCCCTGGTCGCCTCGCTCCTAGGCATCCTCGCAGATTTCGTGCGCGTGGCGACGCTGGAGGTCAGACGCGCCCAATGATGGCAGGTTAAGGTGAAGGTTCACAAAGGCGGCCGTTTGACGAGCCCGGAGGACCTCTTCTACACAATAAGGAGGAGGCACACTTGCTTGCCTCTGTCAGGATTGCAGAGGTCTGGGAGCCACCGAGGGGTGATGCGGGCGAGGTGGTCGACCCACCGCGCTTAGGCCTCCTGCGCGAGAGAGAGAGAGAGAGAAAGAGAGAGCGAGAGAAACAACAAGAAAGGAGAAAAGAGAGAGAGAGAGAGAGAAACAATATATAACCGACTACGATGGATAAAGCGAGAGAGAGAGAGAGAGAGAGACAGAGAGGTGACAACAAGAGAGTGAGAGAGATAGAGAAAAAAACGAACGACCCTGTGGAGGCGCGTATACGACGAGAAGATGTTGTTCCCGTCAGGGGTGACGAGTCCTGCCTGGGCCCAACCGACAAAGCGCCCACCCCCCCGCCCAGCAACAACAACTCATGCATCAGCCAGGTCCACCTCTGGACCGCTGGCAGCACTCCAAGCTCCTCCTCTTCCTTGTTTAACGTAAGACCAGCATAAACATCAAGACTATTGCGCTCAAACCTCCTCCTCCTCCTCCTCCTCCTCCTCCTCCTCCTCCTCCTCCCACTCATCCTCACCCTCACCCTCCTCATCATTTCCTCCTCCTCCTCCTCCGCTTCCTCCTCCCTCTCCTTCTTCTTATTCTTCTCCTCCTCCTCCTCACCCTCACCCTCACCCTCACCCTCCTCTTTATTTCATCACCTCCTCATCTCCTCCTCCTCCTCCTCCTCCTTCTCCTCCTCATCTCCTCATCTCCTCATCTCCTCCTTCTCCCCTTCCTCCTTCTCGTCCTTCTGTTCCTCCGCCTCCTCCCTCCTCCGCCTCCCTTTCAGACTTCAGAGATGCGTACCGTAGATGCGTACCGTAAGTTCCCCGAGTAGCTGTGACCTTCGTCCCCTCACCACTGCCGGTCGTCGAATTGCATGTGCGCTGCTTGACGCCTTGCCACGAATCCTCCCTCCTCTCCCCTCGTGAGCTCGTGCCCCAAGACTCGATCGCGTTTTTGGTCCTGGAAATGCGGCGGCTCATTGATCCGGGCGGAGGAGGAGGAGGAGGAGGGAGGAGCGAGAGGATGTGAGAGGAGGAGGAGATGGAGGAGGGAGGAGGAGGAGGAGGAGGAGGTAGGAGGGTAGGAGAGAGGCGGAGGCGGAGGAGGTGGAGGAGGAGGAGGAGATGGAGGAGGGAGGAGGAGGAGGAGGGGAGGAGGAGGGGAGGAGGAGGAGGAGGGGAGGAGGAGAGGAGGAGGAGGAGGAGGAGGAGGAGGGAGGAGGAGGAGGGGAGAGAGGAGGAGGAGGAGGAGGAGGAGGAGGAGGGGAGGAGGAGGAGGAGAGAGGAGGGGGAGGAGGAGAGGAGGAGGAGGAGGAGGAGGAGGAGGAGGAGGAGGAGGAGGAGGCGAAGGTGCGCCCTGCCATCACTGGCTTGTTCTGGCCACCGCGGGCACCCCAGCCTCCCCGAGGGAGGCGCCGCGCCTGGGCGCCGCCTCGGCCGCCCCGTGCGCCGTCTTCCAACGGGGCGCTGCCCTTAGCAAAAATGGATCCTTCTACAGTCGGGGCGTTGACCTAAGGAACCCCAAATAAGGAACGGGGCCCCTTGCGGGCGCCGCCGAGAACAGCTCCAACCCAGCATGCTGCGCTGGCACGGTGGCAGAAAGGCCAGAGGCAGCCGGATACAGTCGGAATCGTCGTTCGTTCGCACGGCCGCTGGCCCTACCAGGCGCACTAGCAAAAATGGACCCTTCTACAGTCGGGGCGTTGACCTAAGGAACCCCAAATAAGGAACGGGGCCCCCTTTTCTCCATAAGTTCAACTTCGATTGCCCATCGAGAACCTAAGGAACACCTCAGGCAAGCTGTAAGACAGTGACGGGACACGGAGCCCCTCCCCAACGAGAAGGGTTCCTTCTTCAGCTCCCCGACTGTAGGGACCGGTGAAAAAGGGAACTTGGGGGGAGGGTTTCTTGCAACATCGTTGCTGGGCCTTGGGCTTGCACTGTCCTCCTCCTCCTCCTTCTCCTCCTCCTCCCTCGCCTTCATTTGTTGTTGCTCGTCCCTTCTCCCGTTCCTCCCTCCCTCCCGGCTTTTTCTCGCCCGCCCACGCTTTTATGTCGCGGGCTCGGCGCACTCCCGGAGGAACCGCGCTATCGCCCGGTCCTCGGGGCGCGCTCTCTCTCTCTCTCTCTCTGTCTGTCCCTCGGGCGGGAGGGAGAGGGGCTAGGAACGCCAAGGGGGGCGAGGGAGCGGAGGGCGAGGAGAGCGGAGCAAGACGGAGCGAGAGGGAACGAGGGTGAGCGAGCAGAGGGAACGAAGAAAGTCGAGGAGAGACGACAGAGAGCGAGGGAGAGCGAGGCGATTCAAACAGATTATGTCCAGGCGCCGGGTCATCGTCATCGTCATCGTCATCGTCATCGTCATCATCCTCATCATCATCGTGATCACAATTCTCGTCAGATGTCTCATCAGCGCCACCCTTGTCATCATCCTCGTCATCACCGCCACCACTGCTCCCATACGAAGGGCATCGACCCCGTCGTCCACGTCTTCCAACTCATCTTGCATTTTTTTTTTCGTTTTTTTTACCCCTGCGCGATGACCGCACCTGCAAGGCATGCCGTCCTTGGCCGGGCCGGCGGGCAGCGAGGCGGAGGGTCAGGGAATCGCCGGACAACGCCTGGAATGCCGCAGGAGATGCAATCTTTCACAGTGAGACCTGGGAGAGCACCGATACAACGCCGAAGCTCTGCAGATGGCGAAGCCAACAGTCTGAACGCCGCGGCAGTCCAACTCATCTTGCATATGTCTTCCACCTCCAACTCCGTTTCCTCCAACTCCTCCGCCTCCGCCCTTGGCCTCCTTTGCTCTCCGACGCCCCGCCCCGCCAGGCATTGCCGACCGCGGCGCCGGCAGGCCCGGTGAAGACATTAGGAGGAGGAGGAGGAGGAGGAGGAGGAGGAGGAGGAGGAGGAGGAGGAGGAGGAGGAGGAGGAGGAGGAGGGGGAGGAGGAGGAGGAGGAGGAGGAGGAGGCGGAGGAGGAGTAGGAGGGAGGAGGAGGAGGAGTAGGAGGCCCAGAGCGATGGAAGGCGCGGCCGAATCAACGGGCGCGCTCCAGCTGGAGACGACAGAAACTGCGGTGCGGCCGAAGAGAGATGCCGCCGAGCTCAGTTCGCACACTCACAAATGCCCCCGACACGCTTGAACAATCAAGAGCGTAGACCAGAGTGAGTGCGCATCACGCGGGCAGAGGATTGCCATAGCGAGGGCGTACCGCGCGCACGATCCGAAATACAGCCTGCTCTTCATCGGCACGCGTGCTGGCTACTTCAGAGTGTCCACGACACTCCTTGAGCAGCTTGGGATACCCCCCCTGACATATGGAATGCGCGCAGCAGGCTGAGCACACAAGCGTGCCCCCGTAGCGCTCTATAACATGCTTGAGCTCACGATACACAGACATCTCTCCGTCCTCCCCCAACTCAGCAGCGGCAGCAGCAGTACCTCCCTCCTCCGCGTCGGCGGGCTCGCGGGCGGCCGCCAGCTAGATCTTCGCTGCCACGGGAGCCGCGGCAGCGAAACTCTCTGGAGCGAGGCAGAAGAAGCGGGCCGCCGTCGCTCTCTGGAGGGGGCTTGGATTGCCTTCGGATGTCCTGAGCTGTCTGAAAGACTCAGCCGTGCGAGCAATCCGAGCGCACTTCGAGCACCTGTGTTCACGCATCCTCTGGCAAAACATGAACGTGCGAGGGGGTTCCGTCCGCGGCTGCAACTAATCAGCCTTCTTCGCCACTTCCCCTGAATCAGGTGGGTCGAGGAGGAGGAGGAGGAGGAGGAGGAGGAGGAGGAGGAGGAGGGGGAGGAGGAGGAGGAGGAGGAGGAGGAGGAGGCTGCAGCATCCCTGCCCCCATTGTACTGCTGGGCCAGGTTGCCCTGGCGCAGATCGACCAGCCCCCAGGGGGCTCGGAGGCCTTCGGGCCCGAGCGCAGCGAAATATAATCGGGCCACTCGCTCCCGACAAAATCGAACAGATCTGCAGCACGCTCGTGCACGCTTCTGTCCGATCGGCGAGCACTAACCCAACGGAGTTTAGGCGGAACCTCGGAAGAAGAATCGGCGCTGCACATCTGACGCCAAAGGCCAGCGTGGTTCGCGCGCGCGCCGACTCGCACTCGGGCGACCCGCGCTCGCCAGTCCTAACGAGGTTTAGACGGTCAGCAACTATGTCCGCTGGGCGTGCTCCAACCTGGGGCGCTCGAACTGACTGCTGCAAAAAGTGATTGATGCGCTGGCTGAACTCTACCTTCAGGTCGGGCGCGTCCCCCCTACAAGCGGATCTGCGACGAACAATAGAACGCAATCACAAGTATTCAAAACATGCTCAAGAATGGTCAGACAATGGTCCCCGCACCTTTTTGGGGGCCTATTTTTGAACACTCCTCCTGTAGAGGGACAGGCCCGACTTAATTCTGCCTTGCAACGTCCCATGCAGGGCTCGGTCAGGGCGCCCCGATTCATCTAGCGCAACAACTGATCAGCCGCATCGGGTGAA
>CAUYUJ010007819.1:15516-44194 GCA_963575745.1 Prorocentrum cordatum
GGAGGAGGAGGAGGAGGAGGAGGAGGGGAGGAGGGGGAAAGAGGAGGTGGAACATGCGAACCTTTTCGGACGAGGGTTCGTCCGGGCCCCGAGGCCACAAGCGCCCTAAAGGCCCAACCCGCAAGGCGGGAAGTGCCTCATATGAAACCGGGGTGGCGGTAGGACCCCTCCCCTGGCGCGGCCTATAGGGGGCCCCGGCCAGGAAACTGTACGGACTTTGAGCAGGGACCGACCGTCCCTGCATTCCTATAATCCTACCACGAAATGTTCGTAGAACACCACAATGTTCTAAGAACCAGAACGATGTTCTTAAAACGAAAACCCGATGTGATCAAACGAGACAGACTCTGCCAGAAATGTTCTAAGAACATTTTGTGGAAACCACAACAGGTTCTTAGCACATTGTTTGGTTGTTTGGCAGGACTATAGGCACGCCAGGACGCTTCGCCACTGCTTGAGGGCTTGCGGTGATCAGCTCAAGGGCCCAGCTGCGCACCCGTTGCAGAAGCGCCGCTTTCACGCGCCAACCTGCCATGGTCTGAGGGAGTCGTGTCCGGTCTCGCGAGGCAGAAATGGATGCGGGGCGCTTGGCCTCTGGGCTCGCTCTGAGCAGAGCTCTCGAGCCGACAGCGAAGAGGAGGCGGAAGGGTAGGAGGGAGGGAAGGGTGGATGGGGAGCGGAGAGGGCTTGGAGACCACAGCGCTCCTTCCAGAACGAAGACCCAGCCAGAGGAGGGTTGGGAATGGCCTCCGAGACGAGCAGATCGGCGGCGGGCCCTGGGGGGGAAGCGAGAAGGGGCGGGCCTTGTTGGGGAAGGCGGCTCGAAGTCCCCCGGCCTTCTGAGAGGTTCCCAAAGCCTGCCCCGAAGACACGGACAACTACGCAGCAGGCCAGAGGGCTTCTGAGAAGTCCCGCCGCCTTCTAAGAGTCTTCTCCTTGTGAGCGTGTTTTTCGTATGCGGCGTTTCGACATTGGGCGGAAAGGGGGAAGGAAGGGGGAGGGGCTCAGGCTCCAGACCTCTGCCTACTGCGACTGTTTGTAAGAGTGCTGCCGCTGGGGGAGGCTCCACCCGCTCGAAACAGGCGCCGAAAAGCGGCCAAGATCCACTCCAGGGGGGGCAGGGGGGGAGGGGGGGGTTTAAGGGGCCCGCGCCGATCGGCAAAACAGTGCATAAAAAACGATCACCTCCTCGCTGCCGAACAGGAGAGACGCCACCCCCCCCTCTGCTCCGGAGGCTGCCCGAAGCTGGCGACGGAGCCGGCGCCGCTGCCCCGGCGGCTGCAGCTGGCGCTCCCGCTCCGCCCGGCCATGTCGCTGAGCGCCTCGAACGCGAGCGTGAGCTCCTCCCAGGCTGGGGCGACGAGGTCCATACATCGGGGAACGAAGCATGGCATAAGCATTAAAAAAAAGACTCGGGGGTCCGCGCGGACGTCTCCGATCGGCGCTGGACCCCCCCCCCCTCCCTGGCGCGCGGAGCGCGCAAAAGGGCGGCGCCGGCGCCGCCAGGGGGCCCAGCGCGGATTCAACAATTCCGCGCCGCACAAGTTTTATGTTTATGCCGTTTTTCACACACACACACACATATATATATATATATATATATATATATATATATATATCTCAAAAAATGCATATCCACTGTTCCCTGGCCTGGCCCATCCTGAGCCCAGCAGCAGAGCACACGCCCTGGCTAAGCCAGGAGGGCGTGGCGCATACACCACTGCCAGGTTCAGGATGGGCGTGGCCAGGGAGCCAGCGTATGCGAATGATTCTCGTCGCCCTACAGGCTGGGGGGGAGGGGGAGGAGGAGGAGGAGGAGGAGTATGAGGAGGGGAGGCGGAGGAGGAGGAGGAGGAGGAGGAGGAGGAGAGGAAGGAGGAGTGAGGAGGACGATGGAGGATGGGAGAAGGAGGGGAGGAGGGGACGAGGACGAGGCGGAGGAGAGGAAGAGGAAGAGAGGAGGAGGAAGAGGAGAGGAGGAGGAAGGAGTAGGAGGAGGAGGAGGAGGAGGAGGAGGAGGAGGGAGGAGGACGAGGGCGCCTTGCCCAAAAGTCTCCTCGACCCCTCCCTGAGATCTGGACGCCGCACTGTGTTCGCAGCGGGCGGTTTCGCCCGGCTTCTCGAGGACCATTGGACCGTCGCGGACCGATCCGGCTCGAAAAACGCCGCGGAGAGATCGGGTTTGGGGTTCCTTCCAGTTGCTGTTTCTCGCGCTGTTCAATTTTTGTTCGCAGCGTCGGATCCCAGGGAGGGGGGGGAGGGGCGCCCTGGTAATGAGTCTTGCCCTCGACCCCTCGAGGGCCGACAGCCAGGGTCTCGGACACTTTTTGTTGGCTCCTCCTCCTCCTCCTCCTCCTCCTCCACCTCCTCCTCCTCCTCCGGGCCGCTTGACGAGGTTCTGGGAAATTTGGTCCAGAGCAACCTTGCCATTTCTCGGTGGCGCATCATTCAATTCCTTGGTGCGCTACCCCCAATGATCCTTCGGCGCAAGAAGTCTCGTGCGGGGCTCTAAACTACCGTGGGGACGGCGCTGGTATAGGCACTGCGCTAAACCAGAAGCCCGACGAAGGGCGAGCAAAGGCAGGTGGGCATCTTCTCGCCCCAGTTCCGCCCCTACCTGCGCTTTGCTTCCGCCAGCTTCCGCCGACCTTCCTTCTGGACGCTACCCCCATTCCCGAGGAAGTTTCGCGGGGGCAACTAAACAACTACAGCTGAAACCGCGGCGCAACCGAAACGGATGGTGCCCGAAGGGGGGGAAATCAGGCACGCGACAAGGAGGCAACTGTGCCTCGACCCCGCGCCTGGGCGCCCTGCCTCTGCGGGGGGTGGCACTGCAGGGCGACTCCCCCCCCCCCCTCCCCCGGGTGGAGAGAGGCGCGCTACCCCACAAAGCGGCCGAAGCGGACCTCTGATAGGATGGGGCCCCAGGCCCGCGGGGAAAAGGCTACTGGGTGGGGCCCCGAGGTCCAAACTGAAGTACTTCGAGAGCGCCGTCTGCCCAGGGGGGGGGGGCGAGGGGGGAGGCTCGGGCGACGCGGGGGGAGGTTCGGGCGGGGAGGGCACGACGCTCTCGGCACTCCTACAGCTCCGCGCTCTCTCTCTCTCTCTCTCTTGTTCTCTCTCTCTCGCTCTCTCTCTCTCTCTCTCTCTCTCTCTTTTTCTCTCTCTCTCTCTCTCTCTCTCTCTCTCTCTCTCTGCGCACCTCACTCACTACCGCCTCGGCTTTTTCTACCCCTCTTTCTGCCGCGGCTGGCTCGAGCCGCCCCTCAACGCGAGCGCCCCCGCCATCTCCGCGGCCTTCGACGACTTGGCGGGGTCGGAGCAACGGTGGGTACCCGCGGCTGCGAGCTCCCCGTTCACGCGGAGCACCATCAGGGCCATCATGAACTTCGTGTGGTGATTGATTGATCGCGAGGATCCTTCTGATCTCCTCTTGGCCTTCCTCCTCGTCCTTCTGGGCGCCTGTCTTGCCCCTGAGGCGACGCGTGGCCACGAGCCTGTCCGATGGGGCCTTTCACCTTGGCCCCCCCGGAGGATCAGCTCGTCCAGCGCCTCCTTGGCCTCCTGCGGGTTCAGGTCCTGCTCCGCGACCGCCGTCCTGCTCTCCGCGGTCCGCCGCCGCCTCGCCGATGCGGTAGATGGAGCACCGTCTTCGCTAGCTCGTGGGCCTCGCCTCGAGCGGGTTGCCCATGTATGCGGCGTCCTCGTCCTTGATACTCTCCTTGGCTAGGTTGTCGTCGTCGTCGTAGCGCGTCAGCGCCTGATCCAGCGCCGTCCCTAGCTTGCTCCTCTGCTCGGGCGCCATCACGAGGTCGTCGTTGCGGTGGTTCGCCCTCGCCGAGCCCGCGTGCTGCAGCGCCCGGCGCGCGAGCGCCTTGCCTGGCGGCTCGACGCCGCCGCCCGCGGCCATGCCCTCGCCCCCGCAGGCCATGCCCCCCGCCGCCTTCCACCGACCGCTGCTCGGCGGCAACTGGCCCACGCCTGTCGGCTTGAACATCGCCTTGCCAGTCGGGGGCCGCTGGATCTGGAAGGGCTCGGCCCGGGGCAGCTGCCCGTTCACTTTGAGCCTCGACGCCGATGGGGCGCGCTAGGCAACGACCGTGTTTGACATGTCTCACCAGCGTATCTTCCCTCGTGAAATGTTTCGCACAATGAGGGCGTCGGCTCTGTCGTAGATCGTCATCGGATAGACGCGTCGCTGTCGGATTCGCATGCGCTGAGCGGGCCGCCAGCTTGTGATTCGCGAGCCCCCTCTCGCCATTGCATTTTTTCCCGCGCATATCACAGCCCAGACAAACGGCAGCTGTTGGCTCCGCTGCCGAGGCCGAGTCGCCAAAACTAAGTGCACGGCGAAAGCACTTCGGCCCCTGTGAGGCCAGCCACTTCAACCAGGGCTCAGCAAGCTCAGGCAGGTCGCCGCGCAGTAGAAACAAGCGGCGCGCCTCGAGTTGTCCCCGAATTTCCCTTGCCAGCCGCAGACGTTGCATGTCCTCCCTCAGACGGGCCAGCATGCCCTGGGGTTCCTTCGGGGTCGGGTTCTCAAGGGAGAGGCGGCCGAAGATGGCCGCGCGCGCCGCCGGGGCAGGGTCGTGCAAGTCGGCGCCTGGACCGCGAAAGACTGGCTGCAACATTTGGCGCCGCCACTTCGGGCGCCTCCTGGGCAAAGTGCCCTCCGCTGTGTGGGTCTCGGCAGTCTCCCTGATTTCGCGGTTGGTCCTCTTGAGGAGGTGGGCTGGCGATTGTAGCAGCCCCCGGATCTTGCGCACTCGCCGAGCCTCAAGAGCCACTTCGCGCTTGGAAAGAGGGGCGACTTCGAGGCAATATAAGCCCGCAGAGCGGCCCAGCGACTTCCAGAGCCTGATCCTCAGCTTGGGGCTGAACCATGCACGGAAAGCGCGACGTTGCAGACGAGAGTGGGCTGATCTCGCCGCTTGGACCCCGTGGGCCACCTCGACCTGGCAGCTACTATTGGCTGCAGGCTGGCCGCCGAGGTATTTGACAGTGGGCTGCGGGGGGGGGGGGGGGGGGGGGGCAGTCGTCATCGAGCCGCGTGACAATGCCAGTAGTGCGAGCCCTGAGGCGCGTCGTCCTCTTTTTGCCGCCCACGCCTGATGGTATCAATAGAAATCCAATCTTCTTCCCCTTCACCTGCGTGCCTCCATGCCCGATCTCGCTGTTCACGATGTCAAGGAAAGTGGGGGCGTCGTCATGTTCCGCAACCTCGGACAACGTCAGAAATGAATCCGAGAACTTGAGGTGGCTGACGTCGGCCACGGTGCAGTCCTCAGCCTCCATGCCGCTATTGGTTCTGAGGCGCTTGAGGGAGGGGTCAAAGTAGACCGAGACGCTCGAGTAGTTCTGTTCAGTCTGGATCTCCGCAACCTTAACCACTAGCTTATCGTGGGCCGCCACGAGGAGACCAGGGCTTTCTACTCCTCCTTGACGGGCCCCTCGTTTAACCCATATCCTGTCAGTAGGCACCCGCGTCTTCACATCGCGGAACAGGTGGCGCATGCCGTCGTGGAGCTCCTCTTTGGTCATGCGGGCGTCCCTTCGTGCTTGACGATCCTCGAGCCCCGTCCAGATGTCCCGGCGGTTGACCATGTCGAATGCTTTCTCGGGGCCGGTGGAGACTGCCGAAGTGTGGTTCCAGAAATGTCCAGGGGGGATGGGGGCTTGTTGCTTTCAAATGTAATGTCACAGGTCGGCCCCTATGTGGGCCCCGACCCCTCAAGCGTCGCAGGCAACTGAATTTCTGGCGATATCGGCTGCGGGACAGGTTGCGAATCCTGACCCTCTCGGTTCTTTAGACTGCGCCAACGTTGTCCGCCAGTTTGCGAGCCTAGAAAAGAACAGATGTCTTGCAAACATCAATACACATATTCATCACCTTTCAGCCCACGGGGCTGCACTCTGCTTCCAACGTTGATCGTCGCGTTTTAGATGGCCCACATCGGAGTGACATGGACAAGTACAAGCCCACAAGCTCGGCAACGATTCAGCCGAAGTACTTGCCAAAGCTGTCGCTTGACGCCACCTCAACACGTCTCCTGAGCAGCGCGAGAACCTGGGCAAGCAATTCACCATGTCTAAGCTGGCGTGCACACTTGCAGCCAAGCTCCTTCCATTGTCGCCGCGCTTCGACCTTTCGAAAGCGACGTTGCTCAAAGGCTCCAGTAGCGATGGGCCGACAAATATTGGCCACGTCTGGATGTGGGTCGGTCAGTATTGGCAATGCGAAAATGCGTTCGTGGTCCCAGACATCGGACACCCCCCCCCTTTGGGGATCTGCCGCGAACGTCTGGGGTCGGAATCCGCGGGTTCGACGCCCCTCGGCCCCAGCGACTGGGACATGAGATGCTATTTCTGGCAGAGAGTGACCGTTCATTCATTTTTCGTGTGTACCCGCAGCAGGTTTTACACAAGCGGCGGACAGGTGCGCGGGCTCAGAAAAGTATCGGGAGCGGCCAAGAGGGGGGGGGTCCAAGAGGGGGGGGTGCAAATCATGACCGGCGGCACGTGCGCGGCCCAGCGGGGGGGGCCTGAGACGTAATGATATAAGAAGAGGCGCCATGATATCTGGGGAAAAATCATGGCCCGCGCCATGATATCCACCCCCCCTAGTCATCACCCCCCTCTTTTCCGCCCCCGAAAGTACGCAGACCTCTTCCCCAAGGGGGAGCTCAGGGCAGAGTCTACTCCTGGAAGCGTATATGTGCTGGACGCCACCCCAAGCACGACCGCGTTACAGTTCAGGTCGGGCCCTGGGGAGAGGAGAGGTCTCAACCCTTCTGGAGCTCCGTGCCTCAGCCAGAGTCGCAAGAGGATGCGGGGGCCCAGCTCGCAGCTGTCAGAGCTAATTTCCGGAGGGAGCGGAGGGGGGGCGGGATTCGTTCGGCGGCGACCCTGAAGACTCGGACTGATGTTTTTTTTTGTAAACTCTCAACAAACCTCCTCTCACTGTGTTGATTTATCTCAGCACCGCTTCGAACATATCCCGCTCCCCTTGCGGCCCAGGCTGCAAGTACGTAAATTGTGTTGTCTCCCTGGATCTATGTTTGTCTGATGTTGAACAATCATCTTGCTCCTCTTCCTCCTCGTCTTTATGATCCTCCGTCCTGCTCTCCTCATTCTCCCAGTCCCACCACGCGTCACACCACGCGCGGGAGGAGGAGGATGAGGAGGAGGAAGGCAACACGGACTCAGGTAAGATGTCCCGAAGGCGCTCCGAAGCTCCTCACAGCTGAAGTCGAAGCCAAAGCTGCAGTGCACCTCAAAAAGGACAGGGTCCACCTTGCAGGCTCGGTGGACGGCACTAGGCTGACTGATGCTGCACCCCTGCGGAGCCCTGGGCGCGCCTCGGCACTGCCCATGCCGACGCCGCCCGCCCGCCGGGGCCGCCGACACGCATGGCGGCGGCAGCGGCAGCGTGGCGGCGGCGGAGGCCGAAGGGAGAGGGAGCAGCACGAGGAGGCAAATGCTCACCAGTCTGGAACATATCTCTATCCCTATGCTGGGCATTTCCTCGTACCGATGCCACTCTCAGGGGTTCCCTTCCTTTTGGGAGGGCGCATCCCCAAGATTGTCACCGCTTCTTGGCGTGTCGATCTTAGGGATAGGGATCAGTTCGAGGCTGGTAAGATGCTCCATGGCTTCCGCCGCGACCCCGCAGAGGCCCAGCGAGGGAGGGCGCGGCCGTGCAGCTGGCTCGCGCCGGCAGCTGCCCCGAGGAGCCCCCCGAGAGTGAGAGGCGCGCCGCGCCGCACGGGCCACGCGCGAGGAGAGGAAGGGGACGGAGTCGGGCGGGTGCCGAGGAAGCGGAGGAGGAGGAGAAGGAGGAGGAGGAGGAGGAGGAGGAGGAGGAGGCGGGACGGTGAGGAAAGCAACAGGTAGGAGGAAGGAGGAGGATGGAGGAGGAGGAGGAGAGAGGAGGAGGTGAGGAGGCGGAGGAGGAGAAGAGGAGGAGGAGGAGGAGGAGGAGGAGGAGGAGGAGGACGTGAGGAGGCGGAGAGGAGAGAAGGAGGAGGAGGAGGAGGAGGAGGAGGAGGAGGAGGAGGAGGAGGATAGGGCCCTACAGGGGCCCTTCAGGGGCCCTTTTGGGTACCAGCCGGCTCCAAAAGGGGCCCCAGAGGGCCCCCTGTGGGCCCTTATCTTCGCCCCCCCGTTTGGGTCACCCTTCGTTGGCAGCCGCCCGACAGAGGAGGATGCCCGATCGGGTCTGGTGCCTGTCGGATCACATGGGGCGGAGGCTGGGGGGAGGAGGCAAGCTAGGTGCGCAAGCGCTTTATCTTAGGTAAACGAATTCTCTACCGCAATGCTTTTTCCTGCCCTGCAATGGAACTTTTACAGGAAAGCGAATGATGGTGCATACGGGACCCTGGTGTATATATATATATATATATATATATATGTTCCTTGTTTTCCTCGGGAAGCGGAACAACAAGTATACACTTCACCACCCCGACGTCGTCCCCAACCCTCCAAAGTCCTGGGTTCAATCAATCAGCCCGCCACTGGTAATGTATGTTCCAGTCTCCGATATCTGACGTCCTACTCCTCACTCCCATCCCTTACCATGGCATTGGTCTCGTCTCTATTCGCACAGTCGGATGTCGAGTAGGGCAATGATCCCCAGAGGGTGCGAGACGCACCGTAGTGCACGGCGGAGCATGGTGTAGAAGAGCACGGCAGAGCGCAACATGTCATAGCATGGCGGGGCATTGCACAGTGACGCATTGCAGCAGAAGGCATGGCATCGCACAGCAGAACACAACATTACATTATATTGCATGCCATAGCATGGCACTGGAAATGAGGCCAGCGCTACAGCGGGAGCACGATGCGGATCGAGCGGAAGCCTCAACATGCCATGGCACGGCTCTGGAAATGCCGGCAGCGCTGGAACGACCAGCAGCGGGGAAATGATGCCAGCGCAGCAGCGGGAGCACGATTCGGAACGACCGGAAGCGCGGAAATGAGGCCATCGCTGCAGCGGGAGCACGATTCCGATCAAATGGAAGCGCGGAAATGAGGCCAACGCTGCAGCGGGAGCACGATTCGGATCGAGCGGAAGCGCGGAAATGAGGCCATCGCTGCAGCGGGAGCACGATTCCGATCAAATGGAAGCGCGGAAATGAGGCCAACGCTGCAGCGGGAGCACGATTCGGATCGAGCGGAAGCCCCAAAAGAAGGCCAACTCTGCAGCGGGAGCAACATGCTGCAAGAACCCGGAACGTTCGGATAGGAAAAAGCGCGTACAAGCATACCCATGGACAAAGATCCAACTCGCAAACATCCCATGTGTGTAAAACACTATGCGGAGGGGGGCGCGCTTCCTCATAGGGGAGGAGGATGAGGATGAGGAGGAGGAGCAGGGGAGAGGAAGGAGGAGAAGGAGGAGGAGGAGGAGGAGGAGGAGGAGAGAGACACGATGCTAAAGAGTGATTACAGAGGATGAGGAGAGGAGGGGAGGAGGAGGAGGAGGAGAACAAGGAGGAGGAGGAGGAGGAGAAGGAGGAGGAGGAGGAGGAGGAGAAGGAGGAGGAGGAGGAGGAGGAGGAAGAGGAGGAGGGGAGGAGGTCTTCGAGGGGGTGGGAGAGCAACACTCACAGTGCGCAAGGGGTAGAAACGAGATTTGGAGGGAACACGGGGCGAGGAGGGGGCCCTGCCCTGCTGGGAGACGAACCCCAAAGCGGCCCCGACGCCGATCACCGGCCCCACGTCCTTCTATTCGGGTCGGGCATGTCCTCCTACGGCAGGTTCGTGTCGTGCCGACTTTGGAGTTGGTTTCTGACACCGCGGGGATCGTTCAATCTTGAACGATCGGCCGTTTCCGAAACGTCCAAATCGGTCCCCATCGAACGATTCTGGGTCGCCCGCGGCGTTCACAGTTGAACGCCGCTGGCGGGGTCGCCGCCGGTCGACACAACACGAACCTACCCTACAGGCATATTTTGGAAGAGAAATGAAACATAGTCAAAACACATTCGGACATAGCAAAAAGAGTCAAAAAACACATCCCCAGACCATGTTTTGACTCCTTTTGAGTATTTTTTCTGCAGAGGGACATGCCCGACTCAGAGTTATATCACACGCCCACACAGGGGGAGGAGGGGGGGAGGAGGAGGAGGAGGAGGAGGAGGAGGAGGAGGAGGAGGAGGAGGAGGAGGAGGAGGAGGAGGAGGAGGAGAAGATGAGGACACGAGGATACAAGATGGAAGTAACAGGAGGAGGAGTAGGAGGAGGAGGAGGAGGAGAAGAGGGGGAGAAGGAGGAAGAGGAGGAGGGAGGAGGTCTTCCAGGGGGGGAGGAGGAGGAGGAGGGGAGGGGGAAGAGGAGGAAGAGGAGGAGGGGAGGAGGAAGAGGAGGAGGGGAGGAGGAGAGGGCCGGCGATGCGGCCTTGAACTTCTCGGGGTCCCCGCCCTTGTCCGGGTGGTGCCGCACTGCCAAGGCCCTGTACGCCCTCTTGATGTCGGCCAGCTCCGCACCACGAGGAACCTCGGCAGCACGTCCGCGGCACCGCGGCAGCACAACACCGCTGAATTCAAGGGGCCCTGGGACACACAAATCGGGGGCGGCCAAGAGGGGGGTGTCCAAGAGGGGGGGGTGCAAATCATGACCGGCGGCATGTGCGCGGCCCAGCGGGGGGGCCAGGGACGTAATGAAACAAGAAAAGGCGCCATGAAATCTGGGGAAACATCATGGCCCTCGCCATGATATCCACCCCCCCCTAGTCATCACCCCACTCTTTTCCGCCCCCGAAAGGGGCCCTGGGACACACAAACAGACAAACATGAATAATTGGATTCCCTTTCTTTTGCCACAATTTCCGGGTGTTCGTCTTCCCGCCCACTTCCCACAGTTTCCCACAATACTCCCACATTTTCCTGGGAGTCGCCGGTGAATTCGATCTGTGTGTTTTTCCCCTCCTGATGAATTACCCGAATACGCAGCACTCCGCAATCGCGGATCAAGGGTGAGGGGGGCCAGGAGGGAGAGGAATGGGAGGCGGAGGCGGAGTTGCGAGCAGCCGCTTCTTCAGGCAGTCCAGCTCCCCAGGGTGCCCTCCAGACGCGCCCTCCCAGCGCGCCACCCTACTCTGGCCACGCGCGCGCAGGGATGCTGAAGTACCGTTCAGGCTCGCTCACTCTCACATAATAATAACGGGGGGGAAAGGGGTCCAGCGCCGACCCAAGAAATCCGCGCGGACCCCCGCAAGCTTATGCTGATGCCGTTGTCTTACCTTCCAAGGGAGGAGGAGGAGGATGAGGAGGATGAGGAGGAGGATGAGGAGGATGAGGAGGAGGAGGAGGAGGGAGAGGGAGGAGGAAGAGGAGGAGGAGGCTCACTCTCCTTCCCGACGATGGGAGGCGGCTCGCCATGGCATCGCACTCCCGCCGCGGTGCCGCGCACGTGGCTTGCCCCTTGGACGGCAAGCGACTCCATCACTGCCTCATCGGGGGTGGACATCACCGCTCGAGTTCTGACTGACTGACTGACTGAAGCCTTGCGTCTAGAAAACGTGTGGGCAAGATTGCACGTACGGCAGCCAGCGGTGAGAACAATATGCCCAACTATACGACAGACCTGGGCTGGTGACACCGGGCGGAAAGCAGGAAGGAAGGGGAGGGAATGGCGGAGAGGGGGCGGAGAGGGAAAGGAAAGAAAAGAGGGGAGGGAAGGGAAGGGAAGGGGAGAACGGGGAGAGGGGAGGAGGGCGGGAGAGGGAAGGGAAGGGAAGGGAGGAGGGGAGGAGGGGAGGAGGAGGAGGAGGAATGGGGAGAGGGAAGGGACGGCAAGGGGAGAGGGGAGGAGGATGGAGAGGGAAGGGGAGGAGGGGGGAGAGGGGGTCCTCAGGCAAGACACACTTTAATGAAAACGACTCAGAACCAGACCCGCCGGGCCCAGGCCCAACTGCGACCGCACAACCCTCTCGACAAACGAAAATGGGCAACCGCTGATCGACTCGGCAGGGTGGGGTTTCTATCGACCTCCGACCCCATCGGTCTGGCGCGATGCGCGGTCGAACCGTCGAGCCTCGACGAGATCGTTGTCTCACCCTGAGAAGCCGACCGCGCACTCGATCCCTCCAGTCCTGCCACCACCTTTGACAGGTGCAGCCGAAACACGCCCACGGGAGCGTGGGCCAAGAGCACCCGCCCCTCCGCCGAAGGCCCAGGGCCGCTCGGAGGTATGACCGAGGCGGAGGGCCCTAGCATACAGAGCAGAAGGACACCCCCTCCATCGGCTGCACGCAAGAATGGCCGTTGGGAACGTCATGAAATCTCGGAAATCTGGGAGATCTCTGGGGGGAGGAGGAGGGAGGAGGAAGGAGGAAGGAGGAAGGAGGAAGGAGGAAGGAGGAAGGAGGAAGGAGGGAGGAGGGAGGAGGGAGGAGGGAGGAGGGAGGAGGGAGGAAGGGAGGAGGGAGGAGGAGGAGGAGGAGGAGGAGGAGGAGGAGGTAGGAGGGAGGAGGAGAGGAGAGGAGGAGGAGGGAGGAGTGAGGAGAGGAGAGGCGAGGAGGGGAGAGAGCCCGCCAGCGGGGGGGGGGGGGGGGGGGGGCAAAACCCGAGCGCGCAAGACTCTGCTGTCGCACCGCGTTCGGCGACCAGGGGGGGCCCCAGCGTGCCAGCACCATGGTCTGTGCCACGCACTGCGGCGGCCTCGCGTCGCGGCGACCCCGGCGCTGCGGACTCTGACACCGCGTGGGCCGTTCGGCCGTCGGCGATCGGCAGCTCCTCGATCGCAAGATCGATTCACACTGGCCGATTCTGGCCTCTGGCAAAATTCAACCTCGAACGTGCACGGCGTGGTCGCTGCCACGTCGGCACGACACGAACTCCCGAACTCCCGACCCCATCCGGGGGGCCGCTTTTTCTTCGCATGCTGCTTTTTGAGTGCCCCCGTGCACAAAGCTGGCCCCAGGAAGCCGAAATGTCGGAAACACACCTGGCCGGGACTGCTCCGCGATGCCTCGAATTTAACCTGATACCGCATCGAAACCCGACCTTGGAGGACTAGTGGGCGTGACTTGCGAAGAACAGAAAAACAAAAAAGAGAATGCCTATAGGGCGCATAATGCTGCTTCCCGTGTTGTCCGTTTGACGCTGTCCCGCTTTATTAAGGCGCATCATGCTGATTCCCGTGTTGTCCGTTTGACGCTTTGCCACTTTGTCGGGGCGTCTCCGTCCATCTTGGAGCCCTGTTGGGCAATCTTCGGGCCCTGGGGCGTCTCTGGCCATCTCTCGGGGCCCTCTTAGGCAGTATTGGGGCCCTCTTGGGGGCCTCCGGGGGCTTCCTGGGGACCTCCTGCAAGCTTATTGACGCCCCTTGGGGGCATCTTGGGGCCTCCTGGGTGGTTTTCTGCGGAGAACCTAAAATGTCAGTCCCTGCCCCCCGCTGAGGTCCCTCTTCGGGCGTTCTGGGGCCTTCTTGGAGGCCTCTTGGGCCGTCTTGGAGGCGTCTTGGGCCGTCTGGGCGCTCTCTTGGGGCCCTCTTAGGCCATTTTGGGGTGATCTTTGCGGCGTCTCGGGCCGTCTTGGAGCGTCGGGAGGCCGATAAGTCGAAAACGCGAAAAACCTTCCAACGCTTTGGGGAAACATGTGAATTTTGACTCGTGGGGCCCCCTTGGGGGGCCTCTTCAAGGCCTCCTGGGGCGGCTTGGTGGCTTCCAGGCCCGTCAGGAAGCCATCCTGGACGGCCTGCATATGGATCGACCTGCTGGCGACTCGTGGCTCTCTTGGACCATCTTGCGGACCATCTTGGGGCCGCCCGTGCCGCACGGAAATGCGTCTGCCGAAATGGGGCCGTCTTCCGCCGGCGTTCGCCGCGTGGCCAGGGCCATGGTCCCGGGGGCACCCCCCGAGACCCCCCGGGGGAACACACAACGGGAACCCCTCCGCAAGGTCGGGGGAACAATAGCAGAAGCAGAAACTGTCGGAACTCCGCGCGGGTTTCTCGGATTGCCTCTGGGCCCACCTCCCTGGCGCGCGGAGCGCGCCAGGGGCGGCGCTGGAGGCGCCGCCAGGGGGGGCGGAGCTCGACAAATCATGTGAGCTTAATTTTTCGTACTCGATCGAAAAACTGGACCCCTTCTCCATCCCAACGCCCGCTCTCAACGCTCGCGCGAACCGTGTCGCCGCTCAGCCGTACCAGGCCCCAGGCCCTGGACAGGCGGCCTGACCCACCCACAAACCTCGCCCCATCGACGACGACGACCACGACGACGACGACGACGACGACGCCGACGACGACGGCGGCGGCGGCGGTGGCGGCGGCGACGACGACGACGAAGCCGAGGGCGCGGCTCCCGGCTCCACGAGACCTTGACCCTGAATCCTGGATCGGTCCTGGGTGCTGGGCCCCTGGGCCCTGGACCCCAGACTGACCCTGGACCCGGTGGCTCAAGGCCGCGTCCCCAGACCCTGTGCCTGAGGAGGAGGAGGAGGAGGAGGAGGAGGAGGAGGAGGAGGAGGAGGAGGGGGAGGCGAGGAGGGAGGAGGAGGAGGAGGAGGAGGAGGAGGAGGAGGAGGGAGAAGGAGGGGAGGGGGAGGAAGGAGAGGGGGGCAGAGGAGCCTGGGCCACCAGACCTCCCCGCGGCCGAGCAGAGAGCACACGCCGAGGGCTTCCGACCGCGGCCTCGGGCGGCCGCGGGGCCGTCGCGCTGCCCGAGGAGAGGGAGAGCTGGGCGCCAGGAGAGCGCCCGCCAGCCGTCCCCGACCCCCGCCGCCGTGGGCCCCGGAGGCCTTATGAGCCCTTCGCTCCGGGAACGGTTTTGCGTGCAGAGCGGTTTTTGACGATCCTGGGGCCCAGCGAGGGCCCTCACAGGCCGAATTACAGATGTGTATATATATATATATATATACATACGCACGCATACGATTTTTACCTAACAGCGAAGACTGATAGGTTTCTAGTAGGGTTAAAAAAGAACATCATGACGCCCCAGGGGGGTCTGGGCGCGATCCGGGGGAGGATGCCGGGGAACTCGTTTTAAGCAAACAGTAACCCACTTCGTGGTCTTCGAGTTCCCAGAACTCCGTTCCTGGCCCACATTTTGAATGCCCAGAGCCAGATGTAGGCCACTTCGTGTTCTTCGTGTTCCCAGATCACAATTCCCGGGCCACATTTTGAATGCCCGGAGCCAACTGTAGGCCACTTCGTGTTCTTCGTGTTCCCAGAACACCATTCCCGAGCCACATTTTGAACGCCCGGAGCCAACTGTAGGCCACTTCGTGTTCTTCGTGTTCCCAGAACACCATTCCCGGGCCACATTTTGAATGCCCGGAGCCAACTGTAGGCCACTTCGTGTTCTTCGTGTTCCCAGAACACAACTCCCAGGCTACATTTTGATTGCCCGGAGCCAACTGTGAGGCTGAGGCTGAGGCAGGCTGAGGCTGAGGCAGGCTGAGACTGAGCCTGAGGCAGGCTGAGGCTGAGGCTGAGGCTGATGCAGGCTGAGGCTGAGAGGCTGACGCTGAGGCTGAGGCTGAGGCTGAGGCTGAGGTGGCAGGCTGAGGCTGAGGCCGGAGGCCGAGGCAGGCTGAGGCTGAGGCTGAAGCAGGCTGAGGCTGAGGCTGAGGCTGAGGCAGGCTGAGGCTGAGGCAAGCTGCGGCTGAGGCAGGCTGAGGCTGAGGCTGATGCAGGCTGAGGCTGAGGCAGGCTGAGGCTGAGGCTGAGGCTGAGGCGGGCAGACTGAGGCTGAGGCTGAAGCAGGCTGTGCTGAGGCTGAGGCAGGCTGAGGCTGAGGCTGAGGCTGAGGCAGGCTGAGGCTGAGGCAGGCTGAGGCTGAGGCTGAGGCTTAGGCAGGCTGAGGCTGAGGCTGTAGTCAGAGCTGAGGCTGCTGCTGAGCCCCAGGCTGAGGCTGAGAGGCTGACGCTGAGGCTGAGGCAGGCTGAGGCTGAGGCTGAGGCCGAGGCAGGCTGAGGCTGAGGCTGAGGCATGCCGAGGCAGGCTGACGCTGAGGCTGAAGCTGAGGCAGGCTGAGGCTGAGGCTGAGGCTGTGGCTGAGGCTGAGGCAAGCTGAGGCTGAGGCAGGCTGAGGCTGAGGCTGATGCAGGCTGAGGCTGAGGCAGGCTGAGGCTGAGGCTGAGGCAGGCTGAGGCTGAGGCTGAGGCCGAGTCAGGCTGAGGCTGAGGCCGAGGCAAGCCCAGGCAGGCTGAGGCTGAGGCTGAAGCTGAGGCAGGCTGAGGCTGAGGCTGAGGCTGTGGCTGAGGCTGAGGCAAGCTGCGGCTGAGGCAGGCTGAGGCTGAGGCTGATGCAGGCTGAGGCTGAGGCAGGCTGAGTCTGAGGCTGAGGCAGGCTGAGGCTGAGGCTGAGGCCGAGGCAGGCTGAGGCTGAGGCCGAGGCAAGCCGAGGCAGGCTGAGGCTGCGACTGCGAGAACAGCAGAATTCTACAATTGGATTCTCACCTAAATCTTAACGGGAATGCTTCCAGATATGCTTCTACACATCGCTGTTAGGTTGCTTTGCCGGGATAATTATATATATGTATGTATATACACATATACATCGAGTTGTATACGTATCCATATTTGTATACAACCGTACAGACATCATACATATCTAAATATAATAACTTATAGAGAGGTGTATATGTATACTTATGTATATACGGACGCGATCCTTCCATGACGCGAGGGGGACTGGGTACGCTGGAGGTCTGGGCCGCCGACGACGACGACGACCACGACGACGACGGCGACGACGACGAAGCCGAGACCGAGGACGAGGAGTAGGAGGAGGAGGAGGAGGAGGAGGAGGAGGAGGAGGAGGAGGAGGACGAGGCCTCCAAGAGGTCGTACAGCCTGTCCGCGCTGTGCTGCGCGCGGCCGCCGCCCGGCCGCCAGCACGACATCCCGGACGGGCGGGCCGGCGGGCTCGGGCGCGTGGGCGCGGCCGGCCCGGGGAGTATTCGGTGGCAACTCGTGGGAGCCTCCCATACCATCTTGTCGGCTTTTGCGAGTCGACGCCAGTCGACACTGAATCGACGCTGATCGCTGAACCGAGGCTAACCGACGCTAAGTCGGCGCTATCCCATCGACTCCCAGGCGCTGATCGACGCTAATGACGGAATTCAGAGGGTATGCCAAGCTCCAATGATTTGCTACCGAAGGAGTAGGGGGAGGCGGGGGGGGGGCGGCGAGGGACCGCTGCTGTGAGAGGTGGGGCAGGTGGCAGGAGGGGAGGGGGGCAGGAAGGGCGGGCGGGGAGGTGAGGGGAGGGAGGAGGGAGGGAGAGAGGGAGGGAGGGAGGAAGGGAAGAAGGGAGGGAGAGGGGGCGAAGCAGCAGTCGTCGCAGGCGAGCACGGGCGACATCTGGAGCATGGTGATTGCGCGCGTGGTAGATGGCGGCAGCAGGTGAGCGATGGCATGCATGATCGATCTAGTTGCCCGCTCAGTAGCAACTTGGCTCCAGATTAAGACGCCGCTCAAGGGGTGTTCCGCGCATAGCCATGAGCCTGGGCCCAAACTCATCCACCAGCATTCCGTTCTCAGGTGACCAAAAAACAGCTGAAGCCGCAAGTCTGTCTCATCATACTGTCATTGAAGCATCACGTACTATCCCATTGCGCTTTAAACTTTTGGTCTCGTTACTTTGTTCGCTCCTGTCAGGGAAACACAATCAACATGTGTATTTGGGATGGGTGGTAAGGACGCAAGACCCTTGGAGGCCGAAGTTGGGATTTTGTGGGCGGCGGGCCAGCAGTGAAAACAGCGAAGGACAGGCCGCACGAGCACCCTAGATGAAGGCGCGCGTCCGTACTAGGCGCGTTGAGTGTAAATGGAAGATGGTGGGCGAGGGAGGGGGGGCAAAGGGGCAGGTCCAAGGGAGGGAGGGGCGGAGGGAGGGAGGCGGGGGCCTGGGATCCTGGTGGGCCGCGTTCTGCCGCCGAGGATCTTTTACCAGTGCATCCCTGGTTTGTGCTAGGAGGCCGCATGTCGGTGGCCACGTGTGAGCCCTGCCCCCGCCCCCCAGGATTTCGAAGGGAGGGCGGGTGTTCACTCCGCTCGGGAACTCCCGAACCAGGTGGACCCCCATCCCCCCTAGAAATCAGCCGACCCTGACCCTGTCGGCGTGTGTGAGGGGCTTTTTCCGTCCGAGTCGGGCTTTTCCGTTGGAGTCGTCGTCTGCGTCCTCCTCTGTCCCACTTGCCTGGGCCCTCTCCCTCACACGCGCCGCCCAAAGCAAAATTGATCAACACCAGGGCCGAACCGAAGGAAAGCCCCTTCCCTTTGACCCCTTCCCTTCCGAAGGGGGGGGGTCCTGGGGGGCGGGGGGGGGTCCTGGGGTGTTCCCCGGGGGGGGGGGGTCGCCACGCAGATACGTTTCCCCCCCGCGCCCGGGCCCCCACTCTCGGGTCGGGCAAAAGGGGGGGATAGCAAAGAGGGGGTTTGAGAATCAGCTCACGTAGCTGATTTTCCCGGCGCCTCCCGGCGCCGGAGGCGGCCATGTATCGAGGAATGGGCCCCTCGGTGAGGCCGAAACCAGCTGCATGCAGCAGATTTCGTAACCCCCCCTTTCCCAATCCCCCCCCCGCGCCCGGGCCCCCACTCCGGCCCCGGCCCCGGACCCCGCTCCGGCCCCAGCCCCGGACCCGGATCCGGCCCAGCCCAGGGGGGGCCGCAGCCTGGGCCCCGGCCCCGGCGCCCCGGCCCTGGCCCCAGCCGCGGCCCCAGCCCAAGCCCCAACAGAGCCCAAGAGGCTCCCCTCCTCCTCCTCCCCTCCTCCTCCTCCTCTTTCCTCCTCTTCCTCCTCCTCCTCCTCCTCCTCCTTCTCCTCCTCCTCCTCCTCCTCCTCCTCCTCCTCCTCCTCCCACGAGAGCCCCAAGAAAGGCTTCAGAGCGCCCGCGCCGCCGCCGCCGCCGTCGGCGGCGTTGCCGTCCCCCTTTTAGGGGTCGGCGGCACGGGCCGCCAGGCCTGCCCAATCGTGCGGGGGGGCGGGGTGGCAGGGTTCACTGTGGAGGTTTCGCTGGACGATCGCGCAGGGCCGCCCCCTGAGGGCCAGGGGGGCGCGATCCCCGCGACCAGCGGGAAAAGGGAGGGAGAAAGGGAAGGAAAGGAGGGAGGGAACGAGCGAGCAAGAGAGCGCGCACCGGAAAGTCCATGCGAGGGCGCCCAGGTCAGCAATCGGAACGGTGGAATCCAAGTTGGCGAGATGGGAGCTGGAATCGGACGGGAGTCGGAAACGGAAAGGCGTGTCCGTAGCTGGAGAGAGTGTTCGTCAAAGTCAGAAAGGCTGGTGTCACGACCAAAGAAAAGTGAAATTACACACTACTCGCAAAATAACTACTCGCAAATGGCATGGATCCGCCGCGGGGGATCTACGAAAAATTATCCCGGCAAAGCAACCTAACAGCGATGTGTAGGAGCATATCTGGAAGCATTCCCCTTAAGATTCAGATGAGAATCCAGTTGTAGAATTCTGCTGTTCTCGCAGTCGTAGTCGCATTCGCGATGACAGTCGCAGTGGCAACGGCAGTCGCAGTCACAGCCTCAGCCTCAGCCTGCCTCAGCCACAGCCTCAGCCTGCCTCAGCCTCAGCCTGCCTCAGCTTCAGCCTCAGCCTGATTTAGCCTCAGAATCAGTCTGCCTTCAGCCTCGGCCTCAACCTCAGCCTGCCTCAGCCTGAGCCTGCCTCAGCCTCAGCCTCAGCCTCAGCCTGCCTCAGCCTCAGCCTCAGCCTGCTTCAGCCTCAGCCTCAGTCTGCCTTCAGCCTCGGCCTCAGCCTCAGCCTCAGCCTGCCGCAGCCTCAGCCTCAGCCTCAGCCTCAGCCTCAGCCTGCCTCAGCCTCAGCCTCAGCCTGCTTCAGCTCAGCCTGCCTCAGCCTCAGTCTGCTTCAGCCTCAGCCTCAGCCTCAGCCTCGCCTCAGCCTCAGCCTCAGCCTCAGCCTCAGCCTCAGCCTCAGCCTCAGCCTCAGCCTGCCTCAGCCTCAGCCTGCCTCAGCCTCAGCCTGCCTCAGCCTCAGCCTCTGCCTCAGCCTCAGCCTGCCTCAGCTCAGCCTCAGCCGGCCTCAGCATTCAAAATGTGGCCCGGGAATGGAGTTCTGGGAAGTGGAAGAGCACGAAGTGGCTTACAGTTGGCTCCGGGCATTCAAAATGTGGCCCGGGAATGGAGATCTGGGAACTCGAAGACCGCGAAGTGGCTTACAGTTGGCCCCGGACATTCAAAATGTGGCCCGGGAGTGGAGTTCTGAGAACTCGAAGACCACGAAATGGCGTACAATTGGCTCCGGGCACCGAAAATGTGGCCCGGGAATGGAGATCTGGAAACTCGAAGACCACGAAGTGGCCTACAGTTGGCTCCGGGCATCCAAAATGTGGCCCGGGAATGGAGTTCTGGGAACTCGAAGACCACGAAGTGGCCTACAGTTGGCTCCGGGCATCCAAAATTTGGCGGGATGCAAATGGAGGGATAAGTCCAGATGGGGAGAGAGGCGCAACCGAGGTACAAATTGTACCTACGCCCCACGGAGAAGGTACAATTTGTACCGACGCCACGCAGACAAGGTACAAATTGTACTTTTTAACCACGTCCGCGACATGTGCGAGGATGTTAACGGGGGGGGAGAAGGTACAATTTGTACTTGCAACCCGCAGAGAAGGTACAACTTGTACCCCAACAAGACGGTACCGGATACTCATCCCCCCATGTCCTGATCCCCCCATCGCCATCCGGCCGAAAAATGTACGCCGGGAATGGAGTTCTGGGAACTCGAAGACCACGAAGTGGCCTACAATTGGCTCCGGGCATCCAAAATGTACGCCGGGAATGGAGTTCTAGCAGCGCCAAGAGCGATTTTGCGAGGATGTCCCAAGCGATTTGGGCTTCGGCGGCACCGCCCCGGGTCCC
Organism: Prorocentrum cordatum; assembly: GCA_963575745.1. NCBI lineage: Eukaryota > Dinophyceae > Prorocentrales > Prorocentraceae > Prorocentrum > Prorocentrum cordatum. The sequence goes on from CAUYUJ010007819.1 coordinate 36,366, forward strand.
GCCCCGACCCCCCTGTGGAGTCATCTGCTGCTCTCTTTTGAAACCACTAGAAACCTATCAGCAAAAGCTGTTAGGTCGGACGTTTGCGAGTAGGCACTTTGCGAGCAGTGGAACGCGCTCGGTGAAAGGAGAAGGGGCAAGCGGCAAGCTGTGCAAGTATGAACTGTCAGAGGTCCCTTTCATTCTCTGGTATCGGCGCTGACCTCCTGCCGGGCACTCGCAGCGAGCCAGGGTGGTCCAGCGCCGATGCCAGAGATCCGCGCGGACCTCCGAAAATTGATGCTGGAGCCCGCTTGTTCTTCTTCGATCCCTCCTCCTCCTCCTCCAGCTCTCCCCCCCTAAACGAGCGCGTTCCACTACTCGCAAAGTCGCCACTCGCAAGTGGCCTGGATCTGCCATTGGGGGGATCTGCGATGCAGTACATCGAAGCAGACATGTACGCGCGTGTGTTCGGACGTTTGCGAGTAGGCACTTTCCGAGTCGTGGAACGCGCTCGCTGGCCCCCAGCAGGCCCTGCCATCAGACTGCCATCAGACGGCGAGCAGAGGAAGGCAGGCAAGCGGAGACCTCGCACTTCCCATCAGGTCTTCGTTCCAGTGCTGGACCTCGTCATCGAAGACCATGAAGTATATCTCCCCGGTGTAGTCCGCCCAACTTCCCTCCAAAGCCACCCTCACCTTGACCTTGCCGGACAGCTCGACAGAGTCGTTGCCGGCCACCAGGCTCTGGTCGAAGCTAAACTTCCCGACGAAGGACGAGAAGTTGCCGGGCTCCACTGGCAGAATGCCCTCTAGGCGGACCTCCCCACCATCACTGGACTTCCGGATGCTGGACAGGAAGAGAAGACGGAACGCCACAGCCATCAGAGCAAGCAAAGGAGATTCGAGCAGAAGAAGCAGAAAAGTAGGGTGGCCCACATATCCAGTGTTTGGACGCCCGAAGTGGGCACGGAAAGAATGGGTACAATGCCCAACAACAAATGTTGTCCCAAACCAACAGCGGCCGCTGTTGGGCAGGCGGCCTTTTGTCTTGAATGGACACAGGCCGCGGCGGCGTGGACAGCGAGTCCTGCTCAAAATGAACAGGATCCGCCGCTGTTAGGCATTGTATCCATTCTTTCCGTGCCCATTTCGTTCGTGCAGACAGTGTGCGGGCCTGGGCGTGTGCGTGGCGCCCGGCCACCGCGCCGTGTGAGCCGTACCCCTGCGGGTCAAACTTCTAGAACACCCGTGGGGGTTCACGACTCGAAAGATGTCTGCAGCCAACCGAGCCCCATCGAGGGGTGTCCGATACCCCAGCGGCGATGGAACTTGCAGAGGGAAGGTTCGCAAGTGGTCGCGGATTTTGGGGGAGGCAACGTTGGTATGCGCCGTCGTCGGCAGCATGGGTGAGAACAATTTCAAAACAGCAGACATGTATACATACACGTCTATATACATATATGTATAAGGTGCGGTGCTGGACATGGTGGTCCGAAGTGTCCGCGGGCGCCCTGGGCGTTCCCCCCACACCAGGTCGGGTGTGGCCAGAGGTTGCCCTGGCCCAAGGGAGGAGGAGGGCGAAGGAGGAAAGGAGGCTGAGGAGGGACGGAAGGGAGCAGAGGAGGAACACATGCATATGCAAATAAAAATCGCAGGGCCGGAAAGCTTTCTTGGATCGGCGCTGACCCCACCTCCCTGGGGCGCGAGAGCCGCCAAGGGCGGCGTCAGCGGGGGGGGCCAGCGGGCCAGCGTCGATCCAAGACATCCGGAAGTCTATGTTCATGCGGTTGTTTTTCTGTTCGAGGGAGGAGGGAGGGAGGGAAGGAGGGAGCAGGGGAATGGCAGAATAGGAGGGAAGACCAGCAAGGAGGAGGAGGAGGAGGAGGAGGAGGAGGAGGAGGAGGAGGAAGAGGAGCATTCTGCGCCGAGCGGCCACCCCGCCGGGCCTCATCTGCTCCATCGACATGCTTCAGTCTCCTCCCTCGTTCCTCCCTCCTCGCCATTCCTCCCCTCCCCGCCCCTCCTTTTCCCCCCCGTTCTCCGTTCGCCTCCACCTCTCCCCTCCCTCACTCATCCTTCATGCTCCCTCCTCTTGCCATCACCCCCGCCTTTTTCCTCTCCCCCTCCTCCTTTCCCCCCTACATCCTCCTCCTCCTCCTCCTCCTCCTCCTCCTCCTCTTTCTCCTCCTCATCCTCCTACTCATCCTCATCCTCATCCTGATCCTCATCATCAGCAGCAGCATCATCACCATCGTCAGCATCAACATCATGCTCATCCCCATCATCATCACCACCACCATAATCATCATCAGTATCATCATCATCGTCATCGTCATGATGATGCTCACCATCGTCATCATCATCGTCGTCATCATCGTTATACATGGCATTCTGATCTAATCGTGGTTAATCAGAAGCAACATCATGAACATCAGCAGACTCAGCAACATCAGCATCGCCGTCGTCGTCGTCATCATCATCATCAAGAACAGCATCATCGTCGTCTTAATGATCCGCATCCTAACTTGTATCCTCATCCTCGTCATTATCATTACCATTAGCATTACCATCATTATTTTCATCATCGCCATCATCATCATCATCATCATCATCATCATCATCATCATCATCATCATCATCATCATCATCATCATCATCATCATCATCATCATCATACTCACCATCACCAGCATCATCACCATCGTCAGCATCATCATCGGCGTCGTCATAATAAGTATCAGCATTGTCGTCGTAGTCGTCATTCTCTTCATCGCCATCGGCATCATCTTCATCATCATAATCATCAGTAGCATCAGCATCGTCATCATCATAATCATCGCCACCATCATCAGCATCATCATAATCGTCATCAGCATCCTCGTCACCATCATCATCAGCATCATCATCGTGACCGCCATCTGCATCGCCACTGCTTTCATCATCATCATCATCATCATCATCATCATCATCATCATCATCATCATCATCATCATCATCATCATCATCATCCGCATCATCATAGTCTCCATCATCGACGTCGGCGTCATCAGCATCAGCACCCAGATCAACATCAGCATCATCATACGCACCATCATCGTCATCGTCGTACTCATCATCAGCATCACCGTCATCATCACAGGCGTCATCAACAGCATCGCCATCGTAATCGTCATCCTCAGCAGCATCAGCATCATAAGTGTCATCACGACTGCCACCAGCATCATCACCAACAGCATCACCATCCTCATCATCATCATACTTATCAATTTCTTCATCACCATCATCTTCATCTTCATCTTCATCTTCATCATCATCATCATCATCATCATCATCATCATCAGCATCATCATCATCATCATCATCATCATCATCATCAGGCCCTCCTTACATTGTTCCCGCCCGCCCTCCCCCCTCCACGAACAGCCCTCCTCCGCTGTGGCACGCGTCCGCGGATAGAGAAGACAACAGCTCCATGGATGGGATGGGTGAGAGGGGTAGGACAAATCCGCCCACATCCATGAATCTTCCCTCCACGATCCTCTCCTCCCATGCTCCACGCTGCTACTCCCATCCTCCACAATCCTCCTCCCATCATCTCTCCCCTCCCCCTCCCCCTCCCCCCTCCCCTCCCCCTCTCCTCCTCCTCCTCTCCTCCTCCTCCTCCTCCTCCTCCTCTCCTCCTCCCTCCTCCTCCTCCTCCTCCCTTACTCCCTTGCTCCCTCCTCTCGCCCCCCTCCTCCACAATCTGCCCCTTCGCGGCTGGCTCTGGTGAGAGGAGTGCTGCGGTCTGCCGGCTGCAGTGGAGAGGCGGGCAGGGCCCGCTGCCTCCCCTCGTCCTCGGCTGCGCCATCGCCGCCCTGGGCATCCCATGCCCTGGACATCGCCTTCTGACGTCCTGCCGCGGCTCTTGGGAGCCGCGCCTGCCGCCTCCTGTTCGATCCGACCGACGGGTGCGCGAAGCTGCGCTCCTCTTGCCGTCGCACGGACGTCCATTTCCCGTGCATTGTTTCAGTCTCGTGCGTGTTTTCTTTTTGCTCGATGGTCCAGAGTGGTCCTCAGGGGTCCTCGCCGAGAAAAAAATGCACACGTCCGAGCGATGCCAGGTCCTCATTTCCCCCCCGATTCGCCCGTGTTCGGAGGCCCCAATCTCACAGAGGCATCGTGGATGGGGTCCTCCTCTTCCTCTCTCCTCCTCCTCCTCCCTCCTCCTGCTCCTCCTGCTCCTCCTCCTCCTCCTCCTCCTCCTCCTCCTCCTCCTCCCCTCCCTGCCGCCTGCTCCTCCTCCTCCTCCTCCTCCTCCTCCTACTCGTCCTCCTCCCCCTCCCCCTCCACCTCCTCCCCTCCTCCTCCTCCTCCTCCTCCTCCTCCTCCCTCCTCCTCCTCTCCTCCTCCTTGTTCCTGCTCCCCTCCTTCCTCCTCCTCCTCCTCCTCCCCGCCCCCGTGTCTGGAGGCCCCGCCCCCCCCCCAGACCGCGCCGCACACCCCGCACAGCCACGCCCCCAGCGGCGCCACCGCGGGCCACGGGCGTCCGGCGCCGCCCGCCCGCATGGCCCGCCCTGCCCCTCGGAGGCTGCAGCTGGGGCCGGGGAGGAGGCAGGGGGTAAGGGGGTAAGGGAGCAAGGGAGGAGGAGGAGTAGGAGGAGGAGGAGGAGGAGGAGAAATAGGAGGAGGAGGAGGAGGAGGAGGAGGAGGAGGAGGAGGAGGAGGAGGAATAGGAGAAAGGAATAGGATAGGAGTAGGAATTGAGGAATAGGGGAGGAGGAGACGAGGAGGAGAGAATAGGAGGGAGGATGAGGAGAGGAGGCTGAGTATGAGGAGGAGGAGGTAAGAGGGGGAGAGAGGTATAAAATGGGAGAGGGAGAGACGAGTTTTTGGGGCGGGGGCGCCGCAATCTACTACAGCTCTGGATAGCACGGGCGGAGGGTTTGGGCCTATGTTTGGCCTCTGGGAGCCCTCGCTGGGTCCCGGGGCCGTCGAAGAGAGGCTCGCGATGAAAAAGCTGCCCCAGGGAAAGGTGTCGGGATTTCCAGGGACCCTTTTTTATCAGACAAGAACAGGACATCGCATGTCTTGGAGGAGGGCACCCACTACACACTTACACCGACCGTGGCCAGGCTTCCTGGGCCCAAGAACTGTGTGTACGCCTTCCTGTCTTGGGCGGGGAGGCATATGCACCGATCCCGGGCCCATGAACGGCCTGGCCAGGACCAGTGTAGGTGTATCGTAGGCGACCACCGAGAGGGTGGGAACGAATAGAACAAGAAACAAGTTCACAAACTTGCGGAGGTCCTCCCAACTGTCTCATCTCGGCGCTGGAAATACCTCTCCGGCTAAGGGGGAAGGTTAGGGGGGCACTGGATTGGGGGGGGAAATATCGACCTGGAGTCGGCGATGCATCGCCTACACATCGGCAATACGCCCCCGATGGCGAACCCGCACCTTCCTGGGCAGGGTGGCATATCGGGCCTCTCGGAGATCAAAGAGCGATTGGTGATCGTGGCATCCCCCCCTGCCCCTCCTGACGTTCCCCCTGGGAATAAAAGGACAAAATGTACATTTGGAATCGGGACATTCACACTCTTACTTTGAGGGAACTAGTTGATGAAAGGAAACAAGCCTTTCAGTAAAGTGCTGCTGCCCTGTTGCGCGACAACCGCGGCGGCGCGTCCGAATGGCCGGGCCACGTGCTGCGCTCGCGCCCTGAACCTCCGAGAGGCTATGTAACATAGCCTTTCTGAAGGGGCCGTGGGACACACAAATAAATGCACACAACTAACAGGATTCCCCATATTTTCCCATATGTTCTGGGTTTCTGTCTTCCCCCCACTGCCCATATTTTCGCACAGTTTCCTGGGGATCGACGATTGATTGTGTATGTGTGTTTTCCCCCTCCTGACTTTCGGAGGTAGCCGCTGATTTCCCAGATCCGCGCTGCAGCGCCCTCACCAGCGCGGGTGCCGCCCTGGTGATACGGCGCTGGGTCTGCGCTGGATGGGCCTCGGCCAGGAGAAGCACGAAAGCAGGTCCGCTCAAAATCTACATCAAGATCGTGTCGTGCCGACTTCGGCGCTGGTTTCTGACACCACGGGGATCGCTCAACCTTGAACGAGATCGGCCCTTTCCGACACGCCCAAATCGTTGCACATCGAACGATCCTGGGTCGCCCGCGGCGGTCAACGTTGAACGCCGCTGGCGGGGTCGCCGCTGGTCGACGCGACACGAACCACCGTTTGAGCAGGGACCGACCGTCCCGACATTCCTGTAGTCCTAACACGAAATGTTATTAGAACCCAGAAATGTTCTAAGATCAAAAACAATGTTCTTGGAACATATACCCGATGTGGTAAAACAAGACAGACTCCGCCAAACGCGTTCTAAGAACATGTCGTGGAAACCACAAACGGTTCTTAGGACATTGTCCGGTAGGGCTTTAGGCACGCCAAGACGCTTCGCCACTGCTTGAACCGTGCCCCCTGGACTCCTCCCGAGGTCGAAACCGACCAGCTCTTCGAGCCGCGTCCCGCAGTGGCGACGAAGGGGCCCGCTCCTCCCTCCCTCCTGCCAGCCGGAACCAGCGTTAGGGTCGGGCCTGTCCCCCTAAAGGCCGACTTTCGAAGAAACATCGAGAATAGTCACACACATGTTCAAAAATACTTCTGGGCACTCCCCCTGTAGAGGGACAGGCCCGACTTAAAACCAACGCTGGGCCGCCTCGGCCCCCCAGCCAACCCGAAGCGCCGACCGGCTCGTGTGGCGCAGGTCCTCCTCCTCTGAAGACGTGTGTGTTAAGTCGGGCCTGTCCCTCTACAGGGGGAATACTCAAAAATAGTAAAAAGAAAAAAACAGGGGACGTTTTTTTCAAGCATGTTGGGGGTATTGTTTGAACATGTCTTAACAATTGGTCGAAAAATCGCATGTAGGAGGGGAACACGCCAGACGTAACGTTTGTGTTTTTGCAGCGCTGCACTCTTCGAAGGAAGGCCCAGGCCCTTCCCTGGCCCAGGGTGTCCCCAGCATGCTGCGCCACCTCGGGGCCCCCGATGGGGTCCTCTTGGGCGGAGCAGGGAGAAGAGTAGGGAGAGGAGGAGGAGGAGGAGGAGGAGGACAGGAGGGAGGAGTAGAGGATGAGAAGGATGAGGGGGATGGAGATGGAGGAGGAGGAGTAAGGAGAGGATGAGATGAGAGGAGGATGGAGGAGGACGAAGTCATGGAGGAAAGGAGGGGGGAGAAAAAAAAAAAATGGTGAGGTAAGGGGAGGAGGTAGGAGGATGATGAGGGCGGGGGAGGAGGAGGGTAGGGTGAGGGAGGAGGTAGGGGGTGAGAAGGAGCGGGGGGGGGAGGGGAGGGCCCCCGTGGACACCAGACCTGAAACGGGTCGTGTGCGGGGGCCGCGGAGTCAGATCACGGGGGAGAGCGGGAGGGAGGGAGGCAGGGAGGGCCGGACCCGCCGCCGCATCCCCTCCCGCCCACCCCGCGCAGGATCAGCCAGCATCGAATTGGCAAATCGGATTGTATCGAAATTGAACTGGATCGGCTGCGCCAGGATGCACAACACCGCCATGCAAGCATCGGGTCGCATCGGAACGTCGGACCATCGGAGTCGAATCGGATCGGGCTGGCCAGACTTGAGCTCGAATCGGATGGATCGGATCGAAGCGGACCCTGCCGCGTGGCGACAGCCCCCGCTGCAGCCTCCGGTCGTCCACGCCCCAGCCCCTCCTACGGTGCGCGGAGCATGCGTGTCACCCCTACTGGGCACTGAACAAAAAGACTCTCGAGCGGCGGGCGCGGTGCTGGCGCGCTCGTCGCCGGCGCCGTCGTCGCCGTCATCGTCTCCTCCTCCTCCTC
>CAUYUJ010007820.1:0-17500 GCA_963575745.1 Prorocentrum cordatum
ACGCTCACGTTTCGAGCAAGCTTCGACCTGAGCACGACCTGAGCAGGTCGTTAAACTGCTCGAGTGGGAAAGGGGGCCCCGACCTGAGCAGGTCGTTAAACTGCTCGAATGGAACAGAAAACAGAGGACTAAGAGGGAAAAGAAGGGAAAGAAAAGCAGAGAAGCAGCCAGAGAGCGAAGAGCAGGAGGAGCAGGGACGCGGAAGGGAAACAGAGGGGAAAGAACAGACAGAGAGGGAAAAAAAAACAGACAACAGAGGAGAACAGAACAGGAAGAACAAAGGAGAGACGAGAGAGGGAAAGAAGAGCAGCAGGAGAGAAGCAGGAAGAAAGAGAGCCGAAGCACAGCAGGAGGGACGACGAAGAGAACGGCGACGCAACGCCCCGACGCCCGCGCCGCAGCGCCGCGCGGCCGCCAGCGCACCCCCAGCCCCGCGGGGCCGGCCGGGGGGGCGCGCACGGCTGGCGCGGCGCCTGAGCGGCGCTGGACGCGCTCTCGGGCTTCCGGCACTGGCCGGAGGCTCGGGAGCGCGAACCTCCTCACTCTGGTCCATCCCTCGGACCAGAGTTCTCTCTTTTCACCTCGCCGCCTCCTTGACGCTTTATAGCACAGCCGTACCGGGGTGCTATGAAGAGCTTGGAGGACGACATCGGGAGCCGTGCCGGGCCCTTTGTCGTCTCGGGCGGGGGCGAGTGGCGACTGGTGGACCCAATAGCACAGCCGTACCGGGGTGCTATTGTAGGGGCCAGCACGTACTCGTCCCGGGCGCCGTACTGGGCCCGAACCCTCCACCCCAGGCCGAGAGGCACCCCCTGGGCCGTACCGGACAGGGTAGATCAGATTAGTTTTGAAGGGCCAGGGGCAGAGGGGGGGTCCAGGACGCAGGGGGCTGCGCGTTGGGAGGGGGAAACGCTCGCGAATTTTCCGCGAGCGTTTTCCTGTCCAACGCGCAGTCCCCGGAGCGGCTTAAATTCCTTTGAAAATGCGCGCTGGAAGGGGGAAACGCTCGCGAATTGTTCGCGGGCGTTTTCCTGCTCGGGGCAGAGTCTCTGCGAGACGGAGTTTCCTGGAAACAGGCGCTTGGAGCGGGACCGGGAATGGGACCTGGACCGGGACCGGGAGCGGGACCGGGTGCTGGCCCGGGCGGGGGGCGGTGTCGGTTCTTGGGAGCGGTGCGCAGAGCGCCCGGCCTCGGCCCGGAAGTCGCGATGGGACGACCGGGTGCAGGACTGTTTGCGCGCAGAGCACGCCGTGATCCATGAGGAGGTCGTCGATGATTCCGCGCTGGAGGCAGCGGAGCGCGAGCAGAAATGGCTCCGGAAAGTGTGCCGCGCGTCGTGCCGGCGGGCTCGGTGTGCGCGGCGGGAGGCGGAGTGGGCGCAGCGGACGGAGGCGGCGGCCGCGCGGAACGAGCAGCTTGCACGCCGTGTGCTGCTCCCCGTCGTGCCCCGCTTACTGCAGCGCGACGCGTCGCCGGGGCGGGTCTCGTCTGGCCGCACCGCCCGGGGGGCAGCTCGCAAGAACGGGCGCGTGGAGCAGTTCCTGAACGCGCGCGCGGCCCGTGCCGTCGACCCGGACGAGCCGCCAGCGCGCGCCCCCCGCGCCGCCGCCGCGCCTGCGCCCGACGCGTCGTCGTGGACTGTGGGCGACGCGGCCCTGCGCGCAGCATGCGTTCTCGTCGCTCTCGGCGTGTGCCCGCCCCAGGAAGACAGCAGAGTGGTGATGACGAGGAAGGTCGCGGCGGCGCGCTGGTGGCGGCAGCGGGATGTGTTCGCGCGGGAGCTCCCGGACGCGCCCGGGCTGGCCGATCGTGAGGCCGCGGTCGTCACCGCCAGGTGGTTCTGCTGCGTGCTCTACGGGCTCTCGGCACGGACGTGCGGCGGCCGCCGCGTCTGTGCGCGCCGGTTCTCGCCGGGCGTCGGCATCGGCGGGGCGAAGTGCCGGGCTGCGCGGGAGTCCAAGGTTTTCGTCGGGGACCTGGCCGTGCGCGCTGCCTGCGCCATGATCGCTCTCGGAGCGTGTCCGGCGGGGTTCAGCGGGGCGACGCAGGACGGCGCCGTGCCCATGTCTGTTGGTGCATTCGGGGCCGCTCGCCCACCGCGCCCACGGCCGCGCGGCGGACGCGGGCGGGGGAACCGCCGCGCGCGCGCTGGTTCTCCCGTCGAGTGGCGTGGGAAGTGCCTGCAGAGCGCAGTGGCTGAGCTCGTGGGGGGCGACGCCGCAGGGCATTTCGGTCGCGCGTGTCAGAACCACGAGGGTTCGGGCGCCTGTGGGTCGGTGGTGGAGCGCTGGAATCTTGAGGTCGTCGTCCAGCACTTGCGCTCCCGCTTCCTGCACGTGCGCGTGTTCTCTGCGGAATGTGTGGAAGCGTTCCAAGCGCAGGAAGGAAGGCGTGTGGCGTGGGCGCTGGGGCACGCGACGGGCTTCTGCGCTGGTGCTCTGCTGTGGCTCGACGGCGGCCACGTGTGCGCGGTGGAGGAGTCGGTGGGTTCTGGTGACGTGGAGTGGGGGGAAGCCGAGAGCGCGCCGTGGTGTCGCGTCGTCGCGCACGGGCGTTCGAGGTCGGTTTCGCGGTCGCCGCGCGCGGGTGCGGGGCGCGGCGCGCTGCGGGGCGGGGCGCCGAAACGCCGTGCGGGGCAGGGTGCCGCAGGGGCGCAGGGCGCTCGCGGGGGCGCGCGCGACGGAGTGGACGCGGCGGCGTTGGCCCGGATGAGTTTCGCTGAATTGGAAAAGTTGGCTGCGCGATTGCGGGGCGACCGCGAGGCTGGAGTGCCGTCCTCGCGGCGCTGGGTTGGCTCGGAGCGCAAGCGATTGGACATTGAGGTGTACAGGGCTGCGCTCGCGGCGCACCTGGGCATCGACATGAGCGGTGCGCAGCATGCTGGCGCGGAGGCGCGATCGCGGGACCATTCCGAGGAGATGCTGGGCGAGCTGGCGAGGCACGTGGAGGAGCACGGCCGCGTTCCGCGGAAAGCGGAATCTGCGCTTGGCAAATGGATCGATAACGTGAGCTCCGGCCAGAATGTGCTGACCCCCGAGCGGCGCGCGCGCTTCGACGGGCTCGTGAACCGGCGGGAGGAGAGGCGCGCGCGCGCCCGCGCGATGCTGGACCGCATCGCGGAGCACGTGGAGGTTCTCGACGAGTTGCCGAAGCGCGGGGCGGAGGACGAGGAGGAGGCGGAGCTTGCGAAGTGGATCGACAATGTCAGCACTGGCCACTACGAGCTGGACGAGGACAATCAGGAGAGGTTCGATAAGCTGGTGAACAGGCGTGCGTGGCAGCGGCGGACGGCGCAGGAGCGCGTGCTCGAGGTGAAGGCGTTCGTGGAGAGGCACCGGCGAGGGCCGCAGCGCTTCGGCCACGACGACGATCCGCGGGAGCATCTGCTCGCGAGGTGGGTGGAGCACGTGCGAGCTCGTGGCGTCGAGGGTCTGGACGAGCGATGGCGCGCGCAGCTGGAGGCGGCGCTGGACGCGGATCTCATCCAGGTCCAGGCGCTCGAGGCGTGGTGCGAAGAGCACCAGAGGATGCCGGTGGAGAAGGCCGAGGATGACGAGGAGCGCAAGCTGGCCAAGTTCATCGCGAATCGCGAGCGTGGGGGCCGCGAGGCGTCGTTTAACGCGCCCGACACCTTCGACGCGCTGCGGCAGAAGTACGCGCAGGCGGCCGCCGCGCGTCGCGACGCCGAGAGCAGGGAGGCGGAGGCGCGGGCGCTCGAGGCGCAGCGGCAGGAGCTGCTGCAGCGCGCGGCCGAGGAGGAGGAGGAGGCCTGCGGGGAGGAGGAGGAGGAGCAGGAAGAGCTGGACCCGGCCGACTGCCTCGCGGAGGAGCGGCGCGCGGAGGTCACGCCGGATATGTTCGCCAGGTTTCAGAGGGCAGACAGGGCGCTGGCTCGTCGGGTGAAGACCGCGCTCGTGGGCGCCCTGCTGTCGTACGTGGACGCGCTGCAGGGCGCCGCGCTCGGGCTCGACGTCTTCGCTGCCCTGGCCAAAGACAGGCGGGTCCGCGAAGCCTTGGCTGCCCCGGCGGCCGAAGATCCGCGCCGCGAGGCGCTCGGAGAGGAGGCTGAGGAGGAGGAAGGAGAGGAGCAGGAGGAAGAGGAGCTGGAGGAAGAGGAGGAGCAGGAGCAGGAGAAGCAGGAGCAGGAGGAGGGCGACGACGAGCGACGAGAGCAGGAGGAGGGGGACGCAGAGATGGCGGTCGCGGAGGAGGAGCCGCGGGGCATGGCGGACGAGGAGGAGCTGCCCGCGGGCATCGAGGAGGAGCACGAGGATTTCGTGCGGTACGTGCTGGCGACCTGCATGCTGTCGTGGGTGCCTGTCTTGCCCAGGTTCTTCGCGGGGGAGGCGCCGGAGGCGGAGCTGCAGCGGCAGGTGGCGGAGCTGGAGCGGCTGCGGGACGTCGCCCTGGGGCGCGACGCGGCCACGGCGCAGGACAACGTGGCGCGGTCGCAGGCGATCCGGCGCCTGCGCAAGGCCGACCCCGAGCTGCTGCGCCGCACGCCCGTGCCCAATTCGGACGTGCGGGAGCCCTGGGAGCAGTGGCAGCGCCTGCTCGACCGGCTCGAGCAGGAGGGCGTGGAGCGCGAGGTCTGGGTCTGCTGCCGTCGCGAGCCGCTGCGCTGGCGCGCGCCGCTCCGCGACGACGGCAAACTGGGGCCGGTCCGCGCGCCGCCGCTGCCGTCGCTGGACGCCGCCGAGGGAGAGGTCTGGAGGCCTGGGGAGGTGCGCGAGGCGACTCGCCAGGCGCGGTACGCAGAGCAGGCGCGGCTGGACGGCGCACCTGGCGCCCCGGTGCACGGCAGCGTGCTCCTGCGCCTCGCCTCTGATTTCCTCTGCTACAAGTGCCAGCAGGAGTTCGAGCGCGAGCGGGGCGGAGGGGACGTGATGAGCGACGAGGAGGTCACTTCGTGGTGTGAGAGGCTGCATTTCACGTCGAAGAAGAAGCTGCCCAGTTTGGCGGCGAAGCGCGAGGCGGTGGAAGCGGAGCGCGCCCGCGCCGTGCGGCGAAAGCAGGCGGCCGGGTGCGCGGCGAGGGGGGAGAACGGATTCGCTGAGTTCCGCGGTCTGCTGCTGGAGAACGAGTGCTTTCACCAGGACAACTGCGAAGCGAGCGTGAAGCACGACCAGCGACACGCCCTGGAGCCCTGGTACCAGCGCGCGGGGCCCGACGGGAGCAGGCTGGCGCCGTGGCCGCGCGTCTTCGGTATTCCGAAATCGTGGGCCGGCCATGGTGGTGCGTTCTTCTCCGAGGCCGTGGAGTCGGGCTTCCCCGCCGACACGTTCCCCCAGGGGCGGCGCGGCTACTACACGGGCGAGCCGGGCGACGTGCCCGCGGAGCTCTGGCTGTTGCGGGCCTGGTGCCGCGCGCGCGGCGGCGTCGCTCGCATGGGCGACGCCCTGGCCGCGCGCTTGCAGCAGCTCGAGGGCGACCGCGACATCATGTACAGGGTGGAGGCCGCGGAGGGCGCCGGGCGATCCCCGGGGAGTGGCGACCTGAAGCCGCCCGTGTACTTGGCGGACCTGAAGCCGCAGGCGATCCCCGAGTGGCCCGTCTGGCAGCAGCTCCTCAAGCTGAAGCCTCAGGCGGCGCGGCAGGTGGCGGCTTTCGTGCGCCGGGAGCGGGCGGGCGTGGGCTTGACGTGGAACCTCGCCGCGGGGCACTGGGACCTGGACCAGCAGCGCCTGCTCGCCGCGCTCGACAGGGATCCCGCGTTGCTCGCCGCGGTGGAGAAGAACGCCGCGGCTGCAAAGAAGGACAAGGATGTCCTGATTGCTCTCGACGATTTCCGTGCCTGTCACGGCGGTGTCTGGCCGGACGCGTTCGCCGATCGGCGCGGGGAGCCCGATTTCAAGGAAGCGAAGCTCGCGCGGGGCGTTGCAAGGGTGGCGACGAAGTATTCGCAGGAATTCGTGCGCATCTGGTTGGACCGAACATGCAGCGACTGGCTGCGGCTGGCGGGGTGCGGGGATGAGGTGGTGGGAGGAGGGGCCGGCGGCGACGACTCTTCGGGGGGCGGCGGCGGCGGCGGCGGCGGCGGGTCTGCTTCGGGCAGCGGCGCGGGCGGTGGACCAGCGTCGGGGTCGGGCTCTGGTTCGTGGGGGCCGGGCGACGGTGGCGCGGGCGGCGACGGCGACGGGGGCGCGGGCGGGGGCGCGGGCGGGGGCGGGGGCCGGCTGCTCGGCGGCGGACCGAAGAGGCAGGCCCCCGAGGGGCCGGGACCGCGGACTCGCGGGGCGGCGAGAAAGGACCAGGAGCGGTTGCAGCAGGAGCGGCTGCGGAAGGAAGAGGAGGAGCGTCTCGCAGGGAAGACAGTGAAGGCAGGGGACGTGGAGGTGAACGTGGGTCTCGATGACCCCCACGTGAGCGAGGAGGGCACCCTGCCGGCCTGGCTCCTGGACCCCGCGCCCTGCGTCGCTGGCAGGTGCCGCGCCCGCGTCTGGCGCCCGTACAAGGGCGGGCGCGTTCTCTGGCAGTGCAGCAGGAACCCGTGCAAGGGTCAGGGAGAGTTCTGTGGGGGCCATGGCAGTCCCGAGCAGCGACCTTTTGGGGAGTGGGACCCGGACCAGCGCCACGGCTCCCTGACGCGCGAGCGCCCGGAACGGTATGACTTGGCCGTGAAGGAGGCGCGGTTGCGCGAGACGGAGGCCGGCGGCGCCCCGCCCGCCCCGACCCCGGCCATCGCTGCCGCTCGCAAGGCGCGCGTGCCCAGGCTCCAGCCCGAGTATGTGGCCCTCCCGTGTGGCGAGCGCCACCCTCTGCGGGCGTTTAAAGAGGCCCCTGAGGCTCTCCCGCCGTTCCCGTGCCGCCTCTGCGACCAGAACTTCGCCACGCATGCCGGCTTCATGACGCACGTGCGCGAAAAGCACCACGGGTGGCCGGAGTACAGGAAGCGCCTGTTCTACCTGGCCGAGCAGTGGCCGCAGCAGGACGACGACGTGCGGCCCGTGCGGCCCCAGGAGTGGCGGCAGTGCGTGGAGGCCTTCTCGGAGCACCTCGTCACGGGGTCTCGCGACTGGCCGGCCTGCGCAGCGCCCGCCGATTCGGGGGAGGCCGCCGCCGCCGCTGCCGCGCCGGACGCGCCGCGCGCCTGGTGGAAGCCGCCAGGCGCGGACGGGGCCGTGCCGCCCGCGGGCGTGGACATGCCGCCCGTGGACATGGACGCGCTGGGCGCTGCTCCGGCGGCGTCGGACGCCGAGGGGCCCGAGCCCGGGCAGAGTCGCCGCGCCGTGCGCTCGAGAGTGGCCTGCTGCGTCTGCGCTCGGCTCCACTGGGCGGACGAGCTGCAGCGCGTGCACTTCTGGCAGCAGCCGGGCGGCGCCGGGGAGCGTTCGCTGCTCTGCGACGAGGTGCCGAAGCGGCCCGCGCGCGCCGAGCTCGAGGCGGCGAGGGGAGAGGCATCGGAGGCCGCGGGCGCGCAGGCGCAGGCCATGCGCCTGACGCAGCGGCAGCGCGCCCACGCGCTCCTGGACCCGGCGCGGTACTACGCCCGGTGGCGCTTCGTGCGCGAGGGCCCCGACGGCGCCGAGCACCCGGGCGGCATCCCCCTCGAGGAGCTGGAGGCGTCCGCAGTGCGCGACCCTGGCCCCGACGGGAAGCTGTGGCTCTTGCACAAGAAGTGCTTCAAGATTGACAAGCGCGAGTCAGACGGAGTGCTCGTGGCCGACGCGACGCAGAAGGTGCCCATCTGCGCGGGGTGTCACGGCGCGCTCACCAAGAGTTTGCCCACGATGCCGCCCTGCGCGCTGGCCAACGATCTCTGGATCGGTCGGCTGCCACCGCCGCTGCGGAACCTCACGCTGGGCGCGAAGCTTCTGCTGCCCATCGCGCGGGGCATCGTGCGGCGGTTCAACTGCAAGGCCGATTCTGGCGAGTGGGCTCCAATCGACCAGCAGATCAAGGCGTACGTGGGGAACTTCGTGGCGTTCCCGCAGGCGGACGGCGGTCGGCAGGTGCTGTCTCTGCCGCCGCGGGAGAGCGACCTTGTCGAGTTTGTGCAGATTGTCTTCGCGGGGTACGATCCTGCCACTCTGCAGAAGGCGCGGTTGGAGGAGCTCGGCGTGCCCCTCGACGATTTCAAGCGCGCTTACGAGTACCTCCGCGACACGAACGAGCAGTACGCCGCGGTGCGGTGGGACGAAGAGGCCGCGCGAAACTTTGCGGACCCCGAGGGCGACGGCGATGGCGACGGCTCCTCGCTCCTGGGCCTGCCTCGCTGTCTCGCGGCGTGCGTGGCCGTGGGGGGTGAGGGTGGCGACGCTCGCCAGGAGGGCCCGGCCGATGCCGTGCAGCCCAGCGTGGGCTCGGCCCCGCCGAAGCGGACGAGTGCAGGCGCTGCGAGCGCGGAGGGCGACGCGAACGCGGCGGCAGACGGCGGGGGCGAGGCAGGGGGCGAGGCAGGGGCCAGCGGTGAGGACGCTACTGGCGCCGGTGGGGAGGATGCAGAGGGCGACGAGGGCGAGGCTGGCGAGGGAGAGGGCGGCGAGGGTGTCGAGGAGGGCGAGTACTGCGCCGCCGTCGCGGACGCCGACATCATGGCCGATCTGGACAAGCAGTGGGCGAATGTGCACCTCAGCCTCCAGAAGGCGGAGGAGATTGCGCGCGAGAAGCAGCGCGCGGAGGCAGAAACGCGGCAGTTCGACGGCATGGAGAATTTCCAGGACCGAGATCTCGACCGGCGCTTGGCGGAGGCCGCGGAAGAGGCCCGCAAGGCTGCGAAGTTGCTCACCAACTGCAAGAAGGAGGCGCTCACAAAGAAGCTGGAGCAGACGGAGCAGAAGATTCAGGCCACTCGGCCTCCTCCAGGAGTTGCCGGGAAGCGCGCGGCCGGCGGCGGCGGCGGCGGCGGCGCGCCGGCCGGGGGCCCCGAGGCCGGGGGGGCGAGGCGCGCGGTGCGGGTCGTCGTGCCCACTGGAACGGAGCCTGTCAGCATGTTCTCGCCCGGTTTCTGGAGCGCCTTCGACCCCGTCGCGTTTCCGTATGGGGACGGCGTCTTCGGACTCGAGAGGGACGCCAAGTTGACGTACGACGAGTGGTGCCGGTGCCTCATGGCTCGCGAGGAGCTCGAGTACGCGGTCCCCGACGACGTCTCGGCGCCCGACGCTGCGCGGGCGCCCGCGCCCGACGCTGCGAAGGCGCCCGCCGCGTCTGAGTCGCCCGTGCCGCGCTGGCGTCGCCACGCAGACCTGCTCACGGCCCAGTATTGCCTCTGGCGCAGAAAGGCAATCATTCAGTCGGCCAGGTTATTCGTGCGCAAGCAGCGCCTCGGGGAAAGCATCGCGGACCTCGCCGCTTTGTCGCCGGAGGACCTGGCGCTGGTCGTGGCCGAGCTCGGCAGGGGGGCGGGCC
Organism: Prorocentrum cordatum; assembly: GCA_963575745.1. Taxonomy (NCBI): domain Eukaryota; class Dinophyceae; order Prorocentrales; family Prorocentraceae; genus Prorocentrum; species Prorocentrum cordatum. The sequence goes on from CAUYUJ010007820.1 coordinate 9,350, forward strand.
TGAAGCAGGCCCTGGGCCACGAGGGCGTGCCCCGGAACGTCAAGAGCGCGCTGCGCAGCATGCTGCTCAGCAACCGCGATGTCGTCGGCTCCGACGCGCACCGGACCACGCTGCGGCACATCAGTACCAGCTACACCCGGCTCTTTGGTCCGCCCCTGGTGTTCACGACGCCGAACATCGCGGACACTCGGAACCTGATGGTGTCCCTGATGTACGAGGGCGCCTCCGTGCAGCAATGGCGGCTGCTGGAGGAGACTGCTCCCGTGATGCCCTCGACTCGGGAGATGCTGCGGCGGGTGGCCGCAGACCCGGTGTCGCAGGCCATGGTCACGAACCTCATGCTGGAACTGTTCCTGGAGCATGTCGTCGGCGTCACGCCGCAGCGCGGGGCCACGGGCGTCTCCGACGGCGTGGCCGCCACGGGGGCGTGTGGAGCGTTCGGGCTCGTCCGCGCGTACTTCGGCCCCGTGGAGTCGCAGGGGCGCGGCGGCATCCATCCGCACATCCACCTGTGGCGCCTGCACCCGATGACTGGCGCGTTCCTCGCGAAGCTGCGCGCGGGGGACGTCGATGGCCTCGAGGAGCGTCTGAGGAAGTGGAGGGGGGCCGTGCTCGCCCGGGTTGGCAGCGTGCAGTTCGACGCGGCGGAGGAGGTGGGCCGGCAGCTGGGCTTGGACGGGCGGGACGGGCGGGAGTGGCTGCCGCCGCTTCCGCTCGCCCCGCGGGATCGACGTCTCGCGTTCGCGGACGGGAAGCTGGAGGAGAGCGACCTCTCCTTGCAGTGCCATACGATCGCTGGCGCCTCGCGCCGCCAGCTCGGGAAGCTTCTCAAGCCGGAGTACGACGCGGGGCGCCGCTCTGTCCGTGATGACAAGAAATTGTCCACAGAAGAGCTGCGGAACGAGGTTGCGGCCATGATGAAGATCGATCTCGCAGAGGAGCGAGCGATGCTGGAGGAGCAGCCCGCAATTGAGGGTCCGCGCCGGCAGCGCCCGTTCGCGCCGTTGGCAGATCCAGAGCCCGATCCCCATGAGCAGCGGGCACAGTACCCGGCGGTCTTTGGCGAGCCTCTCACGGGTGCGCACGTGACGCTGCAGCCGCAGTACCGCCGCAAGCCTGCGTACCGCGAGCGCGCGGGCGGCACCGCGGCCATGCACTTTGCGGACCGCCCGGACGAGGAGGCGCGCACCTGGGCGGGCTGCTTCGCGCGGGACGCGCGCAAGTGTATCATCCGTGGCCACCTGCACAGGTGCGGTCCCACGTGCTGGAAGCACAAGACGAACGACGATGTGCCTCAGCACTGCAAGGTGTGCCGGCTTGGCTTCTACCACGAGTACGAGACTGCGGTGTACAGCCACCCGTCCAGGAAGCGCCCGGCCGCCTCTCTCGTCTGGCGGCGCCTGCGCAAGGGGAAGGATTTGGTGCTTCCGGAAGGTGCGAAGGTTCAGTACGCGTGCGGTCCGTTGGAGGAGGGGCAGTGGAACCCGCCTGGCGAGCGCCTGGATCTGGGCGACGTTCCGGCTGAAGGCTACGGCCCGTGGGCGCACCGCTGCAACCGGTACGGCAGAGCTGGTCGCGTCGACGTGGTGCGGTACCACCCGTACCACGGGAGCACGAACCCTGTGGGCCAGGTGTGTCTGCGGAGCAACCTGGACGTCCAGTGTCTGGACCGCGTGGTGCTCGACCTGCCCGGCGACGACAGCGTCAGGGGCGCGTCCGCGGCCGACGGCGACCCGGCCGTGCCGCCGCCTCCGGAGCCTGGTGCGTTCGCCGAGCCGGTCGGCGTCGCGTCGGAGGCGCTGGCTGGGGCCGAGACTGGCGGCACCGGTTGCGACGAGGGCACCGGGCAGAGCGGAGGTTCCACGGGTTCAGGGGTGGCGGCCGCAACGCAGGGCGTGGGCGGAGCGGGCGAGGGGTCGGCGCGCGCGCCTGCGGCGGGGGGGGCGCGCCTGCCCGTGGGCCGCCGCCTCGGCCTGCCCAGGGGAGGAGGCTTGCTCGGCGGGGCCCCGACCACCACGATGGACGATCCCGACGCGGGGGACATCTGGGACATGGGTGGGGGCGATGAAGATGTGTTCGATTTGGCCGATGCGTATGACCTGGGTCCGCCGCCTCCGCCGACGCCGGAACAGAGCGGCGGAAAGCAGGCAGTCGGGCCAGCAGATCCACCGGGCGAGGACACCGCGAGGTTCTGCGCGGCTTCGTGTTACGACGGCAGCCGGCCCGGGTTCGTGTTCAAAAACGGGGAGCAGGGCCTGGGCTACTACAGCGACGGGCGCGCGGAGCGCGAGCTGGCAGAATCAGCCGTCCAGACAGAGCCGAGGTCGCGGGCGCCGGGCCGCGCCGCATCGAGCGCTGCGTCTGGCGGCCCTGCATCGAGCGCGCCCGCCTCGCCCGCCGACTCCGCCTCAGCTGCTGGCGCGAGCGGCAGCGGTCCGCCCGGCAGCCTGCGGGAGCACGTTTTGCACTCGCTGGAGGCCGTGTTCATGGACGCCATCAATATGGCGCACTACCAGACGGACTACACGACCAAGGCGGGGCCGATCGCGGGAGACCTCGGAGTGCTGCACGCGCAGAGCACCGGGTTGGAGTGGCTCCGACTCCAGCAGAGGGCGGAGCGGGAGGCGGATGAGGCGGCGGAGGAGGAGGGCAAGGAGGACGTCGACGGGGCCCGGGCCGCTGCTGTCGCTCGTCGCAGCGGCTGGGGCGGAGTGCTCGACTCTGCCAGGCGAACAATCATCAAGCTCACGACCAGCTCGCACCGGGCGCTCCTGAAGAAGTTGCCCGAGATGATGTTTCAGATGCAGTATGGCCACGAGTGCTACTGCTCCCATGACACCTGGACTCTGTATTGCAAGGGGATCGTGGCGCTGGCGTACCAGGCAAGCCACGCCGTTCACAAGCAAAAGGACGACTTCTGGACCGACCCCCGCGCAGAGGATATCGAGGTGGACCAGCCGGCCGCGGGAGAAGAGGACGGCGAGGGAGGGGGCGGTATCATGGATGCGCTGGACGAGGGACGCGCAACGCTTCGCGCCGAGGTCGTCAACGGCGTCGTCGGGGAGGGCGCGGCTGCCGGTGCTGCTGGGGGGGGGCGCCCCGAGCAGGAGCAGCAGCAGGCTGTCGAATACCGGGCGCGGCAGGAGCACGACATGAAGATGGACTGGTTGCATCGCGGCGACAGGGAGCCCCTGAAGTCCATGGGCATGTACCATTACGCCATGTACGTGTACACAGCGCAGGCCAACCCGCTCCACTTCGACGCGCAGGACTTCGAGACGTACGCGTTCGCCGACTCGCACCCGGCCGCCGCCTCCCGAGTGCAGAAGCTCCGCGTCGGCGCGCCGTTCAGGGTGCCCAAGTTCTTCGGCTTCGCGATGCCTTCGAAGGAGAAAGACAAAGAGGTGAACGCGCTGTTCAAGTCTGTGATCTTTCGTCCGTTGCAGCCGGCTGAGAAGGGGGCGGCGGCCTGGGCGCCCTACAGGGCCGGTGTCGACGCGTCCGGGAAGCATAAGCCTGCCTGGGAGGAGTGGTGGGCGAAGCAGGTGGCGTTGTCCAGGCAGTACGAGGAGTGCGAGCGGCGAGCTGGAAAGTGGTTCACGATCGAGGACATCGATGTGAACCGGGGCCCAGACGAGCGTCCAGGCCATTTTGCACAGCGCCCCAGCGCCGCCGAGTTCATGGCGCGCTGGACCGTCCAGGTCGCGACGAACCTCGACGTGGAGGCGGAGGCGAAAGGGCGGCCGCGAATCAAGACTCGTCCGGAGGCCAAGGACTTTGAGTACTCTGAGCTGCAGCCAGCGGAGAATCGGCCTGCCGGGGAGGCGGACGAGGAGGAGGGGGCGGGCGCCGGTGGCGGAGCCTTCGACGGTTTTGCTGAGGAGGTGGACGAGGGGGAGGCGGACGAAGCGTGGGCGGCGCACCGACAGATGGCCAGGGTCCCCGTGCCGGATAGCGAGGTGCCCGCGGTGGCCCAGCTGGAGCAAATTCGTGGCTCGTCACAAAGCCTGGTCTATAAGAACATCTTCCTTGAGGGTTATGCGAAAGACCATAAGCCGCAGCCTGCTGCCGCGAGTACTGGAAGGAAGACCGGCTTCGGTGGTCTCGACTTGGACGACTCTCAGTTCGAGGAAGGCAAAGCACAGCAGAAGGAGGCGTTCCGATACAGGAAAAAGGGAGCTGAGGGCTTGTCTGGGGATGGCGACGGGGGGGGGGGCCTCGTGGGTTCGGCGCCTGCCGTGATCGTGCCTGGTCGGCCGCCGGCGCCCGCGGTTGCCGGCGACGAGAAGCGGCCGCCGCGGGCGCGCGACATCGCGCAGAGGCTGTTGGACGAGTGGGCGACCAGGGCGGACAACCCGGTGACGTTCAATAAGGAGCAGAAGGCGGTGGTCGCCCTGGTCGTGGGCCAGGTGGAGGCCATCGTGGCATACGAGGAAGATCTGAGCAGCGGGAAAAGCCCGAAGCCGGTGGAGCAGATGGCTCTCCTGTTGCACGGGGAGGGCGGGACGGGGAAGACGGAGGTGGTGAAACTGCTGCGGCGTCTGTTCGCCGAGGTGTTCGGCAAGGGATCGGAGATCGCCGTGGCCTCGTCGAACAGCGCTGCGCGCGTCATCGGGGGGGAGACGATCCACAGCGGCTTCGGGCTGAGCGGGCAGCAGGCCTTGACCATCGCTAGGCTCTCCGGGCAGAAAGTCGAGGATGATTTCGTGGACCGCATGAACGCTCTCAAGGCCGTCATCGTGGAGGAGGTGTCCATGGTGCCGCCTGCGCTTCTCGGCGCTGCATCGTTTCGCATGTGCAAAGCCCGGAAGGCGACGCACAATTGCGACGTGGACCTGTACATGGAGCGGGGACACATGTTCGGGAAGGCTCCGATTGTCATGTTCCTGGGTGACTTTTATCAGCTGGGCCCTGTGAGCGGCAAAGGCAAGAGGTCTTCCCTGCTGCAGCGTGAGGCACCCGACCAGTGGGTTCACGTCCGCAATGGGCAGTCGATATTCTTGGACGGCGTGACCCACGCGATGTTTCTGTACGAGACGCACCGCTTCAAGGACAGGCTCGTTACTCCGCACGCGCCCTGCCCTTTCATGCCAGGGTTCTTGAAGACCATGAGGGAGGGCAAGAAGTTCACGGCCGAGCAGAAAAGGGTGGTGCAAGGGTGGGTGGTCCGACCCGGTAAGAACGACAAGCGGCTGCAGGACCCCGCTGTCAAAGACGGGTTCGAGATGGGCATCGCCTGGGAGGCCGTGCACAGGCAGATGCAGTATCGGGCCGTGCGAGAGGCCAGGGAGAAGGGGCAGATGCTGCTGTACGTACAGGCCGTGGACCTGCCTCCAACCCCCGCGGCCTTCGTTGAGGAGCATTACAAGGCCATGCTGCAGGTGCCGAACGTGAACAACACTGGTCACCTCATCGGCATGTGCCCGCTGTACATCGGCATGCGTGTGCGGCTGACCGTGAAGTTGTCGGCGAAGCACCAGATCGTCCAGGACGCCGTGGGGGAAGTCAAGGACGTGAGGTTCCACCCGCGAGAGTTCGAGACGCCGGGCGCGGATTGGCGCGAAAAGAAGCCTCACGACGCCCACCGGCTCGGTTATTATCGATGCAAGCGTTTGCCTCGCGGTGTCCTCGTCAAGTTTGATGACTTCACGGAGGACCTAGGGTTCGGAGCAGGGGTCGTGCAGATCGCGCCGCACAGGGCGTCCTGGGAGTGGAACCATCACTACTACGAAGACGATGGCGAGCGAAAGCTTCGGAAGGTGAAGGTTACGAGGTACCAGATCCCGTTGCTGCCAGAGAAAGTTCGCACCGTGCAGACGGCGCAGGGCTTGGGCATGGATGCGGCCACCATGGTGCTCCAGAAGCCCATGAACATGGGCGCCGATGACTGGTGGCTGCACCTGTACGTCATGCTCAGTCGCGTTCGCGTGGCCCATCGCGTCCTCGTCTACAACCTGCCGCCCTGGGACATCCTGCAGCGGGGCCCGCCCCAGTACGTCCGCGAGGGGGTCCAACGCTTCGAAAGCAGGATTTTCAAAGCGAGTTACGAAATCGCCAAGCAGAGGGCGCAGGAGTACGGCTGGGACGTGGGGGATGGGCCCGCGGGACGGGGCAACCCGGAGTCGAGCTCGGCGCCCGCGCCGCCGACGGTGCCTCGGGCGTCGCCGCCAGGCCCGCCTCGCGCCGTGGGGAGCTCAGCGGGCGTCGGTGACGAGGTGGGCGACGACGACGACGACGACGACGCCACTGGATCAGCGCCTTCGGACGGGGAGGTGGCCCCTGCGGCGTCTGTGCAGACGCCTCTGCCCTCGCACGCGCTGCGCCCGGGCCAGGCTCTGACGGTGCCACCGGCATACATTGCGCCCGACGCAGGGCCTGCGGGGCGGGGCAGGGGCCGCGGCCGCGGCGGCGACGCGACGGCGACCGCAGATGCGGCGGCGGCACCGTCCACTGGGAGCGCTGCTTCGCGGGGGCGTGGGCGCGGGGGTGCCGGCCGCGGCGCCGGTAGGGGCACCGTCGTGCCGAGGGATCTTTGGGGGGAAATGTTTCGCACGGCGGCGACTGTTGGCGATGGTGCAGAGCCGCCAGAGCTGCGCCCGCTGGACCGGGATCTGTGCATGGCAGCTTACGGCGTGTCCCAGGAGGAGGTCACCAGGGAGCTGCAGTGGCACTGCGGCCGCGGCTCTGGCGTGGGCATCGCAAACCTCGGCAATACTTGCTTCGTGAGCTCAGTCGCGCAGGTGCTGCTGCGCCTGGCTCCCTTCCGTCGGCTTCTCCACGAGCACGGCCGGTGCCCTCTGGGTGCAGACTCTTGCGCGGCGTGCGCGCTCGGAGCTCAGGCCGCGGCTCTCTCTGTCCAGGGGGTCGACGCCGTCGCGCCACTCGCTATAGCCGCGCGCAAGGGGCTCTTTGGTGAGCGAGAATTTGCAGAATTCGATCAGCAAGGGAGACCGAAGCAATGCGACGCGTCAGAGTTCTTCCTGGCCGCCCTCCATGCCGTTACCGCGGCCGAACACCCCGTCTGCACCGCAGGGGGGGCTCACGGGCAGCGCAGTGTGCTCCAGCAGCACGTCTGCGGTATTGCGTTTCGGCAGCGGAGGCGATGCGCCGCGTGCACAGCAAGTTCGGACAAGGGGGAAATTAAGACGTTTCTCAAGGTGGTGCCTTCCGAATTGCTCGGCCCCGACTACCGGGGGCCGTGCGATCTGGAGGAGTTGATCCGGCTGGAATTAAGGCATGTCGGTGAGCCAGGGCAAGGATGTCCGGCGCACGCTCACCTCGATGATGCTCAGAGGGCGGCGGCCGGGGTCTGTCAAGGCATCAGGGTATATACAGGCAATCGCTGGGAGCGGTCGCCGCCCGTGCTCTTCGTGATCGTGCAGCGGGTGATAGGCGAGTGGTACGACAGACGCCCTGTGCGCTTTCCTCAGATTCTGCGGCCTGTGGATTCCGAGTGCGAGTACGATTTCTCGGGGGTCGTGGTGCACCAGGGCGAAAGCGCGACGAGCGGACACTACTATGCGTATGCATCCGTGGGCGTGAACGAATACGCCAAATTCGACGACAGTACTGTCCACCTCCAGACTTGGGCGCAGATCGCCAGAAACCACCAGGTGCACATGGGCGCGTATGTGTTTGCGTATGTGCGCAGGGCGGGTCCGCGGGGCGGAGGCGGCGGGCGCGCGGCGGCGGGGTCTGCGGGGGGCGCCGGCGGCAGCGCTGGTGCGGGACCGTCTGGTGCGCCGCCGGCTCCGCCGACTGCGCCTCTCGGGCATGCAGGCGGGCGCGCGGCGGGGTCTGCGGGGAGCGGCGATGGCGGCGGCGGCGCTGCTTCCAGCACGTCTGCCGCGCCGTCTGCGCCGCCGAGTGCGCCCGCCGGGCAGCAGGCGTCGGGTGGCGAGCCACCGGGCAAGCGGCGTCGGGCGGGTGGCGGGGATCCTGGCGCTGGCGACGGGGACCCCGGCGCTTCGGGGCAGCCGCAGCCGCCGTTGCGCAGGGGCAAGAAGCGCGGGCTGTCCCCGCCTGCTCTGGGCAGCACGGGCGGCGAGGACGACGACGCTGGCAGGGCCTCGGGCGTCCCGTCCGCGGGCCCGGCTCCTGCCGCGGTCGAGCCAGGCGTGGGGGCGCCACCTGCCGACCGCGAGTGGCATC
>CAUYUJ010007820.1:22500-44190 GCA_963575745.1 Prorocentrum cordatum
CGAGACACCCTCAGGAACCGTCTCTTCTCGGGAAGTCTGGGGTCCCCCCGCAGCGCTACCGAAGCGCTGCCAGGAACGTCTCCATGCGTGCCGGCACACATGCAGGCTCGCTTGGAAGCTTGCCAGAAGCTCTCCCGGACGCGTTGCCGGTTCAAACGAACTGCTGCGAGGCCTGTGGAGCGACGTGGAAAAGCTCCTGGCGGGCACCACCACCGTCCGGCTTCTAATCTTCAACCCTTTAGCTCTCAGCGAGCTCTCCGGGAATATGGACAATTGATTTTGAATTGATTTTGAGAAAGCAGATTTAACTCGTAGAGCTTCCCTTAGCTAGTTATTGCTGGAAGCTTAAGAGTAATTCCCGGATAGCTCCTTGGAGAGCTGAGGGTTTCAGATAAGAAGCTGGCGGTGGTTGGTGAGGAGCACTTGCCATGTCCAAAACCCGGATAGCATTAGGCGCTCGAAACGTCGTCGGAGACGCCTGGAACGGCGCCTTGGACGATGCCTGGGGCGCTGTGCGAGGACCGCGCAAGCGCTGCGTAGGAGCTTGCGAGCGCCGTGGCGATGACTGCCTGGGAGCTTCGGCAACGCCGCCGCCACGCGTATTGGGAAACGCTAGGAACAGCGCTCCCGGACACGCTGCAAGCCCCGGCGGGTCGCTGCGGGGATCGTGGAGCGGGGAGCGCGGGAGTGCGGCGATGCACGCGCACCCGCCGGCTTCTCCTCTAACAACCTTATGTAGCCCAACAAAAGGGCTATCCAGGAACAGAGCTCTGGAGACGCTGGACAGCTCCCCTGAAGCGCCCCGGAAGCGCTGCCAGCGACGCCTCCACGCGCGCCTGCACGTGTGCACGCACACTTGCACGCGTGCCTGAAACGCCCCCGGACGCGCTGCAAGCCCCGGCAGGTCGCTGCGGGGATCGTGGAGCGAAGAGCGTGGGAGTGCGGCGATGCACGCGCACCCGCCGGCTTCTCCTCTAACAATTCTATGTAGCCCAACAAAAGGGCTATCCGGGAACACGCCCACCTCCGCCGGTCTACGATTCTCGCAGCAGGTTGCCGGAACCGGCAGCGGGTCCCGGAGCGTGGCTTCCTAGCGTTTTCCAATGCGTGTGGCTCCAGGGTGCGCGAAGCGCTTCGGCAGAGCTTCGGAAGAGCTTCGGCAGTTCTTCCAGGCTCCTAGGCAGATCTTCCTTGCGCGCTTTGCAGGGCCCCAAGCATCGTAAACGGCGCCCCTGCAAGCGTTTCCTGCATGGGTTCCAGCGTCCCGCGCATCGTTTCAGGCGGCCTGGCAGAGGTCCCCGTGCGGCGTTCCGCGCTTGGCTTCGCTGTCCGGGTTTTGGACATGGCAAGTAACTCGTAGAGCTTCCCTTAGCAAGTTATTGCTGGAAGCTTAAGAGTAATTCCGGAGCGCTGGAGAGCTAGTTGGCTCGAAAAATCTCGACGGAATTTTTGCTGACTTTTGCTCGGTTGAAAATTTTGTTCTCGAAATTTGACCATTCGTTAGAGCTCTAGTATTTTTTCCCATGATATTCGATCTTATTCCCGCTCGCCATCTTGATCTCAGCTCGATCGGGTAACTTTGAAGGCCAAAAAGCACGGTGGCGGGAACGGCCGTTTCGAGTCATCTTGATACGTGCTGTCGGTATTTTGTACTTAACTCGAGCTGTAGGGGAGCTACAGAGCTGGTGAGCACAGCTATTGCACTCAGAATTATCAGGCGCGTTCGCCTGTTGAATCCAGAGGTCTGAACTCGGTCTGCCAGCCGAGCTAGGTCCGCAAACCTATTCGTATTATTCGAGTCAGCTTGATAGACACTCTTGGTTTTCTGTACTTAACTCGAGCTTTAGGGCAGCTACAGTGTTTGTAAGCACAGCTATCGCTTTGAGAATCATTACGCGCGTTCGCCTGTTGAATCCAGAGGTCTGAACTCGGTCTGCTAGCCGAGCTAGGTCCGCAAACCTATTCGTATTATTCGAGTCATCTTGATAGACGCTCTCAGTTTTCTGTACTTAACTCGAGCTGTAGGGCAGCTACAGGGCTGATTGTGACAGACATTGGTGGGGAATCATTAGTTGCGTTCGTCTATCAAATCGAGAGCTCTGAACTCGGCCTACTGCCCGAGCAAGGTTCGCGAAACTGTTCGTATCGTCCGAATGATCTTGAGACGTGCTCTGAATTTCCTGCACTGAACTCGTGCTTGGGGGAGGGCTAGAGTGCTGCAGGTCAGATATATCGATTTGCAGAATCAGGCGCGTCTTTCGGTCGATTCCAGAGCTCGAAACTCGGTCTGCTGCTCGAACTAGGTTCGCAAAACTATTATATTATTCGAGTCGATACTGTCGGTTTTCTGCATGTAACTCGGGCTGTAGGGGGGCTTCAGGGCTGGGAATGACATGAGTGGATTCGCAGACATCAGACGCGCCCGCCTGTCGCATTCAGAGGTCTGAACTCGGTTTGATACTCGACCTTGGTTGCGAAACTGTTTGTTTTTCGTTAGCGTTATCTTGAGAGGTCTGAAATCGCTTGGGCTGAAAAAATAGCCGTTCCTTGGAGTTTTTTTTTACAGTATATATTGTCAGGAAGCTCTACGAGTCCCCCGGCGGTAAGAAAGGTTGACGGTTTACCGCCGGCGCCCACTTCCCGGGGAGCTCGCTGAGAGCTAAAGGGTTGAAGACTAGAACCCGGACGGTGGTGGTGCCCGCCAGGAGGTTTTCCACGTCGCTCCACAGGCCTCGCAGCAGTTCGTTTGAACCGGCAACGCGTCCAGGAGAGCTTCCGGCAAGCTTCCAAGCGAGCCTGCATGTGTGCAGGCACGCATGGAGACGTTCCTGGCAGCGCTTCGGTAGCGCTGCGGGGGGACCCCAGACATCCCGAGAAGAGATGGTTCCTCAGGGTGTCTCGCTCTCCGGGTTTGGGACGCTACCAAGGTCAGGCTCCAAGGCAGATCTTCCTTGCGCGCTTTGCAGGGCCCCACGCATCGCAAACGGCGCCTCCGCAAGCACCTCGTAGAGCTCTTCGGCATCGATGAGCCAGAGGAACTGGCGCCGGCGGTGAACCGTCAACCTAGTCACCGCCGGGAACCTCGTAGAGCTCCTCTCACAAGTAAGAGTGCAGAGAATCGACACATAATCAAAAAATGGAGATTTTTCGAAAATCTTGAAATTCGATTTTTTCGATGTTTGTTCCTGGAAATTTTCCGATAGTAATACCTGGGCTACAGACTCCTTCTGCTCTCAGAATTCAATTTATATTGTTATTCACCGCTCAAAAATCTTTTTTCTTAAAATGAATTTCAAAACTCTGCAAAAAGTTCAGAAAACCGACTCAAAGTTATCACATTGTCTCTTTTCGTCAGGTCGGCTAACTAGCTCCACCCTGTGCCCGAATTCCTCTTAGCTCATCTTTGCCGAAGAGCTCTACGAGGTATAACTCGTAGAGCTTCCCTTAGCTAGTTATAGCTGGAAGCTAAGAGTACCTCGTAGAGCTCTTCGGCAAAGATGAGCTAAGAGGAATTCGGGCACAGGGTGGAGCTAGTTAGCCGACCCGACGAAAAGAGACAATACCTCGTAGAGCTCTTCGGCATCGATGAGCTAGAGGAATTCCGGCGCGTGGTGGAGCTAGTTGGCCCAGCCGGCCAGAAAGGACAATGTGACAACTTTTGGGTGGTTTTGCGATTTTTTGAAAGATATTTGACCATTTATTTTGAGAAAGCAGATTTTTACGCCGAGTATTGGCATATAAACTTCCCTCTAACAGCAGCTTAGCTCTCTCGATGCATTTTTACAGGAGCTGACTTCCAGGAACTAAGCGAATATGAAAATCGAAAAAATCGAACTTTAAGATTTTTAAAAAATCTAGTTTTTTGACTCTGTGTCGATTCTCTGCACTCTTACCAGTGAGAGGAGCTCTACGAGGTTCCCGGCGGTGACCAGGTTGACGGTTCACCGCCGGCGCCAGTGTGATAACTTTGAGTCGGTTTTCTGAACTTTTTGCAGAGTTTTGAAATTCATTTTAAGAAAAAAGATTTTTGAGCGGTGAATAACAATATAAATTGAATTCTGAGAGCAGAAGGAGTCTGTAGCCCAGGTATTACTATCGGAAAATTTCCAGGAACAAACCATGTACCACCACTTTTGCAGATGACGGTGGTTTCGTCAACTTAACTTGAGCTGTAGGCAGGCTATGGATGTCTCTCGCACACGAGGCGATCCTGAATGATCTGACGCATTCCAGTGGAAGCGCGAGGGTCTTCAAAAATAGTTGCCTCAGGAGATATGGGCGGAACACCGTCTCTACGTGTGTCGAAAAATCTCAAGTTTTCGATTCTGTGTCGATTCTCTGCACTCTCACCAGTGAGAGGAGCTCTACGAGGTTCCCGGCGGTGACTAGGTTGACGGTTCACCGCCGGCGCCAGTAATTCCGGCGTGCTGGAGAGCTAGATGGCAAGAAAAATCTCGACGGAACTTACCTCGTAGAGCTCTTCGACGAGATGAGCTAAGAGGAATTCGGGCGCAGGGTGGAGCTAGTTGGCCGACCCGACCAAAAGAGACAATGTGTTAACCTGGGGTCGGTTTTTGAAACTTTGTGCAAGATTTGACAATTCGTTTTCAGAAAACGGATTTTTCTCACATACAGTAAGCTATGGCGCACCTGCTGGTAAAATTTTCAGGGCTCTAGGGGCAATATTACTGTCAAAAGACTTGCAGGAACCGACTTTGCCTGCAGTGCAGTTTGGCAGGTGACGGTGGTTGGCTTTACTTAACTCGAGCTGTCAGCAAGCTACAGACCTCTCACGCACACCAGTCGATGCAGAATGATCTGGCGCGTCACACTGGAAGCTCGAGAGTTCCTAGAAATGGCTGAGTCAGGAGTTATGCTCGAAATACTGTCTCTATGTATGCGTGTTGCGAACGGTGTTTCGATGATAACTCGAGCTGAGTGCATGCTATGCATGCCAGGTACATTCCAATCGAAGTAGCGACATGCGAGACATCGAATGGGAGCCTCGAGAGTGCCCAAATTGATTAGAATTTTCAAAATCAATGAAAAATATCGATTTGTACAATTTTGTATTTTTTGTGTCGGATGTTTTTTTTTCTAATTTATATCGATCTATGGGTGACCTAGAGAGTTCTGGTGCATTTTTGTCGACGCAGAATGGTCTCGCGCTCTCACTGAGAGCGCGAGACTTCATATGAATAGCTTCGCTGGGAGTGAGAACTTTGGTCCAGCCGGCCGAGGCGGACAATGTGACAACTTTTGGGTGGTTTTGCAATTTTTTGAAAGATATTTGACAATTCATTTTGAAAAAGCAGATTTTTAATCCGAGCATTGAGATATAAACTTCGTTCCCTGATCAGCTCGGCCATCTAGAGTCATTTTCAGTACCAGTTCACTTGAAGGAACCGACTTCATGTTGACTCCGAAAAAATCTCAACTTGAAGTTTTTGTAGAAAAGCTCCCAGAAGCTCCCGCTTTGATGCTGAGCTTTCTCACGGATTCAAGGAGCTCTACGAGGTTCCCGGCGGTGACCAGGTTGACGGTTCACCGCCGGCGCCAGTTTGATGACTTTTGCTCGGTTGAAAATAACTCGTAGAGCTTCCCTTAGCAAGTTATTGCTGGAAGCTTAAGAGTAATTCCGGAGCGCTGGAGAGCTAGTTGGCAAGAAAAATCTCGACGGACCTTTTGGTGACTTTTGGTCGGTTGAAAATTTTGTTCTCGAAATTTGACCATTCGTTAGAGCTCTAGTATTTTTTCCCATGATATTCGATCTTATTCCCGCTCGCCATCTTGATCTCAGCTCGATCGGGTAACTTTGAAGGCCAAAAAGCGTCCCGGCGGGAACGACCGTTTCGAGTCATCTTGATACGCGCTGTCGGTATTTTGTACTTAACTCGAGCTGTAGGGCAGCTACAGAGCTGGTAAGTACAGCTATCGCACTCAGAATCATCACGCGCGTTCGCCTGCCGAATCCAGAGGCCTGAACTCGGTCTGCCAGCCGAGCTAGGTCCGCAAACCTATTCGTATTATTCGAGTCATCTTGATAGACACTCCCGGTTTTCTGTACTTAACTCGAGCTTTAGGACAGCTACAGTGCTGGTAAGCACACCTATCGCACTCAGAATCATCACGCGCGTTCGCCTGTTGAATCGAGAGGTCTGAACTCGGTCTGCTAGCCGAGCTAGGTCCATTCGTATTATTCGAGTCATCTTGATAGACGCCCTCGGTTTTCTGTACTCAACTCGAGCTGTAGGGCAGCTACAGGGCTCATTGTCACAGACATCGATGGGGAATCATACGTCGCGTTCGTCTATTGAACCGAGAGCTCTGAACTCGGCCTGCTTCCCGAGCTAGGTTCGCGAAGCTGTTCGTATTATCCGAATGATCCTGAGACGTGCTCTCAATTTTCTGCACTCAACTCGTGCTGGGGGAGGGCGACAGTGCTGCAGGTCATACATATCGATCTGCACACATCAGGCGCGTCTTTCGGTCGATTCCAGAGCTCGGAACTCGGTCTGCTGCTCGAACTAGGTTGGCAAAACTATTATATTATTCGAGTCGATACTGTCGGTTTTCTGCACTTAACACGGGCTGTAGGGGGGCTTCAGGGCTGGGAATCACATGAGTGGATTCGCAGAGATCAGACGCGCCCGCCTGTCGCATTCAGAGGTCTGAACTCGGTTTGATACTCGACCTGGGTTGCGAAACTGTTTGTTTTTTGTTAGCGTTATCTTGAGAGGTCTGAAATCGCTTGGGCTTAAAAATAGTCGTTCTTTGGAGTTTTTTCCCACAGTATATATTGTCAGGAAGCTCTACGAGTCCCCCGGCGGTAAGAAAGGTTGACGGTTTACCGCCGGCGCCCAGTACCGACAACGCGTATTAAGATGACTCGAAACGGCCGATCCCGCCAGTATGTTTTTTGGCAGTAAAAGGTACCCGATCGATCTGAGATCAAGATGGCGAGCGGGAATAAGACCGAATATCACGGGAAAAAATACTAGAGCTCTAACGAATTGTCAAATTGAGAACATAATTTTCAATCGACCAAAAGTTGTGAAAAGTTCAGTTCTTTTTTTTCGAGCCAACTGGGAACCGGCGGTAAACCGTCAACCAGGTTACCGCCGGGGACCTTATAGAGCTCTTTTCTTGCCTAGCGCTCCTCGAAACACATCAAGAAAGCTTCTGAAGCGAGAGCCGGAAAACTCGAAAAATCACGATTTTTCGGTTTACATCCAAAATCGGTTCCTGCAAGTCTTTCAGTAGAAATATTGCAGCTACGGACCTGAAAATTTTACTGGCAGACGCCAGAACCCAATTCACGTGAGAAAAATCTGGTTTCTGAAATGAATTGTCAAATATCTTTCAAATCTTTGCAAAACCGACCCGAGGTCATCACATTGTCTCTTAACGTCCGGTTGGCCAACTCGACGCCGGCGGTAAACCTTTTTGGCCTTCAAAGTTACCCGATCGAGCTGAGATCAAGATGGCGAGCGGGAATAAGATCGAATATCATGGGAAAAAATACTAGAGCTCTAACGAATGGTTAAAATTCGAGAACAAAACTGGCGCCGGCGGTGAACCGTCAACCTGGTCACCGCCGGGAACCTCATAGAGCTCCTCTCACTGTAAGAGTGCAGAGAATCGACAGAATCAAAAAATGAAGTTTTTTTCGAAAATCTTGAAATTCGATTTTTTCGATGTTCGCTCAGTTCCCGGAAGTCAACTCATGCAAAAATGAATCGAGAGAGCTGAGCTGCTATCAGAGACGAGTGCATATGCCAATCCGGCGGTAAGAAAGGTTGACGGTTCACCGCCGGCGCCCAGTTCTCCAAGGAGCTATCCTCTGGTCGGGTCGACCAACCAGCTCCACCCCGCGCCGGAATTCCTCTAGCTCATCGGAAGAGCTCTACGAGGTATTAGCTCTCGAGCCCCCCGGAATTACTCGTAAGCTTCCAGCAACTGGGCGCCGGCAGTAACGTAGAGCTTCCCTTGCTAGTTATAGCTGGAAGCTAAGAGTAATTCCGGCGCGCTGGAGAGCTAGTAACTCGTAGAGCTTCCCTTAGCGAGTTATTGCTGGAAGTTTAAGAGTAATTCCGGAGCGCTGGAGAGCTAGTTGGCAAGAAAAATCTCGACGGACCTTTTGGTGACTTTTGCTCGGTTGAAAATTCTGTTCTCGAAATTTGACAATTCGTTAGAGCTCTAGTTTTTTTTCCCGTGATATTCGATCTTATTCCCGCTCGCCATCTTGATCTCAGCTCGATCGGGTAACTTTGAAGGCCAAAAAGCGTCCCGGCGGGAACGGCCGTTTCGAGTCATCTTGATACGCGCTGTCGGTATTTTGTACTTAACTCGAGCTGTAGGACCAGCTACAGAGCTGGTAAGCACACCTATCGCGCTCAGAATCATCAGGCGCGTTCGCCTGTTGAACCCAGAGGTCTGAACTCGGTCTGCTAGCCGAGCTAGGTCCGCAAACCTATCCGTATTATTCGAGTCAACTTGACACGCGTTGTCGGTATTTTCTACTTAGCTCGAGCCGTAGGACAGCTACAGTGCTGGTAAGCACAGCTATCGCGTTCAGAAATATCACGCGCGTTCGTCTATCGAATCCAGAGGTCTGAACTCGGTCTGCTAGCCGAGCTAGGTGCGCAAACCTATTCGTATTATTCGAGTCATCTTGATAGACGCTCTCGGTTTTCTGTACTTATCTCGAGCTGTAGGGCAGCTACAGAGCTGGTAAGCACACCTATCGCATTCAGAATTATCACGCGCGTTCGTCTGTTGAATCCAGAGGTCTGAACTCGGTCTGCTAGCCGAGCTAGGTCCGCAAACCTATTTGTATTATTCCAGTCATCTTGATAGACGCTCTCGGTTTCCTGTACTTAACTCGAGCTCTAGGGCAGCTACAGGGCTCATTGTGACAGATATCGATGGGAAATCATGAGTCGCGTTCGTTTATTGAACCAAGAGCTCTGAACTCGGCCTCCTGCCCGAGCTAGGTTCGCGAAACTATTCGTATTGTCCGAAGGATCTTACGTGCTCTTAATTTTCTGCATCCAACTCGTGCTGTGGGAGAGCTACAGTACGCGGGTCACATATATCGATTTTCACACATCAGACGCGTCTTTCGGTCGATTCCAGAGCTCGGAACTCGGTCTGCTGCTCGAAATAGGTTCGCAAAACTATTATATTATTCGAGTCGATACTGTCAGTTTTCTGCACTTAACTCGGGCTGTAGGGTGGCTTCAGGGCTGGGAATCACATGAGTGGATTCGCAGACATCAGACGCGCCCGCCTGTCGCATTCAGAGGTCTGAACTCGGTTTGATACTCGAACTGGGTTGCGAAACTGTTTGTTTTTTTTGATAGCGTTATCTTGAGAGCTCTGAAATCGCTTGGGCTTAAACATAGTCGTTCTTTGGAGTTTATTCCCACAGTATATATTGTCAGGAAGCTCTACGAGTCCCCCGGCGGTAAGAAAGGTTGACGGTTTACCGCCGGCGCCCAGTTTTGTTCTCGAAATTTGACAATTCGTTAGAGCTTTCGAATCGTCTAACGAACGCGTCTGATGTGTGCAAATCGATTTCTATGACCCGCAGCACTGTAGCCCTCCCCCAGCGCGAGTTAAGTGCAGAAAATTGAGAGCACGTTGCACGATGATTCGGAGAATACGAATAGTTTCGCGAAGCTAGCTCGGGCAGCAGGCCGAGTTCAGAGCTCTCGATACAACAGACAAACACGCCCGATGATTCCCAATCGATTTATGTGACTATAGGCTCTGTAACTGCCCTAAAGCTCGAGTTAAGTACAGAAAACCGAGAGCGTTTGTCAAGATGACTCGAATAATACGAATAGGTTTGCGGACCTAGCCCAGCTAGCAGACCGAGTTTAGACCTATGGATTTAACAGGCGAACGCGCCTGACGATTCTGAGTGCGATAGGTGTGCTTACCAGCACTGTAGCTGCCCTAGACCTCGAGTTAAGCAGAAAATACCGACAACGCGTATCAAGTTGACTCGAATAATACGAATAGGTTTGCGGACCTAGCTCGGCTAGCAGACCGAGTTCAGACCTCTGGATTCAACAGGCGAACACGCCTGATGATTCTGAGTGCGATAGGTGTGCTTACCAGCACTGTAGCTGCCCTACAGCTCGAGTTAAGTAGAAAATACCGACAACGCGTATCAAGTTGACTCGAATAATACGAATAGATTTGCGGACCTGGCTCGGGTAGCAGACCGAGTTCAGACCTCTGGATTGAACAGGCGAACGCGCCTGATGATTCTGAGTGCGATAGCTGTGCTTACAGGCACTGTAGCTGCCCTACAGCTCGAGTTAAGTTGAAAATACCGACAGCCCGTAGCAAGATGACTCGAAACGGCCGTTCCCGCCACCGTGCTTTTTGGCCTCCAAAGTCACCCGATCGAGCTGAGATCAAGATGGCGAGCGGGAATAAGATCGAATAGCACGGGAAAAAATGCTAGATACCCGGCCTGGGCGGACAATGTGGTAACCTGGGGTCGGTTTTTCGGAGATGAAGAGATTTTGAAATTCGTTTTGCGAATTCGCTTTATTCTATGCAGTAAATCGTGGCGCTTTCGATGGTGCAAGTCTCAGGGCGCTAGCTGCAGTATTTCGATCAAAACACTACGGGGAACCACGATTTGGTACGATCGAAAAGAATATTCCTTCATTTTCAAGCTGGTATTGAAGAACGTTTTCTGCTCTCGACCAGCTTCGTCTTTCGAGAGCTCAGAACTTGATTTGCTGCTCGAAACAGATTCGCGAAACTATTGTATTATTCGAGTCATTCTGAGAGATGCTCTCGGTTTTCTGCACACAACTCGAGCTGTCGGGGGGCTGCAGGGCTGGTAATCACATGATTCGATTCGCAGACATCAGACGCGTCCGCCTGTCGCATTGCGAGGTCTGAACTCGGTCTGATACTCGAACTGGATTGCGAAACTGTTTGTTTTTTCTTAGAGTCATGGAAACTAGTCGTTCTCTGGATTATTTCCCACTCTATACACTGTCAGGAAGCTCTACGAGTCCCCCGGCGGTTAGAAAGGTTGACGGTTTACCGCCGGCGCCCAGTTCCGGCGCGGCGCGGGGTGGAGCTAGTTGGTCGACCCGGCCAGAAAGGTCAAAGTGTTAACTTTTGGGTGGTTTTGGAATTTTTTGAAAGATATTTGACAATTTATTTTGAGAAAGCAGATTTTTCGCACCTGTAAACGACTATGAGGGCTTCTCTGTCTTAGTATGAGCTCTGTAGGCGCACTTTTACTATCGAAGCACTTGGCGGAACCATCTTCATATCGACACGAAAAAAAATCAATTTTTCCCTTTTTCGAGAAATGCTTCCAGAAGCTCTCTCTTTCGACTTTGAGCACTCTTACGCGTAAAAGGAGCTCTACGAGGTTCGCGGCGGTGACCAGGTTGACGGTTCACCGCCGGCGCCAGTGTCTCCTACGAGCTCTCCAGCGTGCCGCGCATCGTTTCAGGCGGCCTGGCAGAGGTCCCCGTAACTCGTAGAGCTTCCCTTAGCTAGTTATACCTCGTAGAGCTCTTCGGCATCGATGAGCTAGAGGAATTCCGGCGCGGGGTGGAGCTAGTTGGTCGACCCGGCCAGAAAGGACAAAGTGTTAACTTTTGGGTGGTTTTGCAATTTTTTGAAAGATATTTGACAATTCATTTTGAGAAAGCAGATTTTTCGCACCTGTAAACGACCACGTATGAGAGATAGAGGAATTCGGCGACAGGGTGGAGCTAGTTGGCGAAATTTCGAAAAGTGACGCAATCATACCATCCGCGGCCTGGCTCAGCCGATTTTGCAGCTCTAACCATTCGTTTGGGCTGATAATTGCGCAGAACGAAGCTTTGCATCACAGAAGTTGCCTCTCAAATTCTCAGCTCATTCCGTCGACAAATTCTGCTGAGCGAAGCCAGGGACCTGACCTGAGATTGACATTAAAAAATCGAGGATTAAAGATTTGAAGAAAATCTACTCCGAAGTTCTCTGCTTCGATTCTGGGCGCTCTTAAGGGTAAACGGAGCTCTACGAGGTTCCCGGCGGTAACCAGGTTGACGGTTCACCGCCGGCGCCAGTGCAGAGAACCGGCAGCATCTCTCAAGATAACTCCAACAATACAGTAGTTTCGCAGACCTAATTCGGGCAGCAGACGGAGTTTCGAGCTCTGGATTCGACAGGCGAACGCCACTAATCATTCCGAATCAGATTCTGTACGCATCAGCTCTGTAGCTGTCCTGTAGCTCGAGATAAGTACAGAAAACCGCAAGCGTCTGTCAAAAGCACTCGAACCCTTCGAATAGGTTTGCGCACCTAGCTCGGCTAGCAGACCGAATTCAGACCTCTGGGTTCAACAGGCAAACGCGCCTCATCATTCTGGATCGATTGGCTGTGCTTACCAGCTCTGTAGCTGTCCTGCAGCTCGAGTTATCTTAAGAAATTCGACAGCGCGTATCAAGATGACTCAAAACGGCCGATCCCGCCACAGTGCTTCCGATAGTAATATTCACCCGATCGAGCTGAGATCGAGATGGCGAGCGGGAATAAGATCGAATATCACGGGAAAAAATACTAGAGCTCTAACGATTGGTCAAATCGAGAACATAATTTTCAATCGAGCAAAAGTTGTCAAAAGTTCCGTCGAGATTTTTTGAGCCAACTAGCTCTGGGGCGCGCCGGAATTACTGGGCGCCGGCGGTAAACCGTGAACCTCCGCCGGGGGACTCGTAGAGCTTCCTGACAACATATACTGTCGGAAAAAAATGCAGAGAACCAATAGTTTTTGAGCCCAACTCGAGTATGAGACCGAGTTCAGACCTCTGAATGCGACAGACGGACGCGTCTGATGTCTCCGAATCGATTCCTGTGATTACCCGCCCTGCAGCCTCCCTACAGCCCGAATTAAGTGCAGAACGCCGACAGTAGCTCTCAAGATGACTGGAAGAATGCGAACAGTTTCGTGATTCTGGATCGCGCAACAGACTGAGTTCAGAGCTCTGGATTCAACAGGCGAACGCGCCTGATGATTCTGAGTGCGATAGGTGTGCTTACCAGCACTGTAGCTGCCCTACAGCTCGAGTTAAGTAGAAAATACCGACAACGCGTATCAAGTGGACTCGAATAATACGAATAGGTTTGCGGACCTAGCTCGGCTAGCAGACCGAGTTTAGACCTATGGATTCAACAGGCGAACGCGTCTGATCATTCTGAGTGCGATACGAGTGCTTACCAGCACTGTAGCTGCCCTACAGCTCGAGTCAAGTAGAAAATAGCGACAACGCGTATCAAGTTGACTCGAATAATACAAACAGGTTTGCGGACCTAGCTCGGCTGACAGGCCGAGTTCAGACCTCTGGGTTCAACAGACGAACGCGCCTGATCATTCTGCATTCATTAGCTGTGCTTACCAGCTTTGTAGCTGCCCTAGAGCTCGAGTTATGTTCAGAAAACCGACAGCGCGTATATATGTAGGAAGCTCTACGAGTCCCCCGGCGGTAACAAAGGTTGACGGTTTACCGCCGGCGCCCAGTAATTCCGGCGCCTAGTTGGCAAGACAAATCTCGACGGAACTTAGCTGACTTTTGGTCGGTTGAACATTTTGTTCTCGAAATTTGACCATTCGTTAGAGCTCTAGTATTTTTTCCCATGATATTCGATCTTATTCCCGCTCGCGATCTCGATCTCAGCTCGATCGGGTAACTTTGAAGGCCAAAAAGCAGGCAGGCGGGAACGGCCGTTTCGAGTCATTTTGATATGCGCTGTCGGTATTTAGTACTTAACTCGAGCTGTAGGGTTGCTACAGAGCTTGTAAGCACAGCTATCGCACTCAGAATCATTAGGCGCGTTCGCCTGTTGAATCCATAGGTCTGAACTCGGTCTGCTAGCCGAGCTAGGTCCGCAAACCTATTCGTATTATTCGAGTCAACTTGATACGCGTTGTCGGTATTTTCTACTTAACTCGAGCTGTAGGGCAGCTACAGTGCTGGTGAACACGCCTATCGCACGCAGAATGATCAGGCGCGGTCGCCTGTTGAATTCATAGGTCTGAACTCGGTCTGCTAGCCGAGCTAGGTCCGCAAACCTATTCGTATTATTTGAGTCAACTTGATACGCGTTGTCGGTATTTTCTACTCAACTCGAGCTGTAGGGCAGCTACAGTGCTGGGAAGCACACCTATCGCACTCAGAATAATCAGGCGCGTTCGTCTGTTGAATCCAGAGCTCTGAACTCGGTCTGCTGCGCGATCTAGAATCACGAAACTACTCGTATTCTTCCAGTCATCTTGAGAGCTACTGTCGGCGTTCTGCACTTAGCTCGGGCTGTAGGGGGGCTGCAGGGCGGGTAATCACAGGAATCGATTCGGAGACATCAGACGCGTCTGTCTGTCGCATTCAGAGGTCCGAACTCGGTCTGATACTCGAGTTGGGCTGAAAAACTATTCGTTCTCTGCAATTTTCTTCGACATTATATGTTGTCAGGAAGCTCTACGAGTCCCCCGGCGGTAACAAAGGTTGACGGTTTACCGCCGGCGCCCAGTGCGGCGTTCCGCGCTTGGCTTCGCTATCCGGGTTTTGGACGCTTACGAGTGGACGCTTACAAGTTCCGGAGTCGTGGAGAGCTAGTTGGCAAGAAAAATCTCGACGGAACTTTTTGTGACTTTTGGTCGGTTGAAAATTATGTTCTCGAAATTTGATTATTCGCTAGAGCTCTAGTATTTTTTCCCGTGATATTCGATCTCATTTCCGCTCGCGATCTTGACCTCAGCTCGATCGGCTGAATTACTACGTGGCGGAATGGGCCGTTTTGAGTCATCTTGATATGCGCTGACGGTTATCTGAACATAACTCGAGCTGTAGGGCAGCTACAGAGCTGGAAGCACAGCTAATGCATGCAGAATAATTAGGCGCGTTCATCTGTTGAACCCAGAGGTCTGAACTCGGTCTGCTAGCCGAGCTAGGTCCGCAAATCTGTTTGTATTATTCGAGTCATCTTCATAGAAACTCTCGGTTTTCTGCACTTAACTCGAGCTGTAGAACAGCTACAGAGCTGATATTTACAGGCACCAATTCAGAATCATCAGTTGCGCTTGTCTGTCGAATCCATAGCTCTGAACTGGGTATGCTGCCCGATCTAGAATCGCGAACCTATTCGTATCGTTCGAGTCGCTTGTGAGATGTTGTCGATTATCTGGACTTAACTCGGGCTGTGGGGGGGCTGCATGGCTGTAATCACTAGAATCGATTTGAAGACATCAGGCGCGTCCGCCTGTCGAATGCAGAGCTTTGAACTCTGTCTGCTGCCCGATGTAGGTTCGCAAAACTATTCGTATTGTTCGAGTCATCCTCAAATGTGCTGTCGGTTTTCTGCACTTAACTCGGGCTGTAGGGGGGCTGCAGGGCTGGTACTGACAGAAGTCGATTCGCAGACATCAGACGCGTCCGTCTGTTGCATTCAGAGGTCAAGAACTATTCACTATGAGTCAGATTTTTGGTAAGTGCTGTCTGTTTTCTCAACTTAAGTCGAGTTAGGACCAGTTGACACTTGACGTTTTTGTAGAAAATCTCCCAGAAGCTCTCGCTTTGATTCTGGGATTTCTCACATATGCAAGGAGCTCTACGAGGTTCCCGGCGGTGACCAGGTTGACGGTTCACCGCCGGCGCCAGTTCCGGCGCGCTGGAGAGCTAGTTGGCAAGAAAAATCTCTACGGAACTTTTGCTGACTTTTGGTCGGTTGAAATTTTTTGTTCTCAAAATTCAACCATTCGTCAGAGCTCTAGTATTTTTTCCCGTAATATTCGATCTTATTCCCGCTCGCCATCTTGATCTCAGCTCGATCGGGTATATTTTACTGTCAAAAAGCACTCTGGCGGGAGTCATCTCGATACGCGCTGACGGTTTTCTTAACTCGAGCTGTAGGGCAGCTACAGAGCTGGTAAGCACACCTATTGCATCCAGAATCATCAGGCGCGTTCGCCTGTTGAATCTAGAGGTCTGAGCTCGGTCTGTGAGCCGAGCTAGGTCCGCAAACCTATTCGTATTATGCGAGTCATCTTGACCAGAACTTCCGGTTTTCTGTACTTAACTCGAGCTGTTGGGCAGCTACAGAGCTGATAATTACAGAAACCGATGCAGAATCATCAGTTGCGTTAGTCTGTCGAATCCAGAGCTCTGAAGTCGGTATGCTGCCCGATCTAGAATCGCGAAACTATTCGTATTTGTCGAGTCATCTTGAGAAGTGCTCTTGCTTTTCTTCACTCAACTCGCGCTGAGGGGGGCTACAGTTTTGGTGGTCACATGAATCGATTTGAAGACATCAGGCGCGTCCGCCTGTCGAATCCAGAGCTCGGAACTCAGTCTGCTGCCCGAATTTGGTCTGCGAAACTATTGTATTGTTCGAGTCATGCTGAGATGTGTTATCGGTTTTCTGCCCTTAACTCGGGCTGTAGGGAGGACTTCAGGGCTGGTAATGACAGGAGTCGATTCGCAGAGATCAGACGCGTCCGCCTGCCGCATTCAGAGGTGAAAAAATGTTCACTATGAGTCGGAATGTTAGTAGGTGCTGTCGGTTTTCTCAACTTAAGTCGAGCTAGGAAGCTCTACGAGTCTCCCGGCGGTAACCAAGGTTGACGGTTTACCGCCGGCGCCCAGTGATGACTTTTGGGTGGTTTTGCGAATATTTAAAAGATATTCCATAATTCATTTTGAGAAAGCAGATTTTTAGCACCTGTAGTGGGTTATTTCGCGTCTGCCAGTCAAATTTTCAGGTCTGTAGTATTACTATAAAAACACTTGGCGGAACCGACATTTAATAATAACAGAAAAACGTGATTTTTAGAGTTTTTTGTTTCTCGCTCCAGAAGCTTTCTCCATGTGTTTCCGACGATCGCCGCGCAAGAAGGAGCTCTGCAAGGTTCCGGCGGTGACCAGGTTGACGGTTTACCGCCGGTTCCAGTTTCCCGTCCCCGAGATTCTCTTCGCTCTCCGGGTTTTCGACGCTACCAAGTGGACGCTACCGAGTGGATGCTATCAAGTGGACGCTACCAAGTGATCTTCGAGACCTCTGGTTCGGGGGCGCTTCCGGGACCTGTCCAGGCGTGCCCGCACACGTGCAGGACCGCGCAGCAGCGTCCCTGGCAGTCCTTCAGAAGAGCTCGGTCGGGTAAATATTTCTGCAAAAAAAAGCATCGCAGCGGGATCGGCTGTTTCGAGTCATCTTGATACGCGTTGTCGGTATTTTTTACTTAACTCGAGCTGTAGGGCAGCTACAGAGCTTATCCTCACAGAAATCGATTGCGGATCATCACACGTATTCGTCTGTCCCATCTAGAGGTTTGAACTCTGTCTGCTGCCCGAGCTAGGTCCGACTATTCGTATTGTCTGATTCATCTTCAGAGGGCTGTCGATTTTCTGCACTTAACTCGGGCTGTCAGGGAGCTGCAGGGCTGGTCATCGCAGAAATCGATTCAGAGACATCAGACGCGTCCGCCTGTTGCATTGAGATGTCTGAACGCGGTCTGATACTCGAGCTAGATTCGCGAAACTCTTTGTGTTGTTCGAGTGATCTTGAGAGGTGCCGTCGATTTCAGCGCGTAACTGGGGCTGTAGAAGAGCTACAGAGCTCGTGCGCACAGAAAAACGAGGGGTCTGAAATCGTTTAGGATGACAAACTATTCGTTCTCTGCAATTTTTTTCGACACTATATATGCTCAGCAAGCTCTACGAGTCCCCCGGCGGCAAGGGCGGTCGAGGATTTACCGCCGGCGCCCAGTGTGCTGAGTAAGGCGTTGCAGGGCTCGATCTGAGCAGGTCGTTAAACTGCTCGAGAGTGGCGAAGGAGGAAGGGGAAAGAGAGAAGGCGAACAAGAGAGAAAAAACAGGCGAGAGGAAACGAAAGAAGGAGACAGTAAGAGCGAAGAAAAAATGGAGAGAAGCAAGCGAAGAGAAAGGGCAGAAAAGACAAGAGAACGGGGGAAGGCGAAAGAGCGGCGGCGGCGACGACGAGAACGACGAACGTGAGCGCCGCCGGCTCGCAGCTCCGCCCCCCGGGAGCTCGCGCGCGCACGGGGCCCGGGCGGGCCGCTTGGGCGGCCGCGGCGCGCGCACAGCCGCGGCGCGCGCACGTGCGCGCGCACGCAGACACACACACACAGCACGCGCACACGCGCAGCTCCTTACTCCGATCCATTTCTCGGACTGGAGTTCTCTCTTTTCTTCTCGCCGCCTTCTTGGCGCTCTATAGCAGAGCCGTGCCGGGGTGCTATGGAGACCTTGGAGGACGACATGGGGAGCCGTGCCGGGCCCTTCGTCTCGGACGGGGGCGAGTGGCGACTGGTGGATCCAACAGCACAGCCGTGCCGGGGTGCTATTGTAGGGGCCAGCACGTACTCGTCCCGAGCGCCGTACTGGGCCCGAACCCTCCACCCCAGGCCGAGAGGCACCCCCTGGGCCGTACCGGACAGGGCAGATCAGATCAGTTTAGATTGAATCTCTCCGAGTGCTTGCTGCACGTGGCAGAGAGCTTCGCAGGAGGCGGAAATGCTCGCTGTTCTTTTCATCGGCGTTGACTGCCCGGCGCACGGTTTCCAGGAGTGCCGGTCGGGAAGTCGTGCGCATGGGACGAGCGGGTGAAGGAGCGTCTCCGCGCAGAGCACGACGTGTTCCGTGAGGAGGTCGTCGATTCCACGTTGGAGGCGGCGGAGCGCGAGCAGAAATCTTTCCGGAAATTGCGCCGCGCGTCGTGCCGGCGGTCTCGGTGTGCGCGACGGGAGGCGGAGTGGATGCGGCGGACGGAGGCGGCGGCCGAGCGGAACGAGCAGCTTGTACACCGTGTGTTGCTCCCCGTCGTGCCCTGCGCCTTGCTGCGCGACGCGTCGCCAGAGCGGGTCTCGTCTGGCCGCAGCGCGCGGGGGGCGGCTTGCAAGAGCCAGCGATTAGAGCAGTTCCTCACGGCGCGCGCGGCCCGTGCCGTCGACCCGAGTGAGCCGCCGGCGCGCGCGCCCCGCGCCGCCGTCGCGGCTGCGCTCGAAGCGTCGTCGTGGACCGTGGGCGATGCGTCCCTGCGCGCTGCCTGCGTTCTTGTTGCTCTCGGTGTGTGCCCACCACAGCCAGACAGCAGAGTGGTGATGACGAGGAAGATCGCGGTGGCGCGCTGGTGGCGGCACCAGGATGTGTTCGTGCGGGAGCTCCCGGACGCGCCCGAGCTGGCCGATCGTGCAGCCGGGGTCGTCACTGCCAGGTGGTTCTGCTGCGCGCTCTACGGGCTCTCGGCACGGACGTGGGGCCGCCGCCGCGTCTGTACGTGCCGTTTCTCGCCGGGCGTGGGCATCGGCGGGGCGAAGTGTACGACTGCGCGGGAGTCCAAGGGCTTTGTCAGGGACCTGGCCGTGCGCGCTGCCTGCGCCATGGTCGCTCTCGGAGCGTGTCCGGCGGGGCTCAGCGGGGCGACGCAGCACGGCGCCGTGCCCATGTCTGCGAGTGCGTTCGGTGCCGCGCGCCCACCGCGCCCACGGCTGCGCGGCGGACATGGGTGGGTGAACCGCCGCGCGCGCGCGCCAGTTCTCCCGTCGAGTGGCATGGGAAGTGCCTGCAGAGCGCAGTTGCTGATCTTGTGGGGGGCGACGCCGCGCGGCATTTCGGTCGCGCGTGTCAGAACCACGAGGGTTCGGGCGCTTTTGGGTCGCTGTTGCAGCGCTGGAATCTGGAGGTCGTGGTCCAGCACTTGCGCTCCCGCTTCCTGCACTTGCGCGTGTTCTCTGCGGAATCTTCGGAAGCGTTCGAAGCGCAGGAGGGAAGGAGTGTGGCGTGGGCGCTGGGGGACGCGGCGGGCTTCTGCGCTGGTGCTCTGCTGTGGCTCGACGGCGGCCACGTGTGCGCGGTGGAGGGGTGGGTGGGTTCTGGAGATGTAGAGGGGGGAAAGCCGAGAGCGCGCCGTGGTGTCGCGTCGTCGCTCGCGGGCGTTCGAGCTCGGCGTCGCGGTCGCCGCGAGCGGGTGCGGGGCGTGGCGCGCTGAGGGGCGGGGCGCCGAAGCGCCGCGTGGAGCAGGGTGCCGCAGGGGCGCAGGGCGCGCGCGGGGGCGCGCGCGACGGTGTGGACGCGGAGGTGTTGGCGCGCATGACTAAGAATCAGTTGCATGAGCTGGCAACGCGATTGCGGGCGGAGGGCGACGAAGACGCGCCATCCTCGCTGCAATGGAATGTTCAGCAACAGAAGCGGGTTCGATTGGAGGCCGATGCGCACAGGGCTGCGCTCGCGGAGCACCTGGGCATCGACATGAGCGGTGTCCAGCATGCTGGCGCGGAGGCGCGATCGCGGGACCACTCGGAGGAGATGCTGGGCGAGCTGGCGAGGCACGTGGAGGATCACGGCCTTTTGACGCACCAGCGTGAGTCCGCGCTCGGAAAATGGGTTCATCACGTGAGTTCTGGGGAGGTGGCGCTGACTCCCGAGCGGCGCGCGCGGTTCGACGGGCTCGTGGACCGGCGGGAGGAGAGGCGTGCGCGCGCCCGCGCGATGCTGGACCGCATCGGGGAGCACGTGGAGGTGCTCGACGAGCTGCCGAAGCAAGGGGCAGAAGACGAGGAGGAGGCAAAACTCGCGCGTTGGATCAACAATGTCTGCACTGGCCACCACGAGCTGGATGATGACAACAAGGAGAGGTTCGATCGTTTGGTGGACAGGCGTGCGTGGCAGCGGCGGACGGCGCAGGAGCGCGTGCTCGAGGTGAAGGCGTTCGTGGAGAGGCACGGGCGAGGGCCGCAGCGCTTCGGTCACGACGACGATCCGCGGGAGCATCTGCTCGCGCGTTGGGTGGGAAACGTCCGAGCGCGTGCCGTCGAGGGCCTGGGCGAGGGCTGGCGCGCGCAGCTGGGGGCGGCGCTGGGCGCGGATCTCATCCAGGCCCAGGCGCTCGAGGCGTGGTGCGAGAAGAACCAGAGGATGCCGCTGGAGAAAGCGGAGGATGACGAGGAGCGCAAGCTGGCGAACTTCATCGCGAACGACGAGCGGAAGGGCCGCGCGGCGTCGTTCAACGTGCCTGCGACTTTCGACGCGCTGCGGCAGAAGTACGCGCAGGCGGCCGCCGCGAGCCGCGATGCCGAGCGCAGGGAGGCGGAGGCGCGGGCGCTCGAGGCGCGGCGGCAGGAGCTGCTGCAGCGCGCGGCGGAGGAGGAGGAGGCCTGCGAGGAGGAGGAGGAGCAGGAGGACGGGGGGGGCCCGGCCGACTGCCTCGCGGAGGAGCGGCGCGCGGAGGTCACGCCGGACATGTTCGCTAGGTCCCAGAGGGCAGACAGGGCGCTCGCTCGGCGGGTGAAGACCGCGCTCGTGGGTGCCCTGTTGTCGTACGTGGACGCGCTGCAGGGCGCCCCGCTCGGGCTCGACGTCTTCGCTGCCCTGGCCAAAGACAGGCGGGTCCGCGAAGCCATGGCTGCCCCGGCGGCCGAAGAGCCGCGCCGCGAGGCGCTCGGGGAGGAGGATGAGGAGGAGGAAGAACAGGAGCAGGAGAAAGAGGAGCAGGAAGGGGAGGAGCAGGGGCAGGAAGAGCAGGAGCAGGAGAGGACCGACGAGGAGCGGAGGGAGCAGGAGGAGGGAGACGCAGTGATGGCGGACGCGGGGGAAGAGCCGCAGGGCATGGCGGACGAGGAGGAGCTGCCCACGGGCATCGGCGAGGAGC
>CAUYUJ010007821.1:0-40000 GCA_963575745.1 Prorocentrum cordatum
CC
The DNA here is from genome assembly GCA_963575745.1 of Prorocentrum cordatum. Taxonomy (NCBI): domain Eukaryota; class Dinophyceae; order Prorocentrales; family Prorocentraceae; genus Prorocentrum; species Prorocentrum cordatum. The sequence continues at coordinate 3 of CAUYUJ010007821.1, forward strand.
TGCATCCTCCAGAGCCGCCCGCTCGATCATGCCCTCTCGGCGAATTGCCGCAAGTTGGACGACGTCTTGCCCGCCGAACGCCCGCGGGTGGGAGCGGGCCCGAGCGCAGCCAGCGAGCGAGAACTCCTGGTCTGGGTGGCCAGACGGCGTTCCTCCGCCACCAACTGAATGCCACGTCCTCTGCGGCAAGGGCGGGGCCGCGCAACTGTGCGTCACCAACGCAGGTTGCGGGCGCTGTGTCATCAGCCATCTCAGGCGGCTCGCCTTTCGGCCGTAACGCGCCTCTAATGCCGCTGCCTCCCTGGAGAACTGGGCGCTTGTGAGAAGAAGCCCTTGTCGCACTCGTGCGCACTCGTGTGTGTGTGTGTGTGGCGTGCGTGCGTGCGTGCGTGCGTGCGTGCGTGCGTGCGTGCGTGCGTGCGTGCGTGTGTGTGTGTGCGTGTGCGTGCGTGTGTGTGTGTGCGTGTGTGCGCGTGCGTGCGTGCGTGCGTGCGTGCGTGCGTGCGTGCGTGCGTGCGTGCGTGCGTGCGTGTGTGTGTGTGTGTGCGTGCGTGTGTGTGTGTGTGTGCGTGTGTGCGCGTGCGTGCGTGCGTGCGTGCGTGCGTGCGTGCGTGCGTGCGTGTGTGTGCGTTGGTTGGTGTGTTGGTGTGTTGGTGTGTTGGTGTGTTGGTGTGTTGGTGTGTTGGTGTGTTGGTGTGTTGGTGTGTTGGCGCGTTGGTGTGTTGGTGTGTTGGTGTGTTGGTGTGTTGGTGTGTTGGTGTGTTGGTGTGTTGGTGTGTTGGTGTGTTGGTGTGTTGGTGTGTTGGTGTGTTGGTGTGTTGGTGTGTTGGTGTGTTGTTGTGTTGGTGTGTTGGTGTGTTGGTGTGTTGGTGTGTTGGTGTGTTGGTGTGTTGGTGTGTTGGTGTGTTGGTGTGTTGGTGTGTTGGTGTGTTGGTGTATTGGTGTGTTGGTGTGTTGGTGCGTTGGTGCGTTGGTGCGTTGGTGCGTTGGTGCGTTGGTGCGTTGGTGTGTTGGTGTGTTGGTGTGTTGGTGTGTTGGTGTGTTGGTGTGTTGGTGTGTTGGTGTGTTGGTGTGTTGGTGTGTTGGTGTGTTGGTGTGTTGGTGTGTTGGTGTGTTGGTGTGTTGGTGTGTTGGTGTGTTGGTGTGTTGGCGCGTTGGTGTGTTGGTGTGTTGGCGTGTTGGTGTGTTGGTGTGTTGGTGTGTTGGTGTGTTGGTGTGTTGGTGTGTTGGTGTGTTGGTGTGTTGGTGTGTTGGTGTGTTGGTGTGTTGGTGTGTTGGTGTGTTGGTGTGTTGGTGTGTTGGTGTGTTGGTGTGTTGGTGTGTTGTTGTGTTGGTGTGTTGGTGTGTTGGTGTGTTGGTGTGTTGGTGTGTTGGTGTGTTGGTGTGTTGGTGTGTTGGTGTGTTGGTGTGTTGGTGTGTTGGTGTGTTGGTGTGTTGGTGTGTTGGTGTGTTGGTGTGTTGGTGTGTTGGTGTGTGGTGTGTTGGTGTGTTGGTGTGTTGGTGTGTTGGTGTGTTGGTGTGTTGGTGTGTTGGTGTGTTGGTGTGTTGGTGTGTTGGTGTGTTGGTGTGTTGGTGTGTTGGTGTGTTGGTGTGTTGGTGTGTTGGTGTGTTGGTGTGTTGGTGTGTTGGTGTGTTGGTGTGTTGGTGTGTTGGTGTGTTGGTGTGTTGGTGTGTTGGTGTGTTGGGGTGTTGGTGTGTTGGTGTGTTGGTGTGTTGGTGTGTTGGTGTGTTGGTGTGTTGGTGTGTTGGTGTGTTGGTGTGTTGGTGTGTTGGTGTGTTGGTGTGTTAATGTGTGTTGATGTGTGTGTGTGGGTGTGTGGGTGTGTGGGTGTGTGTGTGTGCTGTGTGTGTGCTGTGTGTGCTGTGTGTGCTGTGCGTGCTGTGCGTGCTGTGCGTGCTGTGCGTGCTGTGCGTGCTGTGCGTGCTGTGCGCGCTGCGCGTGCTGCGCGTGCTGCGCGTACTGCGCGTGCTGCGCGTGCTGCGCGTGCTGCGCGTGCTGTGCGTGCTGTGCGTGCTGTGCGTGCTGTGCGTGCTGTGCGTGCTGTGCGTGATGTGCGTGCTGTGCGTGCTGTGCGTGCTGTGCGTGCGCGTGCGCGTGCGCGTGCGCGTGCGCGTGCGCGTGCGCGTGCGCGTGCGCGTGCGCGTGCGCGTGCGCGTGCGCGTGCGCGTGCGCGTGCGCTGGCGCTGCGTGTGATGCTCGTGGCTGTGCGTGTGCGTGTGCGGTGCGTGTGCGCGTGCGTGTGAGTGTGCGTGTGCGTGTGCGTGTGCGTTGTGCGTGCGTGTGCGTGTGCGTGTGGTTGTGCGTGTGTGGTTCGTCGTGCGTGTGCTGTGTGTGTGTGTGTGCGTGTGGTGTGCGTGTTGCGTTGGTTGCGTTGCTGTGTTGCGTGCGTTTGCGTGTGGTGTGCTGTGCGTGTGGGTGTGCGTGCGTGTGCGTGGTGCGAGGTGCGTGCGTGCGTGCGTGCGGCGTGCGTGCGTGCGTGCGTGCGTGGCGTGCGTGCGTGCGTGCGCGCGTGCGCGCGTGCGCGCGTGCGTGCGTCGTGCGTGCGTTGCGTGCGTGCGTGCGTGCGTGTAGCGTGCGTGTGCGTGCGTGCGTTGCGTGCGTGCGTGCGTGCGTGCGTGCGTGGTGCGTGCGTGCGTGCAGTGGCGTGGGTGGGTGGGTGGGTGGGTGGGTGGGTGGGTGGGTGTGTGTGTGTGGGTGTGTGTGTGTGGGTGTGTGTGGGTGTGTGTGTGTGTGTCGAAATGGGGCGGGGCCGCCATGCGAACCCTGCCACTGGGGCCTTCGGTGGAGCTCCCTATGGGGCCACGAAACGTGTGAGGGGTGCGCCGAAATGGGGCGGGGCCGCCATGCGAACCCTGCCGCTGGTCGGTGGAGTTCCCTATGGGGCCACGAACAGGGTGAGGGGTGCGCCGAAATAGGGCGGGGCCGCCATGCGAACCCTGCCACTCGGTGGAGCTCCCTATGGGGCCACGAAACGTGTGACGGGTGTGTCGAAATGGGGCGGAGCCGCCATGGGCCTTCGGTGGAGCTCCCCATGGGGCCACGAAACGTGTGAGGGGTGCGCCGAAATGGGGCGGGGCCGGAGGAGAACGCGGGGCGCCGTCTCATCAAAACGAAGACCCAACACCACAGGATGGTTGGGAAAAAGCATAGATATCGTCGAAGATCTGAGGTCGAGGGGCAGGGACGACTGCGCGCTCACCCCGCGGAGCGCTGCTGGGGGGCCCACCTCGGCGCGACCGCGGGCTCGCCCAAGAGGGCCCAGAGCGACCCATCGCTGGCGAATGCCGCTCTGCCTGAGGAGCCACGGTGTGCCCCAGGTTGGCGCGACCGCTCGCGCGCCGACGACCCCGACGAGCCCAGCGCCCCTTGCCCTGGCCCTGAGATCTGGTGAGCGTTTTTGTTTCGACAGTGGGCGGAAAGGGGGGAGGAGTGGGCCTGGCTCCGGACCTCTGTTTAGCGCGACTGTTTGCAACAGGGCGTCCATTATGGGAGAGACTCCGCCTGCTCGAAACAAGCGCCAAAAAATAGCCAAGATCAACTCCACGAGGGGCGGGGGGGGGATGCGGGGACCCGCGCCGATCGGCAAACAATGACTAGAAACGATCACGATCTGAGCGGCGCACCCGTATGACAACGGGCGTTTCTGCCCTGCCTCGGGCCCCGTGGCCGTCACAGAGCGCTCCAGCCTGGGGCTCCACGAAGATGGGGCCTGGGGCGCTGGCCGTGGTTTTTCACGGTGTTGCGGTTTTTTGTTGCGACGTCTGATCTCGGGGTGCCCTGGAAAGCCCCAGCCGAATCTCCCGCGGGCGCGTCCTGCCAGGCGCGCACCTTCCTAGCTGGGCCGCCAAGGGTCGCTCTGCTCGAGGGGGGCCGACTGTGACGGAACGTAGGATGTCATGACCGAGGTGAAGGGGGGTCCTGCAGACACGGGAGACTTCGCTTACGCATCTTGGAGTTGTTGTAGGGACGTCTCTTGCCTCGCTTCGAACACAAGTCCCGAGTAATTGTTTTCACGTTAGCACCTTGAGTTTCTTCACTCTTCGCCAGTGTTGGCTCTATCGCATCAGATTTGATTTCATGGAAATCGCTAAGCACTGTAAGAAAATAGTAAATCCTCTTTTTTAGGTGTGTGCGTTGTGTGCATTGTGTGCGGGCGCACTACTGCGTGCTGGCATCTCCTCGTTATTCATAGCGCGAGTGGCATAAGACGTAGAATGCGTAGCATTCGAAACACCATGAGGGACATCATGCCAATCATAATTCACTCCTTGCAGTGCCAGGCAGTGTCTCCGTTTCATCCACCAGATGCTGATCTCCACTAGGGCACGGGATGGGCAACTCCAGGTTCTGAATGACAGGACATTTAGCAGACCTGTGATACTCAAGCACAACTGTCGTCCTATTAAGCATTCCTTCTGGAACCCCCTTGTGAATGGCATTGGTGTCGAATATGAAACCACCCCCCATCTTCCCAGCGAGTGAAACTACGGGGTATGCAGACCGCACGAACTGATCTGTGTACCGTGAATGCGTGAAGTCCTCGATGGAATAATGCAAAAGATCATGTGACCCGCGGGCCACAAGAGTTGGGTGCCCTCCAGCAGCAGGATCAGCGCTCACGTCATGCAAGCGAACGAATAATTTCAAGCGATTCCCAGCGCGGTCGTTGTGCCACAGAGCAGAAATCAGTTGGTTTCCGCTGGTTTGCCCAAGGAGTCGAACTACTTTGTACCCATCCAGAACAGCATCGGGTCCCAGATATGCCCTGACAACCTCGTTGATGGTATTGTTGTGTATCAAAGGTCGCAAATGATCAAGCTTGACACGGGTTGCCATGCTTGCGTTCCCATTCAAGGACGTCACCGACGGATCTACATTGCGAAATGCCTCATCAATTGTGGCATTGAGGGCTGCCACGTCAAGGCCGAAATCATCAATCTCAACCACGCCATCATTGTTCAGAGTCTCTGCCAACTTCTTGGCGGCGAGATTTGTGACGTTGGCAACGTCAGCTCCACCCCTGAAATCCATATCCCACATGAGCTGCTCGCGCGGTGACAAGTACACTGCTTTTACCACCCCAACAGCGACGTCATTCGATCTGAATGCGTCGTACAAAGGTTTCGCATGGATTCCAGCATCATTCCACTGCAGCTGTCCGTTGCGAAGCAGGCACGCAAGCAGGTCTGCGTCGCCAGGGTTCTTCATGAAATACTGTTCCATGAATTCCCGTCTTCTGGCATATTCATCGGCAAGCTCATTCCCATAGATGAATGTGCCGGTTGCGTTCTTACGAAAAGGATGCCTGAGCTTTAGAAGAGTCGTGACGGAAAAATCAGGACCCAAAACGTCGGGAGTTGGAGCACACGAATACGATGACGATGAGCCAGCATAGGCTCGTATGTGACAGTCGATCGGACCGCTGGAAACACTACCGCTCAGCCCGTGGCCGCAGCTCACCCTCCTGGAAATGCGACGCTCATCGTACATGGTTTTACGGAGCTGCGCTGATGTGGATAGGTCACCATGGAACACGATTTTCTGCCTGTACCGGTCGCACTGGGAGCCGGTGCAGGCGAGGCAGCGGAGGCCAAGGTCCTCCCCATGTGTGCAGGCACCAGACACCGTGCCCCACCCCGGATGCGGGCAGTCTGCGACTCGGGCCTCGTCACCTGAGCAGGACACGTTGGAGAGCCAGAATTTCTTTTGCTCGTCAACGGCTTGTCGATGATCCCCAGGACGCGTGCCAGCACCAGCGTGGGCTTGTCCACCAGAATCTTTCAATACGGCGCAAGCGGTGCAGTGAGACTCAGTGAGGGCCGACACAGGCTGTGTGCTATGGGCGGAGCTGAACAGGAGAAAGCACACAGTGGGTCAACACGCGTCCTGAAGATCATCGAACTTGCTGTGGCATCCGGAACGTCCCGGTCGACATGCCGAATCCCAGCTGGCGGCACGCTTGGGCGCGAATTCACCGGGGGACGATACATGGGGGGACGAGAGGTGCCCTTTTCGGGCCCTAAAGGCCCCCTCTGGGGCCCTATAGGGCCCCTTTAGGGGACCTAAAGAGCCCCGTTTCTGCAGCCCTCGCTTCCCCCCCCCCTCATCGCCCCACCATTAATTCGCGCCCAACACGCAACGGTTGCAGTCGCCGGGACGTGCAGCTCCAGGGCGCAGACGGTTCCCCACTGCCCGTCGTGGTAGATCTCGAGGCGCCCAGCGTCTGTGGCACCGCCGGCAAAGCGGACAGCACCCTCATCCACCGAGCGCTGCAGTGAGGCGGCGCTCAGGGCCACGGCAGAAACAAAGATATCGGCGGCGAGCGAGGGGAGGAAGTGAGGAGAAGTCCTTCTCAGAAGGCGGCGGGGCTTCTCAGAAGGCCTCTGGCCTTCTGAGAGGTTTCTCGTGTCTTCGGGGGAGGCTTAGAGGTTTTTATGTTTTCGGGGAAGGCTTACAAAACTTCTCAGAAGGCTGGGGGACTTCCGAGCCTTCTGAGAAGGCAGGGCCCTTCTCACTTCCCCCCATAGCTCGCCGCCGAAGATAGCTGCGCTGCAACAAGCAGCGCGCATCAAAACAAGCAGTCACAATATTGAGAACACTGCTATCATGGCGTGGCGTGACTGCTAAGCCTTGGGCCAAAAAAAAACGCTACGGGGAGACAGCTCCAGAGATCAAAATTGCTTCGGAGCCCAACGTATACGTGCCGACATGAATTGTCCAACGGACGGAATGTCTAGAGGAAGTCTGGCGGGCAAGAGGCCACTGCGGTAAATCTGACAGAGGTAGTACAGGCAGCAACAGCGCTAGGCACTGTGGGAGCGTGAAACAAACGCGGTAAAGCTGTGGGCGTTGTTTATCCGCCACCGTGCTCGCTGGCACATGGAGGCGCGGCAGACTGCCGAGAGCTGTCTGGTACGGTTTTTGTGGTCATCTAGGGCCCCCCCCCCCCCGACTCTGTTCACAACCAGCCGCTTGCAGCGCCTCCTCTCGGGGCTTTCCCTGGCACTCCCACGGCCTCCGAGGCGGCCCAGAAGCACCAAGGCCGCCAAGATAGCCCCCAAGACTGCCTCGAGCCACACCCAAAAGCCCCGAAGAAGCGCCCAGTACGTCCCAAGACGTCTCCAATAGGCCCCACGACACCCCCCAGACGATCTCCATGAGAGCCTCGAGATGCCAGAAACATTGCTTCCCCTAACGTCTCTTCAATGTGTTTCGTTTTCCCTCTTCGGTCCAAGATCAGTCCGCTTGCGGTCTCCGAGGGACCAAAGGAGCCAACTGAGGGCCCCAAGAGGGCCCCGAGTCGACAAAGGATAACCCACCAATAGAATCGCAAGCTGACTCGAGAAGGCCTGGCGACAACGGAGCATCCAAAGGAAGAACCTGAGAGACAAGAATCAGTAATTTGTTCCGACGGTAGGACCCAACATGGAAATCGATCTGGCTTGCCCATCATTGATTTCCTCTTCGCCCTGCCAAAGCCCTCCTCCCGCCCAATGCTGCGCCTCCTCCTCCTCCTCCTCCTCCTCCTCTTCCTCCTCTTCCTCCTCCTCCTTTTCCTCCTCTTTCCCCTCCTCCTCATCACCTTCCGTCGCCTCCTCCATCTCGTCTTCCTAGTGATATGGATTATCCTCCTGCTCCTTCTCCTCGTCCTCCTCATCCTCCTCATCCTCCTCCTCATCATCCTCCTCGTCATTGCCCTATAAGCCTCCACTTCTTCCTCCTCCTCCTCCTCCTCCTCCTCCTCCTCCTCCTCCTCCTCCCCCTCCTCTCCTCCTCCTCCTCCTCCTCCTCCTCCTCCTTCTCCTCCCCCTCTCCCTCCTCCTCCTCCTCCTCCTCCTTCTCCTCCCAATCCCCCTCCTGATCCTCATCTCCCTTCCGCCTTATCTCATCATGCACCTGTCCTTCTGGCTGGGGCACGCATTCCGATGATCCTCGGCACCTTCGCCGCCACGGCCGTTGGGACAACCCCGTGGGCCGCTGGGGTGCGGAGCAAGCCGTCGAGACAACCCCGCGGGCCTCGAGCTGGGCGCGGTCACGCTCAGGCGGAAGGCAGCGCGAAGCCGAGCTCTGCTGCGAGCTGCTTCGCCTCAGCTCTGCCTGGCTGAGATGTCCTCGCAATTCGCTCGCAGGCGAGGCTCCCGCTCGAGACTTCCTCCGTATTCAAGCCTCAGAAGCTCAAAAGTGACGACAGTCGTATGTTTGAGGATGGCCGCCTCGGATTAGTAATAAGAGTTGCGCCCCCCCCCCCCCCCGAAAAAAAGAGGGCTCCCGCCTGAGACTTCCTCGCAATTCAATCACAGACGAGGCTCCCGCTTGAGACGTCCTCCATCTTCAAGCCTGGGAGCCCAAAAGTGACGACTGTTACATGTTTGAGGATGACCCCTGGGGGCAAAGCATGAGGTGCGGGTCCCATAGGCAGGGGGCTCCCACCTGAGATTTCCTCGCAACTCACTCACAGACTCGGCTCCTGCTCGAGACTTCCTAGGCCTGCGGAGCCCATAAGTGATGACAGTTACAGGTTTGAGGATGACCCGCTGGGGTTCAGGGCATGAGGTGCGGGACCCATAGGGAGGGGTGTCCCGCTCGAGACTACCCTCGAGGTGAGTATGTGAGGAGTACATAACAGTGTGTGACAATGAGATTGCACTTTACAGTGTGCGACGTCTCGTACACAGTGTCTTCCACAATGCTCGATCGCAATTAGCGCTTCCGTCTGCTGCCCGCCCACGAGGACCCTCTGCGGGGTTGACATAAAAGTGAGAGTGGGAGTGAGTGCGTGAGTGCATGTAAGATGAAGATAATGTTTGCGAGATGAACGGTGACAGTGAAAAAAACGTGTGGTGAGCATGATGATGATGATGATGATGATGATGATGATGATGATGATGATGGTGTGGTGAGATTAACAATGCTTGTGATGGTGTGTGAGAACCTGGTGTGTCAATAATGTGTGAAAACGTGGTGTGTGTGTGTGGGTATGTGCGCATGTGTGTGCGATGGTGGTGGTGATGATGGTGACGGCACTGATGGTGATGATGATACTGCATACGATTACGATGAGTGTGGGTGAGTGTGAATGCTGATGAAAACGATGTAGGTGATGATGAATACGATGGTGACTATGATGGGAATGATGGCATCGCCGTGATGATGATAATGATGAGTGCAAAGTTGATGATGATGGTGATGATGATGGTGATGATAATGATGTTGATACTAGTGATGGTGATGATGATGATGATGATGAGGATGATGATGATGACGGTCAATGGTCAGAAGAGAAGCGAAAGGAGAGATTATGCGCGGGGTGCGTGCTGAGAAAACAAGAACCCCACTCTGGACGAGAGGAAAAAACAGACATGTTTGAATGATGTGTCTTCTCGCCTTCTAGCTTCCAATAGGCTTCTGAGGCGTCAGGGTGGCTCCAAGACGTCCCAAGATGGTTCCAAGATGGGCCAGGAAGGGCTCCAAGAGGGAAGCGTCTCATGAGGGCCCTACAAGGCGTTTTTGTTCGGGCGTAAACGGGTGGGGGGGGGGAAATCAGAACCTCCCGTTTGGGATCGATGCCCTCAAGGATGGTCCAGAAGGGCCTCCAAGGCCCTCAAGAGAGCCCCCAGAGAGCCTCAAAACCTTCCAACAGGGCTCAAATTCCCCATTGCCCTCTTTCTTCCATGCATGATTCTCCCCTCCCCCTCTCCCAACTCGCCCGGGCAGCATTTCCAGATGCGCCATTGGGGATATATTTGTTTTTGGTCGCGGCCGCAGGCGAAGTCGCAGGCGGCGTCAAGGGTCGTCCCGGGCTACGGGCGAAACCAAATGATCCAGCGACCGCACCCACGGCTGCCGAAGCTGCCGCCGAAGGACGCTGAGCGGCGCTGGGCGCTAAAGGCAGGCTGCAGGAGCTGCCAGGCGTGCCAGGCGGCCGAAGTGCAACCATCCCAGAAGCGAGGCCACCAGGAAGACGAACGAATTGCACCCTGTCGCGCCATGCGCCAGAGGCAGTCGTGCCACCGACCGTGGCAAAGCGCGGGGCTGCGCAAGCAGCCCAGCGTACCAACGTCGCATGCCAACAGTGGCAACCTCAGATGGCTGAACAAGAAGGCTAAACCACTCCTGAGCAATCCACGTAGAGGCGCGTCCCACCATTGCAAGCGGCAGCTGCAAACTCGGCCAGGCTGTGGCGGTGTCTGAGGAGCAGAGGCCAGGAACACGCAAGCATTCTGGCCGGAGCTGGTCGACGTGCGAATCACCGGGATACCACGGATACCACCGGGCGTCTTGGACGGAGGAGGGGCGGCGCAGCAAACACCTGAAGACTGAGATTACCTCAGGCCAGGTGCCCGCGGCGCGGCGCGTGTGAGTCACGTGACGACACGAAGAGGGGGCCATTTCACAAGGGATACCAAGCCAGGCTGTGGCCAGGTCCGAGCGAAGGCCAAAGTGAAAACAGCTACAGTCAACGGCCAGGGCCGCGTGGCACGCTGCGCCCCGCCCCAGCAAGGGGCATCGTGCCAGGTATTGACAAGGCCGTGGAGCCTGATCCCCAGGGGCGGGGGGCAAAGCCAGGCGCAGCATCGGGACCACCACCGGTCGTCACGAGGCCCGCTGACGAGGGATGCCGGGTCAGGCTGCGGCCAGTGCGGGAAAGGCCAGGGTGAACACAGCTACAACAAACGGCATGGTCGCGCGACGGCACGCTGCGCCCCGCCCCAGCAAGGGCATCGCGCCAGATATTTGACAGCGCCGTGGAGCCGATCCCCAAGGGCGAGGGGCGAGCCAGGCGCTGTGCCGCGGCCGAAACCGGTCGGAGGAAGAGGAGAGGTGGGGGGCGGGGGGGGGGCAACGCCGGGGGAGCAAGTGGCTAACGGCCACACAGTCACCCGGCACGATGGAGAGGGAGGGGAGCAGAGAAGCGCTGAACGTGAAGCCAGGAAATGGGGTTGGCGCTGAGGTGGCTATCGGCCATACTTTCTGGTCTCTGGTGTCTGGCAACCGGCCATGCGTTCTGGTGACGTTTCCGACGCGTCTAGCGACTGTGACAAGGAGATCATGACCACTTGGACCGCTCGCCGTCGTGGTCTGCACCGTCGCTGCTTCGTCTGCCTCTTGCCTCCGTCATGCCAGTCATGGTCTTGCCAGGACTGCCCTGAACCGCGCCAGGACCACCCCTCCCATGAATCCCAGGACTGGCGGTGCCGGGAGCTAGAGCCCCACCCCTTCGACTGGTGGGGCCCCTTGCCAGAGGTCGCCCTGATGTGCCTTTCACGCATGGCATGCCAGTCGACTTTAAGCTCCAGCTGCCGGTCCGTCTCGTAAGCGTCGAAGCCACATCTGCGCCGGGCGCCCAGGAAGCCTCGAACGTGGCCTCGTCGTTCAGGAAGGGGTTGCTTTTGGACATCCCCTGGCGCGGCTAGGATACTTCTGCGCCTTGCCGCGCCAGATCCCGATGAACGCGCCCCCCAGGAGCTTCTGGAGGCGCGCGATCTCATCGGCTGGGGGCTCTCCGTGGTGATCCAGGTTGACGCTGCCCAAGTGTTCACGATACGGCCCCAGAGGTGGTCAAAGGCCTTCCGCGCGCCGCCGCTGCGAGGGGGGGTCGAGGGGCGCCTACCGCCGTCGGTGCCACGGGGGCGCCGCGCGCTTATCCACGGCCCGGGCGCCGGGCGCGCCCCTGTCACTGATGGCAATGCGGCGCCACGGTGGGGGCGGATCACCATTGAAGCTGACGGACGCCGCGGCACCTGCGGCCGCGGGCGCAGGTGGGTCGCGCGGCCGGACGGCACCAAGAGGATCGTCTCCAGGGCATGGGCCAGCTTCAGGGACGCCCTCGCTTTTGTCCTCGCGGCTGCACTCGAGCGAGGGTGGGGGCGAGCAGTCAGGCTGCTGGAGGCCTTCGCCCGCCTCTGCGCGCTCGCTCGGCGACTCTGCAGGGGATGCCGGTCGCGGGCAGCCGAAATCCACACAGAGTGGTCCCTTTCCGTGGTGGCGCCGCTGGCGCCGTCGTGCACCTCGGCGTCGTTCGCGGCACCTGGTGGGTCGAGCTCCTCTTCTTCGCCCTCGACCGAGTCTGCGGGTGCGTCGTCGACCTCGTGGTCCTCCTGCTTGCCACGGGAGCGCGGTGGCCCCATCCCTGAGCCGCCTGGGGCCAAGCCAACTCGACAAGAGAGCCCCACTGGGTCGTCCCTGCCAGGGTAGCCCACGCGCTGGCCCCGGGGTGACTCGCTGACCTCTTGCTTGGGAGCGAGCCACTGCAGTCTGCGGAGCCACCTCGCTGCCCGAGTTAGCGGCTGGGCCCTGGCGCGCCAGGTTCGCGATGGTGGCTGTCGCGAAGGCGCTCGCGTCAAGGCCCACCAGGAAGTTGGCGAGCACTGGAAGCTCGTGCCGGAATCGGCTGGATCCCCTGCTTCGCGCCACGGAGGCACAGTGTTTCTGCCAGGCTTCGCCGCGCCGCGGGCCGTTGGCGAAGTGCTTTACCACTCTGGCGGCCGCCCAGCACTTACCGCCCCAGTTGAAATGTGGCGGCGAGCCGTTTGCTGGAACCTCGGGACCATGCATCCTGGCCAGGAAGGGGACCCAGCCGTTTGCGGGCCAGGAGGTTTCCTCATCCTTTGGCTCGGGGATGGCTGCGCCCTCAACTGCCACGTACTCCTGCCAGATCGAGTCGACGTCTGGGTGGAAGTCGCGGAGGTAAGCGACGAGGAGGCGTTGCACCTCGCGGAGCTTGTTGGTCCGACTGCGCTTCTGAACGCCGCCCGTCGCCAGGCACAGGTCAGCGACTGATCGCGAGCTGAGCTGGGGGCGCCTTGGCCGGGGAAGATCGGGTAGGAGAGCAGTAGGTCTGGCACCGCCCTGACGGGCGCACTCCCGTCGCTACCGCCCGCGGAATCGCTGGTTCCGTCCCGTAAGCTCCGCGCTGCTGGCACCTTGGAGCATTCGTCCTTGACGGTGGCGTTGGCGAGCCCTGGGAGCAGCTGTTCTGCAACGCCCGGGGCGCCGTGGCCCCTCGTGCCCTGATGTGGCCTTTCGGTCGGGTCCGCTGGGTAGACCTAATTGGAGTCGCGGCCCAGGATGCGGCCCAGGGTGCCCGGCGCGACAGTCCATATGTAGACGAGGCACCACCTACAGCTCCATGCGGCGTCCCATTTCCGCTCTTGCCAGGAAGTCAGCCACCGGCCCCATGGGGGGAGCCCCGAGTGGTCGTAGACGTCGGTGCCGGGCGCGGGTCTCCACGGGAGGCAGCCTAGAGCGGGGCACGAGACCTTGCACGCGAGGAGAAGGGCGCCTGGTGGACACGCGTCACACCTCGCTGACTAAACGCGGGCCCCGCGAGCATCGCCGCCAAACCTCCCGTCATTGATCTTCTGGGCTGGCAAGGTCGAGTTGGCCAGGGCGGGGCAGTGCTGGTTGGTCCACTGCGACCATGAAGAAGTCCTGTAGGGGGCCAGGATCACCGGCGCACGGGCATCTACCGCACCCGAGTGGGAGGTGCGCAAGGGAGGGGAGGGGCACCGCCTTCCTCTGCTCCTTGCTGTCCGCTAGGCCTGCGTTGTAGTCCTGGACACGCTGCGCCACGTCGGCGCCCAGCGGGGCGCGGCCCCCTCGTCTCTCCACGCTGGCGACCCAGCAGTTCTCACAGGGCCACCTGCAGTGCTTACCGGAGAGGTACGCCTGCGGGCGGTTCTGCGCCAGGAGCTCTCTGGTCTCGTCACCCCCCAGGTCCCTTCGGTCGACTTGAGGAGAACCTTGCTGCAGTCGTCGCACGCAGATGAACTTTGCATCCTTCTGCAGTCCCCCCAGTCGGCCATCCTCGAAGACTAGGGGGCCAGTTGCACGCCAGGGGCTGGGGTGGCAGGTTCGGGGGCCCCCAAGGTCCTTACTCGAGAGGGCCGCGCCTCCACCGTTGCATCCCAGGGCGGGGCTGTCGCCCGGATCTTCTAGTCCAGCGTCCGAGACGGCCAGCTCGCAATGGAGAGCGCAGATGGCACACTCGGCGTCGGCCAGGATTTCGATGTTCGCCGCGGGCACGACCAGCTCCAGGACTAACATCCGCGCCGCCCGCTTGAAGTCGCGCTTCTCCAAGTCATTCCAGGTCTGCGGGCAGTGGGCGTCTTTTGCTGCGCCATGGCGGCGAGCCACGGCAACCAGCCTGGAGACATGGAGGAGCGCGCCCTCGATCCGCCCGCGCAGCACGCCCAGGTCGCCCAGGGAGAGCCCCCACGTCTCGGCGAACTTCTGACGGAAATCCAGGTGGGCACCCTGCCAGGAAACGCAAATGCCTAGCACCGCTTCGATGACATCCCCTGTGCCCTCGCCGCGGGGAAGCGGCCACGGGAACACCACGGGCTCCCTGATCATGAGCATCATGACTACAAGAAGGGACCGGGCTTTGGCGGAGTCCACGGGCAGCCTGTCCGCATCTATCACGGCGCGTCTGAAGAGCTGGCCTGACGGGGCCCCCGCAGGAGGTGCGCCAACGCGCCCATGCCAGGGTGCCGGCGACGCCTGCAGCACTCGCGAGTCTCCTTGCTCCAAGCTTTCGGAACCTGCCGGAGCATGTTCTTGGGCGCGCACGGTCGGTTTGCCCTGGGTCGGTAGATGCGCCCGCGGGCATGGGGCGGGGGCGACAGGGACTCGCTTGGGAGGGCCAGGTCTCGGTCCGACCAGGGGGCGCCGAGTCCCACAACCTCGACAAGGCACGCACAGAGCACGTTGCAGACCAGGCTGCTGGCATCGAGGCCAAGGGACATGTCGCAGAGGAAGCCAAGGTGCGACCAGGCCCTGCGATCGAATCTCCCCGTTCCCATCGGCGCGTCGGCGAAGGGGAACTCGCGGGGGCGCAGCCCCGAGACCAGGTAGAGCACGTCAGAAGGCGGGGGTGGCCAGGAGAGTGTCGAGGCCATTGGCGACGCAAGTGCTCCGCGCGCCCCAGTTAAAGCCAGGGTCGAGCGGGGTCTCGAATCCATCGGCAAACCTGTTGGCCAGGGCGTCACGGGCCTTCTTGATGACGTTGTCAAACTGTGTCTTGGATTCGTCCCCGCCTGTGTGGCCTCCCCAAGAGACTGGTGCAATGACCCAGGTAGCCACATCCGCGACGGGGTCGACGCTGGGGTCGACGGTCAGGCCGGCGCGCGAGCCAGCCCACCGCGGATCTTCAAACCGAACCCAGAGACCAGCCAAGCGCCCACACTCGGATAGCACCCCCAGCCTCGACCGCGCGGAGGAGGCGAACATACGACGAAGCGCGCGGCCCTTGCAATAGCGACATTGACCCTGTTAGCGTTGTCCATGAATCCCTAGTCGTGATTTCAATCCGACCTCGTTGTCAGGAAGATCACGATGTCTGCCTCTCCTCCCTGGCTAGAGTCTATTGTGGAGAGCACCAGGTTGCCGAACATGAGGCGCTCGGCCGCAACCTGCTGCAGGCCAGGGAAGTTGGAGCTGATGCCGGCGAGCGTGGAGTCATCCTGGTCGAAATCCTTATTCCAGCCCGAGCGGTCCACGAATCTCTCTCCATCCGCTCCGCCCTTCTGCCCTGCCAGGTTGATCGCGGGGGCTGGGGATCGGCCTCTGCCCCTGCCAGCCTTGCTATCTCCTCTGTCGTCGCCGCCGCCCTCGGCCTTTCCCGCGCCGCCCCTGGCCTTGCCTTTGCCACCCTTGGACTGCTGGAGCACGCCAACGACGTTGCCGGGGCTCTGCGGCCACCCGTCCTCCAGGATGGCCGTTTGCAGCCGGTACCCCATCACGAGGCGGACCATGACTCCACCTTCCATCGCGGGCGCGAGAGCTCTGACTGCGCCCACTGCTTGCGCGGCCTCCAGGAAATTGGCGCACCCAGCGTGGATGCTGGAAGTGACCTTGAGCGACGGGTCGTTTACCAAGAGCCACATGTGCCTCTCGCCTTCTTCCGCCCCAGCTGGGCGCAGGGGGCCCAGGGCCCACCGGAGGTCACCCTTATCCGAGTGGTTGAAGCGTGCCAGCTCGCCTAGCCCGTCCTCGCCCCACGCCAGGAAGCGTCGCCAGGGGAGGCCATCGACCAACGGTCGGTCTGTCAGGGGGGAAGCCAGGCCGCTGCGCATAGCGTTGTTGTAGAAGGCCCAGTTCAGCCATGCCGGAAGCTGCGGGCGCATCCGATAGCAGACCGTGCGTTGGACGACTGCTGCGTCCTGTCCCCGCAAGGCGTGGCGCAGCCTGTCGAAGATGGATATGCAGAGGCCCAGGTCCGCGACGAGCTTGGAGATCACTGTAGGCGGTAGCTGCTCGGGGTCGCCAACCAGGACGAGGTGACCGCCACTCCTGATGACACTGACCAGGGACATCGTAGCGTGGAACTCTGTAGTTTGGCCAGCCTCGTCGACGATGAGCAAGGCAATATTTGCCGCACTGCTTTGACCCAGGGCCTCGGCTGCCTCGCGCGTGGCCACGATGGCCTTGGCGCCCTTCAGCAGGCCAAATCAAAAAAAGGAAAGTCCGAGGAGGCTGCTCCATCCTGGTAGGGAAACGAGCCCGTGGCCTTGTTGTAGTGCCCGCCAGGGGTCAGGTCCACTAGGGAAGGGGCGACTCGATTCTCCCTCGCCAGGCGAACAATGCGGCATGAAAAGAATGCGCCCTGATCCAAGTGGCCCTGTTGGTGGACGGCAACCAGCGCGTGGACGGGCTGGTCGGCTGCAGTGTTGGAGCCCGCCGCGAGTGCCACTGTCTGGCCCCGCATCAGTGTGCCCGCCCAGGTGACAAGCGCACACACCGAGAACCTGGTCTTTCCGGTGCAACGAGGGCCACGCACGATGGTCACATGATGCTGCACGGTAGCACGCAGGGCCCAGATGGCGCTGTCGTTCAGGCCATGTCTGCGGGCGCCTCTATCCAGGGTGTCCTGGGAGGGGGTGCACCTGGCCCGCTGGGAGACCTGTCCGGTAGCGTTCTGCACCTCGTCGTCGGCGAAGCAGGGTATGTTGAGGGTCTGAAGTGGCTGCGCCGAGGCGCCCGGCAACTGCAGAGCAGCGAGGTCGGCGCCAGGGACTGGGAGCTCCAGGGTCGCGGCTGCTCTTGCCCGTAGGTAGAACCCAAGCCTGCGAATATGCGCCGCGTCGTTTGCCAGGGCTTTGTCCTCCTTGGGGGCGGTGCGAAAGGTGAACAGGAAGGTGCCGATTGGCAGGGGGAGGCCGAACATTTCATCAGGGTCCTGGTTGAGCCTGAGGACACACGCCAATACTGGACCTCCGATGGGGGTTCTGTCAACCCTGCACCAGGGAGCGCCTGGCTCTTCTGGGGTGGGGGCACGGGAGGCGTCGGCATGGAAGTGGCCTTGCTTCCCTCGATTGCATGTCACGGCGCAGCGGTTGCCAGGAAACCTCGTGCCCTGTGCCAGCCCCAGTCTGTCGCATTCCTGAGGTGCCAGGTTATCTCCAAGGTCGGGTGGCCACCAAAGAGTGACTTCTGCAATCTGGTCCACACTTGGGCCTTGCAGGGAGATCAGCACCGACTTGGAGTCCCGGCCTCCGTCCTGGCCCTTCGAGTTAAATATTGTACCTGGCTGGCCACTCGAGGAGCATGAACTCCTTGCCTTCGGATGGCACGAGGGAGCCACGGAGCTGATACCGGTCAAGGTCGGGGACATTGCACTGCGAGGTGGAACGCCTGACACTGACCTCCAGGGCACAGCTGCCCTTCCTGGATAGCTCTGTCCTTGCCTTGACAGAACCGTCGTCTACTGTCTCCAGCGTGGCGCGCCCCTCTATCCAGGCGATCCTCTTCAGTAGCTGGCCCCGCTCTCGGAGCATGCGCGGCCATTGCGACTGCAGAGCATCTGCATCCGGGATCTCACCGAGCTGAGTGCCAGGGTGCACGCGCGCCTGCCTAGTCTCGCTGTGCAGTGAGCATACGCTTCGGACTTCCACGGCTGCGGCCAGGGCGGCCGACTCCAGGACGGCTCTGCTGTCTGGATCTGGGGCAGCTACCTCGTCGTCTGAGTCTGTCTGCCTAACAACTCTGACTGCGGCAACTGGCTGGGTTCCTGCCACTGGGGGGCGTTGCGAGCTGCCGCTGGATGCTGCGCCTCCTCCGGAGGACGACGGCCCGGGGACTTCCACGGGATAGCCGGGGTGCGGGGGCGGCAGGCCCAGCGGCGAGCTGGATTCGGCCAGGGCACTCGCCTGCTCTTCATCTTGGTCTGGCTGAGCTCGCCAGGCCTCGGCTTGCCGCAGTCCCATGTTGGCAGACCATATATAGTTCGGGTCGAACTCTGTCCCGCCAGGGCTGACGTAGTCGACGGGGTCGTCGGGCTTCACGGGCGCCCAACCCTCCCACTTGCGCCTGCACAACGAGAACACTTGGACAGGAAAGCTGCGCTCCAAAACTATGCGAAAGGAAACTTCTGCCACACCAGTGCCTTGACAAGGGAGAGGTGAAAGAGGCGAGACGGAGGGCAGAAATCACTGCAGCTGTCGCCTGGACTCGGCTCTGGATCGGTTCTTGACTCGGGGGTCGTCCTTGCGATCTCTTAGGGGATCATCTTCGGATCTGAGCCTAAGCATACCCGACTTGAGCAGAGCAAGTTGGGCGGCGTTCGTCTTGGCCAGATCGGCCTTGGTGAGGCAGTCAACGGGCATATGGGGGCGTGGGACCATCTGATCGCGCTCCCTATCCGATCCATGGTCTCTCTAACGACGGCTAGATCTATGGCGGCCCTCCTATCCGACTTGGTCCCCGACGTGAGTTTCGAGAGAGTGTCATAGATCCCCTTCGCGTCTACGACGCTGACGTTGCCGGTCACCGGCTCTCCAAGCACGGTGCAGTCCTCCTTGAGAAGACTTACGAACGGGCCAAGTTTCTCTCGCCACCGCTCGTGGACGACATTGCCGCGAGCGACGCCGAGCAGTAAAATCTGCAGCCACTCCGCCTCACCTAAAGCACTGGAGAGAGAGAGAGAGAGAGAGAGAGAGAGAGAGAGAGAGAGAGAGAGAGAGAGAGAGAGAGACAACGTCTCCCCCGCCAGAGTGGACGCCACCTGCCTACGCAGTTTTCCCAATCGCCATGCTATCGGGGCCACCCGGGCCCGGGACCCGTGAGCTAAAGAATTATCGGCAATATAAATCTGCCAGGTCTCTTGACGATGCTTGGGGGCCCCTTTCTTGTCCTCGGCCCGTACACCTCCGCAGTCGCTGGCCGTGGCCAGCACAAAACCGTCTGGCCGAAACCTCCAGACTATTATGGGAAGAGATGCGGTGGATCTTAAGTGGCCCACCATTTTGTTAGCGTCCAGCAGGTCCTTGACCGAAAGGCCGTCGACCTTCGTGGCAAGAATCGAGGCCGTGCCCGCGGCCTCGGCGCGGGTCTCCCTGCCCACCCACTGCAGCTTATACACGAGCGACTGGAAGGCGGCCACCTCGCCGCCGACAAGAGGGGCCTCGTGATTCCCCCTCCGACCTCGGGCTAGGGGGATCTTCTGAAGCTGTTCCAGAATGTATTTTTCCTGGTGCACCAGGACCCTGTCTCCGTCCAAACGCAGCCTCCTGCCTATGTACTCCACACCGGCGGCATCGAGCTTCTTCATTTTTCCAAACGTAAACCTCGCTTGGAGAGGCTTCACATAGTTATCTCCGCACCCTTCCCTGAACGCGATGGCCCAATCGCCCACCTCAACGAGGACCTGGGCCTGGAGGGCCTGCCTGGCCCGTTTCACGAACCAGCACGGTTCGAGACGAGTCCGCTCAAAACCTCGAGACTTAAGAAAGTTCGCGGCGGTCTTGTGAAACTCGAGGGGGGCGTCGTCGAGACCGTAAACCGGGGCGATCAGCTCAATGAGGGGCCCCGAAGGAACAGGAACCCCCTCGCAGGGCTCGACACAGCGAGTGGTTCTGACTGGCAAAACGCGTTCTTAATATCTCCTATGTAGATGAACATCTTGTACATGAGGGAAACCACCAAGAACAGCAACAAAGCCTCCATGCACGGAGTGGGGGCATAAACCTGAAGTTCGCTCGCATCCTCGTCTTGGTGACCCCTCACGCACCACCTAGATTTAGCCTTGGGAGGGGCGTGCGTCCCCTCTTGGGGTTGCCATCTCCCGACCATCCTATCGGAGACAATCCTAGCGGGAAAAAGACGTCTCAATTATTTGACTTGCTCGGGGGATGAACGATCACGGCACGAGTGCCATCCGCGATGGCTTTCCATTCGCTCTCATCCGACTTATCGAACTGCTTCTTTTCTTCACCCTCCAGGTCTTTGCACCTGACCTCGGCCCCCCGGTTCACAAGCAAAGAGAGGTCACAGCTTCCCCCTGGCCCCGGGATGATTTCGACGTCGGCACTTCCGTTGGAGTAACTAAACCAGTTCCCGCTCCATCCCTCATTCCAGACCTCTTCGTCAAGCTGACTACGGAAAAAGTCCTGATCCACTTCCTCGTCGCAAAAAGCAGCCCAAAGTGCATCCGCCCGGGATCCCGGCCTCTCTGGAGACCTGGAGGGCGGTCCTCGGCGGGGCGTCTTTCCAGCTCTTGGACCTGCTGATGGACTCTGCCTGGGGTAGCACCGCCAAATCTTTCTCTAAGAGTGCGGGATCTCTGAATCCTAGAGCCTAGGTCCAGCAGCTCTCGCCGAGCGCTATCTTGCATCAGGCGATTGAGCCGACCAGGGTCTATTGGCTCCGCGCTGCGATGTCGACTGGCCGCGTCAGAAGCATCGAGCTTGGGAGCACTAACAGGCGGAGCAGAGGAAGAGGAGGGAGAGGCGGCAAAGGGAGGGTTGGCCGACGCTCCAGAGCTACCCCCGTCCCCTCTGTCTCTTTTCTCCCCTTGGGGCAGTGGTTGCCTACGCCTACTGGTCTTGCCTGGACCGCCATCCCTGTCAGTAACGCTTCTGGCGACGGGCAAAACAGACCGGCTCTCTGGCACACTGGAGCCCCTTGAAACGACAGTGGTGGATCCTCCTCCGATGGACACCTGTCGGGACTGGCTGACGTCGGAGACTTCCGCCGCTTCCTCCCCGGGAGCTCTGGTGGCTTCTGAAGCCACATCAAGCCGTTCCTCCTCTGGGATCGGTCGAAGAGCGCCTCCGCCAGCTTCCGCGGCCGGATGCCCCCCCATGCTTTCCCCCGGACCCCTCGACAGTCCTGGCGGAGGAGGTGGAGGCTCTCCAAGCGCTTCCTCGGGTGCAGCACCTGGGTCCTGCTCGACAGGTGGGGCTTCAACCGGCCCGGCTTCGGCGACCTGAGCATTGGGCCCCCAGGCCTCTGGCGGAAGGGGGACCTTCTGCGGCGACGTTGGTCCCCGCCCGATGATTGCTCGTTTGAGCTTCCCTAGGCAGCATCTGAACTGAAACATCTGAAAGAACCTCGGCACCCCGGGGCTCCTCTGTCGTGGCGTGCTTAACTTGTTCCGTGGAACACTTCCACAATCTAGACCGCATCGCCACCCACACGGAGGTGCCGTTGCGAAGAACGACCAGCCCAGGACCGACCCACCTATCTTTCTGCAGCGCAAAAGTTTTCTGGCCCCCTCTGGGGGCCCTCCTCCAAACGTAAACCCACTGCCCGGGACTGAAATGCTTCTCTCGGTGCACCGAGGAGCGGACAGCGTCCGCGAGGCGCCGCCGACTGGAGCTCTCGAAGAGCTCTCTCCTGGCCAGGCGGCGGATGGCGCCCCGACGGGCGCGCTCTGCCGCTGCCGCGTCGCTGCCCCAGGATCCTGGAGAGAGATCTTCGGCCCCCACGAGTTGGAGGGGATCGCCCCCTGTGAGGTCGTTCGGGATCCTGGGGTTGATCCCGAAGACGAGTTGATATGGCGTGAACCTCCCCTATGAAGATACCGATTCTTGGCCGAGACGACTTCGCGAACGAGAGTTTCGAGCTCGGCGGGCGTGGCGACGAGAACCCCCTCGGAAGCCTTCACGAGAATGTCTTTCAACCAGCCCCCAAGTCTCTCGGCTCTACCGTTTTGCCACGGACTCTCGGAGTCCGTGGCGTGTTGGAAAACTCCGAGGCGTTCTATTCCCCGCTCGAATTCCCCTTTGAACTCCGATCCTCCATCCGTGATAGCGAAGAGGGGAACCCCGAAGGGTCGAATCCAACACCTCATGAGAGCCCTCCAGGCCCCTGGCGCCGTGCCATCATACATCTCAACGGTCTGAAAGTTAGCGCCGTGACATATCACGTTGAGAAAGGCCAGCTGCTGGTCCTGAAAGGTGACAGAAAAGGTGTCCATAGCCACTATCTTATTGAACTCGAAAGTCCTGGGAACGGCAGCTGGTCGCGTGCTGTCGGGACGAGCGTGTGCGGCACAATCTCCGCACTGGTATTCATCACGAACAAACTGCAGGACCTCTGGCTTGGGCTGGGCAGCTCTCAGGATTTTCACGGAAATCTCCTTATGGGGGTGACCCAGATTGACGTGGACCTTGTGGTAAATTCTTCGAACCTTTGGGGTAATCTCGAGCCTAGAGGGAACCTGATTGTCTTCCTCGGCTTCCTCGGAACCAGGCTCCTCCCCGTTTTGGCCTTCCTCAGGCTCCGCCGGAAAGCTCACGGCCGCGTAGAGCTGTCCATATTCCGGCTGCCTGGCACGGGCGACCTGCTCTGGTGTCGGGGGAGGGTAGACCTCCTCGATGCTGGAGCGGATGGCCTCGGCCAGAGCCTTGCAGAATTTGGGAGGGTAAACTCGGGCCGCACTGGTCATGGCTCCTCCTATCAATTGAGCGTGAGGATGATCGCCCCCGCACTGGGCATCCTCGAAGCGCCGGAGAAAAACCTCGCAATTCGACATCAGTCTAATGGGTTTCTTCGAGAGGTCCCCCCCCCCTTGGCGATCGAAAGCCCGAATCGACACACGTCGATATCCGTGACACGCACCTCCGGGAGCTCCGAAATGAACCGAACCACATTCGTACACCAGGAGCTGGCCGTGACAGGATGCTCAAAAACGAACTTCCTGTGGTTTCGATGCTGTTCTAGAGCCACTTCCATGGCGAAGCCGAGAAGGACCAAAGCTTCGGCGTGCTTTCGTCGCTGATGCTCTGAGACTTCTTGGTGGAGCTGGCCATTTGGGACTATGGAGAACTGGTCACAGGGAGGCTCAAGAGCCACCAGCCACGGTTTTTCCTCCCGGAGGCGGGTTCTAAATTTGCGCCTGTGATCCTCTTTTCTGAAGGCCCATCCCCCCTCCTGATCGAAGCTGCCGACACCCCTGATGCCAGCATGCCCCGCGTGCCTGGCGATTCTTGGAGGTGAGAACACCTCTGCAAAAGCTCGCCTCCTCAGCTGAGCCCTGAAACTCTTGATCGTATTGGGGATCCCCGAATCGACATATATACTTTTTCTCTCCCGTTTGTTAAGGAGAACCTCCCTGTCGTCGGAATTGATGTCGCCGAAGATGGTGTCGTCGAGCTCCCAGCATCTGAAACGGATCTTATCCTGACTTCCCCCCAATTCGGTGACTTCGAAGAGCGAACATAGCTTCGTGAAGGACTCCCGGGACCCCGCTTCCATGGTGCATTCGTTTGGGTGGCTGGGATCCCCTATCCTGGTACTGGTACTAGGTGTCTTCGCTGCCCTACTCACTTCCACTTGGCGTCGCTGCTGTCGTAGCGGTAGTCCTGCCACCCCGTCGGAGTCCAGCCCTCCTGGGCCAGCCTGCGCTTCTCCACGTCCTTCTGGTGCTCCTGGGCCTCCCAGGCGCGCTCGTCCTCGGAGCGCTGCCAAGCCGCGTCTGAAGCTTTCTGTGGGCGACCAGGACGCTCCTGTGGCTGCGGAGTCTCCTGCTGCCAGGCGGTCGCCGTGGGATGCCCCGCCGGCGTGGCTGGCGCCGGCTCCTGCGATGGCTGAACAGAAGGAAACGTCGCTATGCTGCTGATGGTGGACGGAGACACCAGCTGACCCTCCTTGTCGCGGATACCCCTCGGGTTGGCGGTGTCCTTCTTCAGCAGGCTCCTCTGCGACGCCGCACACCCCTTTGGCGGCGGCCACGGAACCGACGGGCCCGCTGCGGCCGCTGCCTGCGAGGGAGGCAGGCCGTACGACGGGCAGGCGGGGGTCACGGGCGCCGCCCCGACGATCCCCCACTCGTGGAGGCCCGCGACCTGGTGGGCCACGCCGATCCCGATCGTCTGCCTGACCTGCGTGGGCGGCGTGGCAATCGACATCTGCGGCACGCCGGGAGGAACTCCTGCTGGCTGATGTAGACCTGGAGGCCCCTGGCGACCGACTTCGTCCGTCTGGCCCGTCACCACTGCTGCCCCGCCGTGTCCCGGCCCTCGCGCCGGAGCGCTCGCCAATGGGACTGGCTGCGGGCTGAGCTGGTGCGCCGAGGTGGGCTGCGGCGGCACCTGCTGCGGGGGAAATCGGGCCGCTGCTTCAGCGGCGCCCCTGGCTACGAGTTCGACTGGAGCTGCGACTGCATCGTGGCCAAAGCGTTCATCTGCCCCGAGCTGGTGCTCTGCAGGCCCGCAATCACGCGGTCCTGTGCCTCCTGCTTGGCCACGAGGTCCTTGAGGATCTGGAGCGTCTCCTCGGAGTTGACGGCATCGTCCGAGCTCGCCGCCCCTTCGATCATGGGACGCTTGGCAGGGGCCTGACTCGAGCCCTTGCGCCTCTGAGCCCTCACCTGGCGAGCCTGCTCCTCTACATCCTCCATCACGGCGTCCAGCTGCTCCTCCTCGTGACCTCGGTAGACCTCCTCTGCTGCCCGACGGTCGCGAGCAGCTGGCCAGGGCGGGAGAGCGCCGGCCGGCGTGACTCCACCCTGAAACGACCCGGGCGGCGGGGCCGGCGCGTTGACCAGGGCCTGCCAGTCCTACGAGGAGGCCCCGTACTGGGCGAAACCCTTGCCGCACAAGGTGCACGCGGCCGTCGCGCGCTTGCAGACGCACGAAACGTCGACCTTCGGCTTGCCCTTCTCGGGCTTGACCTCGCGGTAGGCGACCCGCATAGTGCATGGTGAACAGACCCACCACTGTCCATGTCCAATGCACCCGTACTCGACGCCGGTGGGCAAGTGTCGACACGTGTAGAACGCGTCCGGGATCACCCGCAAGCGCCTGATCAGGTTCGTGGGCCAGAAACTTCTGTCGAGCATCATGCGCCCGAACTCGTCGGCGAGCTTGTTGAGCCAGAACACGATGCTGCCGACGATGGCCGCCCACCCCTTCTCCTTGCGGTTCAGGTTGGACGGGATCTGCGCCCCGGTGACCGCGTACGTCCACGTGGAGCTCGGGTCCATCAGGTGGTCGACCAAAGTCAGTGGCCGCTGAGTTCGACGCTGGGCCTCGTTCTGCTGCTTCTTCTTCCTCTCCGACGGCTGGCCGGCATTGACGCTGCCGACTGAAGGAGCACTGGGCATCTCTGAAACGCGGCAGGCTTGGTGGCTGTAGCCCTTGCCGCGAGCGAAATTCGCTCCTCTCTGAAGCTCGAAAGCTCGAGCCGAACCGCTGTAGCAAGAGACTCACTGTAATGAATGTCACCGCCCACATGTGGATGAGATTCTTCCGGAGGAGGGTCCCGCTCACCATCGCTCCGAAGGCGTCGTCGCGATATCTCCCCTGGCGTCTTCTCGTCCCCGAATGTCTGGATCCCTTAGCTAACGATCCAGGCTGGCTAAGCCCCATCGCGACGCCGTCTCCCGAACGACTCCCTGGGTCTATGTCGGGCTCGCTGGCCCTTGTCGGCGCGTCGGGACCGCCGTGGGACCTTCTGGTCCCCAGACAGACCCCCAGACCGAGCCCCAACCTTTCCCCGAGACCGTCGTAGCTGGGTAATTCGGCCCCCTGAGAGGAGGAAAAGTAGAAGAGGTGAGAGGGGGGATCGACGATGGTCGAGGCCTGTATGCCCCAACAATGCTGCCACACTGAAAATCGCTCTCCTTGAGTCCTGGATGCTGCTGAAACAGGGAGGCTGGACACCTGAAGCTCCGGGGGGATTGGAACTCGTCGATTCGAATTGTCCTGTGGCCGCTGGGCATCCTCCTCATCGGAGTCCCCACGCCCAAGCGCCTTAAACTCATAACATTGCTGTCGAGATTTATCCTGGAACCTAGCATCTCCTGAAGGCCTACTGGATGCAAAGGGGGCACGTCTTCCTGCAAAACGTCTAGCTCTACTATACCTTCTTTGACCTGGATTCCGATCGGGACCAGGGCCGCGTGCAAGACCCTAGTGCCACCTCCTACTCCTCTGGCATTCCTGTTCCTAGGCTCTACCAAAGGAATCTTCAGGCCCAGCTTTTTCAGCCTCTGGGAGTGCCGCTCGAGTGCCTGGGCCCCAATCAGGCCCTGGCCGGCGGCGGTGTCCACCACTGCCTCACCGGCCTCCACCGTGAGCAACACCATCGCCTGCGCGGCCTGGTCCCTCTCGATCTGCTCCGTCTCCGACACAACAGGATCCAGTACGTTCGCGAAGACGAAGCCCGTGACGTTCGCGATCCCTCCTGCGGTTGCACTGGCACTGAGACTCTGGCCATTCCGCTTGGGACACTCACGCGCCCAGTGGCCCTTCTCGTTGCACTTCCTGCACCTGGTCTTCTTGATGAGCTCTGAGAGCGGAAGCCTGGTCTTTCTCTGACGAAAAGTGCCATCTGCTCCTCTATGACCTCTATTCTCTCGCGAGGTCGACACTTTGACCGTCTCCTTCGTCCTGTCGAAGAACCTGCGATCGACCTTCATCTTTCGCTTGAGCTCCCTGTTATGCTTCCACGTTTTCCGTCTGTCCTCCTGCATACTGGCGAATACCGCCGGAAGCTCGTCGTCGTATAAATTCAGGTTCTCGATGGCCAGGTATATCTCGGTCTCTCCCTCGGTGTTGAGGGACGAGACGTCGTCGTAGTCCACAATCGAGTCGTCCTCGTCGTCCTCCACGGAGTAGCTGGGCTCATTGTTCGTCCATTGTGATGTCCACGACGACGCGGCTCCTCGATCTGTATGATATGTACGTGCCCTCTGGTGGGCAAGATGCTCCTTTCTCGTCACGCCCATCTCTCGGATGGCCTTGAGAGCGTCGGGATACGAGTCCTTCGTGGCCATGAGAACCTTCATCAACTGTTGGCCGCGCTCGTCGAGTCCTACGCCCTCCTCCAAGAACATGAACTTCCAGTCTTCTGGCACGGGCAAGCCCAATGTGCCGACTCGGTCGAAGGCCAGGTCTATTCTCGCGTCGTGCTCTGTCAGACCCTCGCCCTGCCGTCTCTGGAAGGAGAAGAGGCACTCCCTCGCGGCCTTGCGCTTCTCATCTCCGGCGCGCTCGCCGCTCAGGAGGTCCAGACGGTCGATCACCTTCTGAGCGCCTTCCCACGACATGAGAACCTCGTCTGGAATGTCCTCTAGCTTCCTCTGGAGGTCCATGGGCAGCGCCTTCAGGATACGATCGGCGTGCTTGGTCTCACCGACGTCTGTGCTCTGGCGCCACCTCATGATCTTCCGCCGCCAGAGCTTGTACTCTGGCCATCCGGCCCATGGCTCAGGGTCCGCGAAGTCGCGACCCCTTTCTTTCCAGTTCCAGCCGCCGTCCTTAGAGTCGTCCCACTTCCAGTTGCCGTCGTTCTGGGCTTCACTCCAATTCCAGCGGCCCTGCCACCAGCGATCTTGGTCGGCTCGCTCGGGGGCCCTGCTGGACGCTGAGCCGGCTGCGGCTCTGTCCCTGGCCCACGGGTCCGTACCATCTCGCTGCCATTCATCCTCTTGGTGCGCTTTGCCCTCTACTCGCCGTTCGTCCGCCTCTGGCTCTGGACTAGGCTGTTGAGCTTGGCTACGCACATAGGTGAGGATCTGCTTCAGCTGCGCTTCCGAGAGCGGGCTTGAGATGCGGCGCTGCTCAGCAGTCCGTTCAGGCTGTCGTGCGCTCTCAAGCAGGCCTCGTAGTTGCTCTTCTGAGAGCCTGATGCGTCCGTCCTCGTCTGCCCATTGTCTCGCCGCCCCAATAGCTGTTGCCACCGGCCCTTGGCCACTATGTTCGGATCCTCGAGGTTGGTTATCAGCACCCCCCTCGTCCGCTGGCATCGGTCCGCAGAAAGTCGAATGAGCGCCGGTCGTGCCGACGCTCCGCTACCACTGTCTCCCCACGATGTCAGCTCAGGATGAGATGCTGCCTCTTTCTCGAGCCCGTCCGAACAATGTCCCAAGGCCACCAGCAGCTGCCAGCCAGGATATCGGAGGGAGGGTAGGATGGATTGGAAAGTGACTGGGATTGACAAAGAGGGGGCTGTGAGGGACGCACGGCTTGAGCCAAGATGGGCACGGACATCGCACCCCTCTCTGCATGCTCAAGCACATAGGCAAACGTTGGAGGACACAACTGCAAATCAATGAGCTGGAGGCGCTCATTCCCACACGCCGAGAAGGTGCTCGATGCAATCGCAGGGTTGCTGACATAACTCGCAATTGTGGCGCCACCTCCCGTCAAAGTAAGCCCAACGGAGCCAGGGACAGCATCTGGCCAGGAAGACCTTTACGCCCTCACGCTCGGGGGGGCCCTGCTCGGAGCAGGGTAGGCACAAATTCGCTGAGCACCCCGCTCGCCCGTAGCTGGGTTGCGTGTGCAACCGCAGCGTTGGGCGCGCGCCGAAGCCTGCGCCGCGCCGAGAGGGCGCGGGCGCCACGAGGCCTCGGTGCTGGTCGCAGCACGACCCAGCAACGGGCGAGAAACGGGGCGGGCACGGGCGGGTCAAATCCCGAGCGCGGGGCGCGCGCCCCAGGCACACACAAACCTGTGGTACCTGCGCGCGGCCGCGGCGGGCAGCGACCGCGCGCGGGGGCGCGCGGGCCTGCCCACATCGCCTGCGGCGCGCCGCGGCGCGCGCGAGCCAAGCGGCGGCGCGGCGACTGCTCGCGCCTGCGTCCGCCGCGCGCGCCCGGGGCCAGCGAATGTGCGCGATGGAACCAGGGGCCGAACTCGTTCCATACACGCAAATTCGCTGAGCACCCCGCTCACCCGTAGCTGGGTTGCGTCTGCAACCACAGCGTTGGGCGCGCGCCGAAGCCTGCGCCGCGCCGAGAGGGCGCGGGCGCCGCGAGGCCTCGGCGCTGGTCGCAGCACGACCCAATGCAACGATGCGACCAGCGCCGTGCGCCGCTCACCCGTTGCGCACGCGGAGCGCGGCGCTCGGGCGCGCGCCGGGATGTTGCAGCCACACTAGGTGTCTGAGCTGCTGTCAGAGCTGTCCGAGCAGTCGGACGCGGCGTTGCGCGCGGCCGCTACCCTCTCACTTTCGACCCGGACGCGGTCGATGTAAGCCAGGTAGGCGTTCGACGCCCAGCCTCCACGTTCCTTCGTTACTGCGGTCGGTGCACCCGCGCGATCGATGTCATCGGCGTGCCCCCTTGCGCGCGCGAGAGGGGCGGAGGGATGTGCGCGCCGAGCCGCGCGGGCGGTCGCGGGTCGCGACCTTCGTATGTCGTGGGTGCCGAATAGGTTGGCACTGTCCACGCCTATCCTGGACAATAGGGACCGAAGGATACGACGGGCATCCGACCCTGAGAACTGCGCGAATGGCTGAGCGCCTACTGCTGTGCCGCGCAGCATCGGAGGCAGCGCGCGCACGGCGCGCGTCGCGGCGTGCGCGCGGCACCAACACCTCCGGCGGAGTATCGACGCGCACGGCTTGTTCTTCCGCCTTGGCAACCAGAGGAGTGCCTCGTCTGCCGACATGGCCAACTCCGCCTAGCGCGTTCGGCGCGCGCGCGGGTGCCCCAGCGCGCGCGCTTCCAGACGGCGCGGCCCGCCGTGCGGCCGCGCGACAGAGTGTTGCCGCACCACCGGATGGGTAAACACTCGGATGGTAGGCGAAGCAGGAATATGTACGCAATTAGAAACATGGTGGATACCACCTGCGCGACCGCTGGGTTGACTGGCGAATGCCGCGCGGCGGCCCCGCCTTCTCTTCTTCGCTGCGACCAAGTAGGCCAAGTAATTGCGCAATCATAGCGTCACGAACGAAGCGCGGTTCGCGTGGCGTGTGTCCGCCGCGCCGCACAATGGCTGCCTTGGCCTTCCTGGGCGCGCGACGCGCGGCCTCGCGCGCGCGGTGGCGCGGGGGGGCGACACCGGAGCAGCCGTCTGTTGCCGAAGGCGCTCGTGTCCAGGCGTAGCACTTCGCACGCTGTCTGCACGTGCCCGCAATAATTCCGGAACGCGCCCGCGCAAGAGAAAGTGCCAGACCAGCACAACAGATCGTCCTGGGCGCACGCCGCAGATTATAAGAGTCTGCGGGCCGCGCAGGAGGGGTTGCGCGGGTTGGTCGCGCCTCGCTGGGCGGCAGCGCGAGATGCCGGTCACGTCCGAGCACGTCTATCGCGAAATTGAGCCAGCACCGCACGCCGCTCTTCAAAGATTGGCGGGTGGATGGTATAGTGCTGACCAGGACCTCCAATCGGGCCCGTTCCGCCCATTCGCGCCGCTCCCCCTGCGAGGGCATGGGGCACGTAAACCACTGCGCGTTGCGACGCGGTCCCCCTGGCACGGGTGGCGAGGGCGGTCCTGGCCGCGCCATCGCCCTTTCGAATGCGCTATCGCTGTCAGGCGCTCTGGAGAACGGCTCCGCGCATCCCCGCTACGCGCGGAAGAGGGTCCCGCGGCGCACAGGCGATCGAGCTCCGACAGGAGGGGCGCTGGCAGGACATGCAGGTCCGCGATGCACCTCAGCTGCGCCCCGACGAGATCCTGGTGGGTCTCGAACCCTTGCTCCGCCAGCACGCTGGCCGCACGCGCGATATCGGAGGCACCCCCTGCGCGCCGGCGGGCGCGCGCGCGCACGCCGCGGGCGCGCCAGCCGAGCAACCTTTTATTCCGCACTGGTGTAAATCGCGGGCGAGGCGAACCGATGCGACACTGCCTGTGCGGCGAAGACGCCGACCCGCGCCCGCGCGCGCCGCTCGCCTAGAAAACGCTTCACGCCTCTTGATATGCCGGTCACCGCGTCGCGCCCAGGGGGCGGCCCCGGGGGCGGTCGGGCCAGCGCGGCCACCCGCACGAGTCGACGGCACTCTTCGCTCGCACCAGCCGGCGGTTTCGCCGCCGCGCCCCTGCAGCTGCATGAGAGAACAGCAGCCATGCCGAACGCATAGAGCCGCGGCCTCGGCCGCCGCCGCATCGCTGAAACGCCCTGGGAAGCTACGGCGAAAGTCGCGGGCGAGCTCCATCTTGCGCAATGCCGGCTGCGTGGCAGCCGGTTCCGCTTGCGCGCGCGCGCCCCGCGGTGCGCGCACGCGGGGCAGTCTTACTAACATGCAGCACTCGCGGGCGGTGGCCCACAGCGGAAGGCCTCCGCGAGTTGTGCACGGACCCTCTTTCCCCCCAGACGCGAGAGCAAATCCCGCTCCTCGCGGCTGGGAAGGTCGGCCAGGTTCCTTGCCGACTCCACGCGCTCTATCCACGCGTGGACCTGCCGCGGTGGCGTGGCCGCGCGCGCGCGTCTGGCGGCGCGCGGTTGCCGCGCTGCCTGGAGCGCCACTACCGCCGACCAGAATTGGTGCACGAGAAAATTGTGGTCGCGTGACTTTGCGGCGCCCTTCCTGAAAGTGCACTCAGCGACGCTGTTGTCTGAGAAGAAGACCACGCGGCGGCCGGCGAGCGCGCGTGCCCAAGTGGACAGAGCCACGCACTGCGCCAGCATCTCGAGCGCCGCGATCTGCTGATCATTGCGGGCGCGTAATCCGCTGCACCAATCGCGCAACGCCCGACGCGCGCGCGCGCCGCGGACCGTCGCGCTGAGACCTGAGAAATTCTTCCGGCGGGGCCATGTCGGCCCACTCGAACGTGTCCTCTGTGAGTAAAATTGCGGCGAGTCGCGCCGGGCTGCCGCGGGCGTCCGCCAGCACGAGCACCGGCGGGCGCGCGTCGCGGCATCGCCAGGGCCGCGCGCGGGCGATGTCCCGTGCCAGTACGTCTCGCCACCAGCGCAGCGCGTCGCTCGCGTGTCCCGCGAGGCGGGGCAGGGAACCGTATGCCTGGTCGAAGAGCGGTCGCACCATCGAGCGCCCGGCGCGCTCGAACACGCGGCAGCATGCCCACGACAGGCGACCCGCCATCTTCGACGCCTCGCCGGCCGTGAGCGCGCCTGACCTCAAGGCGCCGTTGATGACGGCAATCCACTGCTTTACTTTATCGTCGTCGGGCTTGACGTGGAAGCCCGATGCCGACGACCGGACGCGCAGCCCCAGGATCACGATCGACGGGCCCCACGCCATTTTTCGGTCCTGCATGGCGCTGGGCCCGAGGAGAGCGCGCACCAGCCTCGCAAAGCACTTGTCGGCGTGCTCCGCGAGGCCGTTCCTCTCAACCGAGTAGAAGTCGTCAACGTAGCGCAACGCCGGGGGCCGCAGCAGCTTGCGCGCCGCGGCCGCCAGGAAGGCGCCCGCGCGCTCCCATCCGCGCACGCAGGCCAGGCCCCCGGAAGGCAGCGCGATGTGCTGGGCGGCCATGACACGCCCGCGCAGGCGGTAGGTTACCCATGCGACCGCGCAGTGCCTAGGCAGAACCGGCACGCGCCTGAAGGCGGAGCCCACGTCCGCTTTCCAGAATTCGAGCTGAATCGACATCTGCGCGCGCGCACGGGATTGACGCGCCGCTGCAGGCTGGATTGCGCGCGGCGCACCTCCTCGTGAAAGGTACTTGCCAGCGCAGCCAACTGGTCGATCGTGTCGTGGCGCCATTTTTCCTCCACGCTGGTAGCGCCGTTGACCCTCGCGCGAGAATAGTCGTCGACGCATCGCACCTGTGCTGCGGCGCGCGGGCGCGGCCGACGCCAGGCCGCGCGGCGCGCTAGCCTTTGGGGGGCCGTCTGGCTCGTTCCCCTGCACTACTGAGAAGCGAGGTGCCAAAACCTTATCGTGCAGTGCCAAATCGTCGACCGGCACTGGCGATGTCATTCGCCCGAGTGCGGCGTCCGCCACTGCCCCAGCATGCAATTCGGCAGCGTGAGCGTCGTCGCGGAGACTAGCAATGATCGCCGCATTCTGCGCTTCCGCGCGGCCCATGAGGTCGCCGACGGGCTCGCGCTCTTCGCGGGCCACGCGACGCTCGGCGACGCCGGAGGCTGGCAGCGCGCCCTCGAACGGCGCCCCTTCGCGGAATAGGCGCTCAACGTCGTCGGCCCAACCGATCTCGGTCGCGATGGCGCCTAGGGTCGGGCCGTCGACCTCGGAGACTGCGGCTCTGGCCGCCGCGCCCACGCCGTTCAGCCAGGCCCGCTGGGCCCCCGAACGTCTCGACTCGCGGCAGCGCGCCTCTATGGCTGTCATCGCGGCCTCCCTTTCGCTGAAGATCTGCCGCGCGGCGCGTGCGGGGTGGCGCGCGCGAGTTGCGACTGTCGCGCCTGCTGGCAACTGCGCGACTTTGCCCAGTCGACACAGGCGCTGAGATCGTCGCGCAGGGGCGCGGCGTCTTGAAACCACGCCGTGCCCTTCGACGCGGCATTAATGACAAAGTCGAAATTTGCCTTGTCTTCCCCCTGCGACGCTGCGGCGCTGGCGCGCGGAAGGCGCGGGGCATCGCGGCCGCGCTCTCCGCCTCGGCGCTGGACGCCAGCTCTTCAAAACGGGGGAGCCACGAGCCCGCCGCGGCGCTGCTTGCAGCACTCCGCCCGTCAGGCACTGGCGCGCTCCGGTCTTCCGACGGGCACATTGCCCCAGAGGCCGTCACTGGCGCCCGCGCCTGCCGGCCGACGGCCCCCAAGGGTTCGGGGCGCCCACGCGCGACGGAAGCGCGCCGCGCCTGTGATGCAGAGAGAGACCTGCCATCTGGCAAATTCGGCGCGGGCATGCCCGCGCTCTCGCGCTCCGCCAAGCCTGGGCGCGCTTTCCGCGCGCGAGCGCGCGCTGCCGGCCGCGCGACGGTGCTCGCGCCTCAATCTTCGCGCTTGCGCTTCGGCGTGCGCGGCTGCTTTGTGCCCCGCGCTGCGTCGCGCTTGCCTTTGCCCTTCGCGTGGGCCCGCGATTCCCAGGACTTGCCCCAGCTCTTGGGCTCCCAGGACTTGCCCCAGCCCTTGTCGCTCTCGGCATGCTGGGACTTGCCCTTGCCTTCCCCCTTGGACTCCGCATGGGGGGCGCCCTTGCCGCTGCCCTTCTGCTGCCGATCGGAGAGGTTGGGATGCCCGCGAGCCGTGCACTCGCGCTCGGCGCGTATGTACAGGCTCTGCTCTTGCTGCAGCGCGTCGCGGTTGACGTTAAAGGAGCTGGAGCCACTGGCGCGATCGGCCCACTCCCGCCTGGCCAGCTCGTCATAGATGACCGCCAGGGCTGTGGACTTGTGCACCCCGCGCGCCTGCCCGCAACGCGCGCGGGCGGCGGCCGGCCTCGGCCGCGAGACCAGGGAAGGGAGTTCGCCTGCAGTGCGATCTGCATGACGACGTCCTTGTGCGCCATCGCGGCGGCCAGTTCAATCTGGCCCGTGAAGCTCGCGGCCAGGGCCCACCGGTCGAATGCGACCGACCAGGGCATGAGCGACAGCCCTCGCGAGGCGGCGGCTCCGCCCAGAATGCGCGCGCCGAAAGAGCGCGCCTTCTTTGTTCGCGTCCGCGCCGTCCTAACCGCCGCGCTTCTCCACCGCCCAGTGTGCCAGCCACTTCTTCAAATCGCTGTAAATGAACGGTCTCGCGATCCCCTTCGCTTGGGCCGCTTTGACCTGCGCCGCTCCGAAGCGCCGCGTGCGAACGCTGAGCGATACACCGCGCGCGCGTGGGCGCCTGGCTGTCGAGCCAGTCGCACGACGCCGGCGACGGCCAGCAAGCAGACGGCAAATCGCTGAGGCGGACGTCGCCCAGCTTCGCGCCGATGTCGACGCGCGCGAGTGCGTCCACTAGCGCAGCGACAGGGTCATTCGACCCCCGCGCCGCCCCGGCGCCCCGCCTCGGCCCTGGCGGCGTTCTCTTGCCCGCGCTCTCGTCAAATCCCGAGCGCGGGGCGCGCGCCCCAGGCACACACAAACCTGTGGCACCTGCGCGCGGCAACGGCGGGCAGCGGCCGCGCGCGGGGGCGCGCGGGCCTGCCCACATCGCCTCCGGCGCGCCGCGGCGCGCGCGAGCCAAGCGGCGGCGCGGCGACTGCTCGCGCCTGCGTCCGCCGCGTGCGCCTGGGGCCAGCGAATGTGTGCGATGGAACCAGGGGCCGAACTCGTTCCATACACACGAGGGCTAGCGACGCAATGACACTTTGTTGCTGTGGGACATGCCAGGGAGCAGCTAACGGCTGCACGTTCAGCGTAAGAGAGGCGCCCACGGCGTGCAACTTAGCGGGCGGGGGCGTAGGACGGGGGACGAGCGGGGGAGGGAGGGTTGTCCAGGGAGTTGACAGCGCGGAGACAGCTGTCCAGGTCGCAGAGGTCAGTGCCAGGGCAAGGGAAAAGAAGGGGGTAGAGGATTGGGCTGATCGGCTGATCGGCCCAAGCAACGTAGGCATGCACGGCACGGTGGCCGGCGGCGCGGAGGCCGTCCGCCCAGTACACACCCAGTGTGGCTGAGCTATCCGCTGATTTGTTCAGCTGGCGACGAACGGCCTGCCAGGACAGCAGCCGGCCGCTATTGGCGGCTTGCCGTAGGGCGAAATCCATCTGTTGCGCCAGGTGCGGCCGCCTGTAACGGCCGGCTCCCGCGCCATAGCGGATGGCCGCCAGGTTGTCGCCAACCACGCGAAGCGTCAAAACTCTAATCGATTCGCTTGGGCGACCGGCCGAACCGGCCGAACCGAAACGGCCGCGCAAACAGAAGGCCGAACAGAACAGGCCGAACCGAGCCGGTCTGCGACGCGAGCCGAACTGGCCGAGTCGAACTGGGCGCGCATCGAACGGAACTAAAGCGGACCGCAGCTTGCATGAACTAAGGCGGGCCACGGCCGAGCCAGGCCGAGGTGCTCGGCCAAGGCGCTGCCCCCCGAGGCCACGAGAGCTCCTCCTCCTCCTCCTCCTCCTCCTCCTCCTCCTCCTCCTCCTCCTCCTCCTCCTCCTCCTCCTCCTCCTCCTCCTCCTCCTCCTCCTCAGAAAGAGATAAAGAGAAAGAGAGAGAGAGAGAGAGAGAGAGCGGAAGGCCAGAGGGATCGGAGTCCGCCTCCTACTCCTCCCTTCCCCCCCTCCAGAGACCTCCAACGCATCGAAAAGTGCGCGGCGGGAGTCTTCCGTCGTGTGCGGCCTCGTGGAGCCCTCGGTCAGGCCCCGGGACCGTCGGAAGACAGCTCGGGATGCCAAACTGGCCCTGGGGAAGGGGTCGGGACTTCCAGGGGGGGGCCCGCAGGAAAAAAAAAAAAAAACGAGTGTCGGATCCCTGGGTCTGAGGGGTGACGGCAGGAGGAGGAGGAGGAGGAGGAGGAGGTGGAGGAGGAGGAGGAGGAGGAGGACGAGGAGGACGAGGAGGAGGAGGAGGAGGAGGAGGAGGAGGAGGAGGAGGAGGAGGAGGAGGGGCGACGGCAGGGGGCGGCCAGGTCAGGCGCGAAAACAACCAGCTGGGATCGGCGATGCGTCGCCGACGGATCGGCCGAGAGGCCTTCAGCCGCGAAGCCGCACGTCCCTGGGCGGTGTGGACTACGAGGCCCCACGTCGGCGAGCCGTGGGCCAGTGGGGGGTCGACACACTTCCCCCCATGAGCCTGGCACTCTCCCCTGACGCTGCCCCATGACCCTCCCCCTTTCCCCTGGGCCTCGGCGGCGAGCCCAGGGGGGAAGTGAAAAGACGCGGGCCTTCTCGGAGAAGGTTTGGAAGTCCCCCGGCCTTCTGAAAAGTTCTCTAGGCCTTCCCCGAAGGCACAGAAAGCTTCTGGGAAGGCGCGAGGGCTTCTGAGAAGTTCCGCCGCCTTCTGAGAAGGCCTTCTCCTTCAGACTTCCCCCCGCCCTCGCTCGCCGCCGATGAATCTCAATACGAAACATCAGGTCCGCTATGCTCGCACAGCCGAGCCTGCTCCCGACTCCTCCCCGGACCAGAAAAACAGACGGCACCACCCCACCTACGGCCCCACGGAGCTTAGCGTATACCAGGAGATCTGGAGTGGGCTTTTGCGTGGTATGCGCTACGGCGCCCGATGGGCCGTAGCACAGCATGGAGGGCCGCAGGTGGAATCGTGTCGTTTGTGTTTTGGCCGCTGGCCAGGCGAGGGGGGGCCCGGGTCGGGCGACTGGCATCCGGGTCGCTGCGGGGGTCCCACGGCCGGTCTGGCCCGATGTGCTCGAAGAGGTCTCGCCGAGGCAGGCAGCCACGGCAGCCAGGATGGCCCAAAACGCCTCCGAGGCGGCCCAAACAGATGGCCTCACGACGGCCTCAGATGGCCTCAAGACGGCCCAATGTAGAGGGCAGAAACTCCACCCCCATGGGAAGCCCCCCGATAAGCGAAGCCGTTTGGTAAACGCACCCAGGGAAGGAATCGAAGAGGGCAGGGCTGTCTAGCAAACGCCCAGGGCCGTTCAGTGAGCGTCAACTGTCGGGGCCTGGGTGGTCGTCAAGAGGCCCCCAAGGCGGCCCCCACGGACCCCAGGCATTGCCAACAGGGTCATCATAGAGGAGGGGGTCGCCGACTTTTGCTGGGACCCCAGCGGGACCCCAGGGCTCCCAAGCGAGGCCCAAAAGCGTCCGCCCAAGCCTCCTCGATCCTCGAGGGCCCCTGAACCGAGGGAGGAGGAGGAGGAGGAGGAAGGAAGAGGAGGAGGAGGAGGAGGAGGAGGAGGAGGAGGAGGAGGAGGAGGAGGAGGAGGAGGAGGAGGAGGATCCACGAGGTGGTGGTGACCCCCTTGGCGGTGACCCCCCAGGCACTGCCCCCGCCTCCCCGCTCTCCTCATCCTGGGTAGGAGGACGCGCGGCCAGAGCAGGATGGCAGTGGGTCGGCGAGAGAGAAGACGGGGAGCGGCAGATTGTGGGAAGGGGCAGATGGGCGTTCGGGCTTGCACACTTGGAGGGCGAAGGGGGAAAGGGGCGAAAGTACGAGGCGGGGATTTGTCCAGAACCACGGCCTGGGGGATCGATCTTCATGGAACCCGACAGGCGGTGTATATGGTGGCCCGAATACGTCCACATCCACCGCCTGACGAGGTCCCGAAGATCGATTCCCTCACGCGGTGATTCTGGAAAATTCCTGGCTCGGAAGAAGAAGCTCGTGCCGCCCGCCTGGAGATGTGGCGCCGAACGCGGGCAAGGGCGAGCCAGAACGCGACCCGCTGAACACGGACATCGTGGCTCCCGTGCGCGCAAGCGTCCGCGGCGGCGTCGCGGGGCCAGGCTGCACGAGGTCTAGCACAGGAGAACCAGAGCCTGTCCTCGTGCACCCATAAGCGGGCGGGGAGGACCCTGGGCGCGTGAGAGTCTGAGGCAGCAACGATGGACCAGAGAGTGCACCGTCTGACGGAGGCAACGGCGGCTCCGAACGGGTCATGCCGTAAGCCGAGTACGTGGAGCCCAGCTGTGTGGGGCTCTGCGGTGGCAGCGAAGGCCCAAGGCTCAGGAGGTCTGGCAGCGGCGTGGAGGGCCCTGGCCGCGAGTAGCCATAGGCTGGAGTCGTCGGGCCAGGCCTCGCAGGCGAGCGCGGCGGAGATGAGGGGCCGGTGCTCGCAGGATCGGGCGTGGGCGGGGGCGGGCCCGGGCGGCACGGGCCATACGCTGGAGGCGGTGGGCCGGGCCGCGTGGAAGCCCTAGGCGGCGGCGTGGGCCCTGCGTCGAGGGAGTCCGGCGCGGGCGGGGGCGGGCCCGAACGGGACATGCCATAGGCAGGCGTTGCTGGCCCCGTGCGGCTAGGCGTCCGCAGCGGCGGGGAGGGCCCGAGATGGATGGGGTCTGGCGCGGGCGGCGTCGCGCCTGGGCGAGCCGTCCCGGAAGCTGGCGGCGCCGGTCCCGAACGGCTAGGACCGCACGCTGGCGGCGGCGGCCCCGTGAGAGCGGGGTCGAGGGCGGGCGGCGTGGGGCCCGACCGGCTCACTCCGTAGGCGGGAGGCGCCGGCCCAGAACGAGACGGAGCCCGCGGGGGCGGGAGGGGGCCTGTATGCACGTGGTCGGGTGCCGGCGGCGGCGCCCCCGAGCGACACATGCCGTAAGCAGGCGTGGTCGGGCCCGTGCGCGCAGGGCTGCGCGTGGGAGGCGGGGGCCCGGAGTGCATGGGGTCGGGCGCCGGCGTGGCAGGGCCAGGGCGGGCCAAGCCGTAGGCGGGAGTCGGGGAGCCGGGTCACTCGGGTGTTTGCGGTAGCGTCGGAGGCCCAGAGTCGATGAGGTTCAAGGCCAACGAAGGGTTCCCTGGCTGAGCGGTGCCATAAGCTGGCGGGGGGCTCCCTGGGCGAGTGGGGCTGCGAGTCGGCAAAGACGGCCCAGGCTGCGTGAAGTCGGGGACAGGGATCGACGAGGCCAAGTTCGCATTGTCAAACGAGGGCGTCGTGCTACCTCCCCATCTCATTGCCCCCTCTGGGAGGCTCCAAAGACGTGGCTCACACAGCAAGGGGAAGAGGCTGGAAGAGGAGAGGGACACTACATGCGTAACTCCCAACAGATGTGCGATCCACTCCGACTTCTGCGTCTAACTCTACAGGTAAATCCCCCGATGCATGAACCTGCGACACGCTCGTCCGCTCGGGGCGCTATGCTCGTCAACGCAGTCATGGGAGTGGATCACACAGCTGGGGGCGGTGGAAATACAAGCTCCCCTAGCTCTCTGCTGTGACAACCAATCGCACCAAACGGTAGCCCCTTCCTTCATTCGTCCACCTCTACGTGTCTTGTGTTACGACAGCGTCAAAACCAACATCACTGCAGACGACGTACGACATGGGCGAGTCAGGTTGCACATGACCTACCATTCGTTCGGCCGAGATCCCTTTCGCGATTCACTCTGTAGCTGCACGACCAGCGTAGTCTCACCCGTAGGCTGCATTCTTCTGGCAATAAAGTGCATACTTTGGACCAGCGCCAATCAAGTCCTACACCACGCCAGGCATAGCCCGACACCAGAAAAGAGTTTGATACAAGCGCCGCAACACGGGCGGCCAGACAGTCAGCACCACAACTCACTGTCCACCTCTGCCTCGCATTTCGAAGACCCCCTGCATTCAAAACGATGGCTTCGGCTGCCCAAA